>NDFZ01005393.1:50696-193336 GCA_002192655.3 Mamestra configurata | reverse complement strand
AAAATTTAACACAAAACAAAAATCAAAGATAAAATCAAAGCATAAGGTCAACAATAAAAGTAAAACATTAGACAATTCGAATATTAAATCAATTATATAATGTCATTTAGGTACTCATTTACAGTATAGTAACTTTTGTTCAAAAGAAATACCTTTAATCTATTTATGAAAATACTATATTTATTTATGTTACTAATTTCTTCCGGTAGTTTATTATATATTTTTATAGACATTACATAGGTACTTAAGGAGTGCATTTTCAGCCGAGATTTAGGTATGTTCAGTCTATTTTTATGTCTTAGTGTGAATCTAGTTTGTATGTCTTCTCTTTTATTATATAAATCAGGATATCTGCGTACAAATTTACATATCTCAAAAATATAGAGGCAGGGTAGGGTTAGAACTTTCAGTTCCTGGAAATGTGGTTTGCAGCTATCGGTTTGTTCGATATTTACCAAAATTCGAATTAATTTCTTTTGCAGAGTAAATAATGTGGGTGTGTCTGTACTATTACCCCACAAAATTACGCCGTATTTGAGCCATGCATAGGCGTACGCGTAATATGAAACTAGCGCAGTTTTGAGGTCTGTAGTTTTTTTGATCTCTCGGAGGGCGTATGAAAACTTTGCTAGTTTCGCTCTTACTTTTTGGACATGCAACTTCCAATTTATGTGTGTGTCAATGTCTAGGCCTAACAGATTGAATTTGTTTACTACTTCCAATTTTGAGTTATTAAAATTAAAGTTAATATTTAAGGGTATTTTTTGGCGTGGATAAAATGTCATAATTTTGGTCTTGGTGAAGTTGATTTCCAGGTTGTGTTGTATCATCCAATTAGTTGTAGCGTCAAGTATTGAGCTTAATTTATTGTTTATGTTAACGTTGGTCTCGCATGAGGTAAGTATTGAAATGTCATCCGCAAACAAAACACAAGGTTCACTGATGTGGTTAGGGAGGTCGTTAACGTATACTAGAAATAGAAAACAGCCCATCACGCTACCTTGTGGGATTGAAGCGTTTAATTGTATATTGTCGGATCGGAAAACTTCTATTTCATTTGTTTTTTCGTTAAAGAGTTCTAATTCCACTAATTGCTTTCTGTGTTCTAAATATGATTTAAACCAATCATGACATTTACCTCGTATCCCTATGCTATATAATTTATTTAACAAAATGTCGAATTGTACTTTATCATAAGCTTTTGACATGTCAAGCAGTAATCCTACGGCATATTTTTTCGAGTTGATAATATTAAGAGCCTCTTGTATGTATTTATAGACGGCCAGGGTTGTGGAACGGTCTTTTCGAAAACCATTTTGACAGTCGTTGAATATCTTGTATTTTTCACAAAACGCGTACACTCGATTGCACATGGCTTTTTCAAATATTTTTGACGCTGTTGGTAAAAGGGCGATGGGACGGTAATTGTTTGGGTCATTTTTTGCATTATTCTTATGTATCGGTTTAATAAGGGCCTGTTTTAGGAGATTAGGAAAAGCGCCTTCCTCAAATGATTGATTTATTAGTTTATATAATGGTAGAGTTAGTTCCTCTGCACATTGTCTAAATATTTTAGGTGGAAGCTCGTCAACACCATAGCTCGACTTGTTTTTTAAGTTTTTTATTATTGCATTCACCTCGTAAGGATCTACTGGACTTAAAAAGATTGTATTCTCTGCTGTTGTCATCGCTGGTGTTCCCTTTGGTTTACTGCCAGGTGGGCTTGTTCTAGTTTTCCCAATTGAAGCGAAGAAATTGTTAAAAATGTTAGCCACCTCCTTGGGCTCTGAAGTCATATTATTATCTGTTTGTAGAGTTATATTTTGTTTTTGACTTATTTTATTTTTATTCGTTCGTTCGTTTATTATTTCCCACATTGTTTTAACTTTGTTGTTTGATCTTTTCATTTTATTCGTAAAGTGTTGTTTTTTTGCTATTACTATAGTTTTCTTTAGTATTTTTTCATATTTTTTGTAATATTTTGTAAGTATCGGATTTTTTGTTTTGGTTATTAATATCTTCATTAGTCTTTTATTTTTACAACTGTTTTTTATACCTTTGGAGAGCCAGTATTTATTTAAGTTTGTTTTTAATTTAATTCTTAATAATGGTATACATTGATTTAGAATGTCAATTAGAATGTTGTTAAATGCTTCATAGTTATCATCAATATTTTTTCCAGATGTCATTATATCGTTCCAGTTTATTTCTTGTAATTTGGATTTGAATTGTAATATATTTTTATCTTTGAATCGTCTTTTTAATGTGTACCATGAGGTTTTCTTTGTTTGTTCGGGTAAGTTTAAATGTAAGATAGTACTGTTATGATCAGAAAACCCTAGCTCTTCTACAGTTATGTACATATTATTATTATATTCAAAGTTTGTGAATATTAAATCTAGACATGATGTGGTAGTTGGTGTGATGCGTAATATGTATGTTGACTTAAATCGGCTTAAGCATTAATTTATAGATTAGTCTTATCCCGAACAACGTGGCCTTAAATCATTTTTGCGAAAACATAATGCAAAGCTCTGCAATGTAACTAATGTAAGTAACTTTCTTGTTGGAACTGAAATAAGCCACCACATACCACTTTCATTAAGTCACACACGCTTTTATGCCTTGCCCGAGGTTGGCATGCATTAGTAAAATCAGAATATCAGCATAGGCCAGTATCCACGTGCCCAATTACCGTAATTGTTTCACAATTTGAACCTCTCAAACATGAGCAAAATGATAATTCTCCCCACGTTTTGACCTTCAGGCTATGTGAAGTTGGTTAACGATACAGTGATTATTATTTTAATGAATCTTTCACGCGAACCATAGTTCTGGAACAAATCATCGAATCGCGAAATAGTGCAAATTTTAATGTACAGTCAGCAGCAGATTAGCATGCCATGTCATGTATATTTCTAAACTTTTTAGACAACCAATAACATCGGCACGTAAAAGTATTTAACTTAATATAGGTAGCATCGTTCGCGTCAGTATCATGAACACTAATTTTATCTAATATTCTAATCAACCATTCACAGAGGGTTTGCTCATACGAGTATACCAACTTTCGGTTTCCTACGAAATGTGTGAGCTCAGATATAATTGAAACAAGTGGACTCACAACATTCTGAAAACTTTGTTGAATACGGTCGCTTTGAATGTTTAACCAGGGCCTGACGCGAGAGGTCGCCGCCGTTGATCTTCTCGACAAGGACACGGCGCCGCGGCGGTGCTTCGCCCAAGCAGGACAGACCTCCACCGTATGTTCCACTTTGTCCTCCGGGCGATCCTCACAGTGATGACACACTCCCGCCCGCACTGTACCTAAATCCTGTTCTTGAGTTTATGAGATACATAATACTTATAGGACTCCCACATTCTTACATTGATTTTATAAACCGATAGCTCAACTCGCTTTATGGAACTTGTCCAATACGTAAAGCATAAAAATCACACATTTGAAATTGCGTTCTGAGCTTTGATACGAGTTGGTTTCATTTTAATAAAAAGTATTTCTAATTTATTTCTATAAAAAAGGTCGGTCAGTCAAAGCGGTGAAGCTATTTGCACGTTCTAAAGCGTAGATCTCTGTGGAGAAGAACGTGCAAGAAAATCAATAAAATGTTGTGATGACATTTTTCTTATTGAAATCATTCAAATGTGAGAACGATGTGGAAAGACGTGCACGATAAACGCGCCCGAAGTAAAAAATAAATAATTCAATTAATTAAAATGGACCGTGGCAGTTGAGAGATGACCAGTCCCAGCTGACGGAGCCAAATGATGAAACACGTGACATGACACTCCCAACCGCCAGGGCACATTCACGACAAAGAGATACCCAAAAATGGTAGTTTAGATTTAAGGAACATAGTAGTCATACATGTGCTGTTAATGCATGAAATTATAATAATTATGTAATTTCTGAGAAATGTTGTGAATTGTCTATATTAAAAAAAAAATGAAAGTGTATTGTTAAAAATGAGCACTTTCCTTTAGTTTGCCATATGTTATTACTTCCCAGAATTTTATTTTTATTAGCTACACTTTCGGATGGTGTAATGGTAATGAATGATACAGGGTGTGTTTTATTTTTCATAATCAACCGGTTCGATCCCTGGCTAGAAAAACCGATTTAAATAAAATCCAATATTGCAGTTTTAATTTTCGTCAACATCGGGCTAGAGACTCCTTTCGGTGTTTTTCGATTTTCCTTATAGTTTAGGATTTGGCCTTCCACGCACACTTTAAAAATTCACTCTGTATTACTTACCCCGTAAAGACATAAGACATAATACCTACTACTGAAATAGACTAGTCTCGCGGTATCAACATCCGTAAATTGGTGGTTTTTCCTAACAGCATATGCTGCTGAACTTAGTCCTGAAAGAGATTTTATTTTGACCTAGGTATAATAAATTGCCAGCACACTAGAATGGATGTGTAAATTAAAAATGTCAGATGAGATAACAAAGACATGGATAAGCTTATGCGTTGGGTAGCCAACATTTCAGTTTATTTCCGTGAGCTGTTTTTTTTTTGTAGTATCTAATGCGTTTTTCTTATTATTTTTTTACCATTGTCCTTATTGGTGGTCTGAATGATTTCTGAAAGTGTCCATTTTTTTTAATGGGCCCTTATATACACGGATTTTCATTATTCTGATTTTGATTGAAAGTTTTTTTTTCGAAATGGTCCCATTTAATGGGGTAACAGCACTCAAAAGTGAAAAATAAATAATACAACTAATTTCCAAATAAAAACCACTACAAAGTACAAAATAACTTTAGTTTTGGAAGTCGGTGTCAAAAACGAAGAAACCACACTAGAAACACCGACTTCCAAAATTAAATTTATTTTGCATTTTTTTTTTTACTTTTAACAGCTTGTTGTTCGTTACGTAAAACATGGCACAAATATTGACCCAAATAAAAAAATAATGCTATAATTAGTTTATCGAAAATACCCCCAATGGTGGTTTTAGAGTTGTTAAAGTTTGGATGGAAGAATTTTAACGCTTAGTCCGATGAAGTTAAAACTCGACACTAAAAATATTTAAAAAAAAATGAATTATGTGTATTTGGATTTTACCATAGTAAACCCTTTTCTATCATACATAACCCCTTAACACCCCAAAGGGGTGATAAAGTTTGTATTACATAATATTACTGATTGCTTCATTTTACTTAGAAATTGGTATAAACAAACTTTTTTTTTCTGTAAACAACCAACCACTCACGCTATCGTCATTCATCTTTTTTTTAAAGTTTTCATACTCCGTAGAAGATTTTTACGGAAAGAATATTTTTTTGAAATGCGAAAAAAATATTCCCACTGCAAAAATTGAGATATGCACGTACGAAGTCGCGGGCAAAAGCTAGTAACAAGTAGTACAGCTGCAAACAACTTGAAGAATCCAATGCAATCATAACGATCGAACTTGATGAAGTTATTCTATCCTAACTTGGAATAAACTTTTACGTAGATCGAAAGGAAATAAGATCGCAGACAGGTACAATGAGAAGTTGATCGAACTTTAACTTCGAGGTTGTGTTACCGCTGTAATACAACCTTGTTTGAGAGAATAGTTCCAAGAATAAGTGGTTCGTTTTGTTTGCCTCTTCATAATTTATTGAAATTGATTTATCAATCCAGATATAAAAAGCTCAATATCAAAAGCAAATATGAAGGAGCTCGTGGCTAAATAAAAACAGCCGCACGGGTCGATCTTCAAGATTAAGCAGCGCTTGCCGAGGTTGGTCTGTGGATGGGTGACCATCTTAACATACCGAGACTCCTCCGTGCCTCGGAAAGCTCGTTAAGCCGTTGGTTCCGGCTGTCATTTGTAGATCTTTGGCAGTCGTTACGGATAGCCAGAAAATCTCACACCAGTCTTACCAATGAGGACCGTGTGACCCAGTTAGTGGGTTGTGGAGGTCTGGTAGGCAGCCGCTCCACGTAAAATACTGGTATTCAGCTGAATCCGGTTTGACTGGAAACCTACCCCAATATAATTGGGAAAAGGCTAGGCAGATGATGAATCCAGATATAAAAATGTTCTACTAATTGGCACATTCAGTCAGTAGTGTAACTTTCAAAGAAATAAAGAAAATGTATTGATTGTGTCCAAAGGTACGCAATATCTAAACATAGAAAACAAAAAATAACAACTTTAGAAATTTAAATCATGCTTAAGTTACAAAACTACTTCTGAATGTTGTTGATATATCTATCTTTGCACGTTAGCCGATTTCCAGTGTGTGGGCACGCCACGTGCGCCACGTAATACGTATGTTAATGCACCGTGCCAATGAAGTTTAATAATTTTGTCGCGATTAAATATAGGGATGAGGCGTATCCTTTTGACGGGTTACCTACGCGATGAACCAAGGTTTTCCAAAAGTTAGGGGAAACCAAACTTCATACAAATTGATCTATCTGTCCTGATTTTTTTAACAATGATTGACGCACCGTCGTCATGCTGTCGTATCGAGCCTGCGTAGGGGAGCTTTTACCTCTCTTTAAATCGGGTGATAGTCATGAACCCAACAATTATAGGCCGGTGTCAATCCTGCCGGTTCTCAGTAAGGTGTTCGAAAATTTAATGCGTAATCAGATGTTACTTCACTTTAATAAAAAATCCATCTTTCATGAACAACAGTACGGTTTCACCAAAGGGCGTTGTACAACTGACGCCGGTGTCACCCTAATAAAGAACATCTTTAACGCCTGGGAAGATTCAAAAGACGCCATTGGAATCTTTTGCGACCTCTCGAAGGCGTTCGATTGCGTTAACCATGAGACGCTTTTGTTGAAACTCGAGCATTATGGGATTAGGAATACATCCTTTGATTTGATTAGATCATACTTGAAAGACAGACAGGTTAAAGTCCAGGTAAACGGTGTAAACTCACTAGGGTCTGAAATGACAATGGGCGTTCCGCAAGGTTCAATATTGGGTCCATTCCTCTTTTTAGTATATATAAACGATTTGCCCGAATTGCTTCAAAATCAACCAAAGATGGTATTATTTGCTGATGACACATCATTGATATTTAGGATAGACCGACGGTCACAAAGTCTTGATGATGTCAATAACTCTATTCATCAGGTCCAACTTTGGTTTACGGCAAACAACTTAGTACTAAATGAAAAAAAGACCAAATGTATTAAATTTACTTTACCAAATGTTAGAAGCACCGAATGTGACATCGTATTGAATGGACAAAAACTGGAATTTATTGATCAGACGGTTTTCCTGGGAATCACTTTAGACGAGAAATTGCAATGGGGACCTCACATAACATCTCTTGCGGGGCGGCTAAGCTCAGCCGCTTATGCTGTTAGAAAGATAAGACAGTTAACAGATGTAGAAACCGCGCGCTTGGTCTATTTTAGTTACTTTCACAGCATTATGTCGTACGGTATTTTGCTGTGGGGTCGTGCTGCTGACATTGAATCTGTATTTATTTTGCAAAAGCGTGCTGTTAGAGCCATTTATAATCTTCGTCGCCGCGATTCTCTTAGGGAAATTTTTAAAAAGATTAATATTATGACAGTACCTTGTCAATTCATTTATGAGAATATTATGTATGTAAGAAAAAATCGACATCTCTTTAACAAAATTAGTGATAGACATCATTTTAATACTAGAAATAAAAATAATTTAGATCAAACATTTTATAGATTAGCCAAAGTACGAACATCTTTCATGGGGTACTGTGTTAAATGTTACAACAAAATACCTTGTGACATATTAGAACTAAATGAAAGAAAATTTAAAACTTACATTAAAACCACACTTTGTAAACAAGCATATTACAAACTAGATGATTATATTAAAGATAAGAATGCTTGGAAACATGCTGGTCCTGCTCCATAGGACAATCGAGGGTATAGTAGAAAAAGTCAAACTTGTTTTATTTACTGGTGTACTTTCAGGTTTTTAATATGTAATTTAACTCACACACTGATCCATTGTTTTTAATTATATTGTAAATATGTGAGTACCATGTCCCTTACTAGCAAACTTAATTTTATCTCTGCTGGTATTGCTTTGTTGTACCTATAGTATATAAGTGTGTGCTGTATATTAGTGTAATGTTGGATGCATTGTGCTCACATAATATAATCAATTGATCAATGTACCTATGTATACAAAATATTGTAAAACTTATATTTGAAAAGAGTAACTATGGAGTTTCTTGTCCGTTCTTCTCCATAAGAATCTACTTTTTGCGAATGGACAACTAGAGTCACTTATATTTTAATTTTAAACTGTAAATTTGACGTTCAAAAGTGCCTTTTAATGGTCTAGTTGAAATAAATGAATTGACTTTGACTTTGACTTTGACTCTCGCAGTCCACTACCTCCGTCTTTTAGTTTACTACAATAGATACAAATAACAACGATAGCGATAATTTTCTCTTTTTGTTAAAATATATATATATCGATAACTGGCTAAAATTCGTTTCCCGCTAGATATACCGTCGTACTGTTGCAAAATAAAAATGTCAATCAAATAGTTTCCGAGCTCGTCACTGGCATTACGAGCAACTAGGAATTATAACACTAACTTAATACAAGTATGAGATACAGTTTGTAACTTGCTACCTACATGACCATGTCACGATGTATGTGTGTTCCACGAGTTTAAAACAATTTCTACCAAGGTCAAAGAGCATTTTTTTTGTCAATTACTGATTCAAATAAGAACTACAAAATTCTATGCCAACTACCTGACATAACCATAATCGGTCTCAAATGCTTAGCAACTGTAAGCAGACTCTTAATTCAGTTGTCTGGTTAATGTTCAAAAGTGCCTTTTAATGGTCTAATTGAAATAAATGAATTGACTTTCATTTTACTTTGTTTTCCTATGAAGGAAAGTCTGAGAGTAATGTTTCCGTTTGTCCCGCAGGTAGTGGTACAACGGCTGAGCGCCGGATCCGGGCGCTCATCGAACGTCGAGAACCAGCGCAACAAGATCCCCGACGTGCCCTACCAACCCACCGTAAGAGAAACCATGTGCTTCCATGCCATTACTATGATGAAGGTAATTATTGTGGTATAGTAATCTCTAGAAACCACGGACTAGCAATTTGAGAGACGCACTGATGGTTCTTTTCTTTCATACTGATACGCACTGGCATGGTAGGCAGCGGTCAACTTGACGCGTTCTGCGTCCCTTCTTGTAACCTTCATGTTATCTTCAGCATGTTCCCCACGCGACAGCCACTAAGGGCTCACCGCTTTTTTTTTTTTTCACCTCTGAACAAAAGAAAGTGATTGCTAACCACTAGTGGCTGTCGCGACGGCCCTCGACACCAACAATGTCCATTCGAAAAAGTGAATAACGTCTGTTAATTAATGATCGACGTATCTGTTCTCTTTAGAAGAAGTGAGTGCACATCAGCGTTAGGAACAATGGTGGTGGCGTGGACAATGTTGTTTGCTTGCAATCCTTTCGACAATATTATATTTTTTGCTTTCTCGACGGAACCAATTTTGTATAATTGTATAGTCTTTTCCCATGTTTCCGACGTCGACGTCTATCTCGTGTTTTTCTTAATTCAGATTTCAGAGCAACAAGCACAGTAGGGTTCGTTCCTGCATTGATGATTTACAATCGAGTTTGTAGACATTTTTTCATCATCGTCGAGATGCTTTGTGTAGCGAATTTGCATCGCCTAGATTGAGTGTCCGTGAAATCTCGAGCGCGATTTCAAGTACCGTCTGAGTCCTTTCTCCTAACTTGTTGTTCAGTTTGCACTGGCAACAATGTGGAGGCGTTTTATTGTTAAGGGTGCTATTTGCAGTCTTCCCTGAAGTTCACGAGTTTTATCGTGAATTTCCCCCTTTTCTTCATAAGGTCCAACCCAGGAAAACTAAAATAACAATTCTTGAGATTGTCTTTTATTACTTCTTTTGTTCGTTCTAATTAGCCACTTATAGCATAGCGTAAATAAAAGATCTCATTTGATAAGATTTTAGATTCGTATCGATTTTGACTGCGATTCAGGTGTCGTCACAGTCGTAACGTTTGGTACTGCCAAAGCATACTACTCATAATAACGTAGGCATAAATATCAGACCCAAGCATGATTTAATAAGTACTAGTGAAAACTGTAATACCGATAAAATATTATCATTCGAAATCACACTAAAGTGCACGAATTATTTCAGTCCTGCCACCGTATTGCCAATCAATGTTTACTTTATAGTAAAATCGTTTTATTATATAAAAATGACAAAATTATTCATGTCTTAGAAGAAGAAAAAACAGGAATCATAAAAATGCAATAATAACGTGCAAAATTGTAGCTCAAACGAAATTTCAAACGTTTATGATGCCAATATAACTGTTAAGAATTTTCTGAACTCGTTTTTCACATAAATATTTTGCCTATATTATTATTTATGTTCACTGAAACTAAATTATTTCAGGTTATGTTTAGGTACTTATAGATTTGTTTGTTCTCTATCGACAAACAAATCTATAAGTACGACTAGTAGGTACTACTACAAAACTTAGCTATTTTTACAAATAACATTCTATGTAATTTGTATGTTTTTGAAATCCAGACACACACATATTACAAATGTTTTTTTACTGCATTCATCCACTTTAATATAAGTACCTGGATTGCCTTTTTTTTTTGGTCAACGTTTTCTAAAAATGAAACTTAGCTAGATCGATTTATCGCCCCCGAAACCTCCTGCATACTAAATTTCATGGAAATCGTTGGAGTCGTTTCCGAGACTCAGATTATATATATACAATATCAGGGCTGCCAGCAAATAAATCACGGCTATACGGATAATTATATGTAATTATACGAAATTTGATCGCACTATACATAACCATTTTATAAATCGAATTTCGTTCATATTTTCATAAAACTAACATACTGATCTGTAGCTGTACTAAATGCTGTTTCGTTTTTTTATTACACTTTTAAAACCTGACAGGATAAGTACTTTTTAGCACTGGTCACATTCAAATAATCATATTCTTCACTTTTGCACTTGTGGCAAAATCTCAATCTGGAAATAAATATAATTAAAAGAATTGATTAAAAGGTGTCGATTTAGTCCGTCAAGTTTTTCTTTTCGAGGAAGTACTATTCAATTGACATTTGGTAGTCTGTAAAAAAAAAAACAAAAGCCACACACAAAAAGGAAGATATTTGAAAACATTGTGGTTAGTTACAGTTAGTTAGTTATAACCAGTTATAATATAGTCTATGGTTAGTTACACTCCATCTCCATCTCGCGACACTCCATCTCGGAGTGTCTGACACTCGCGACATTCCATCTCTATCTCGCGACCCTCCATCTCGGAGTGTCTGACACTCGCGAAACTCGATGTTGGAGTGTTTGACACTTCCAAAACACCATCTCAGAGTGTTTGACACTCACGACACTCCATGTCGGAGTGTCAGACACTCGCGACACTCCATGTCAAAGTGTCAGACACTCGCGACACTCCATGACGGAGTTTCAGACACTCGCAACACTCCAATCTCCATCTCACAACGCTCTATATGTATAGTAGTATCTGACACTCGCGACACTACATCTCAATCTCGCGACACTCCATAATAGTTGTCAAGTTGGCAATATCTTATCTCCATCTCTGTTCATCCTAAACAGAGTGAGCGGACAACTTCGATAAAAGCAAGAGGCGAACCCACGTACCATTTCATGCCGTATTCTTTTGTTTCGATTTGGAATGATCATGGATAAAATACACCGTCCGATTATACAGATTTTGTATCCAAAAATACGATCTAGCAGCCCTGATACATACCTATACAGAACGATTACCTAGCTATCAGTAGTACTATCGAAACATTTAAAAGTTAAGTTTTTTTTGTCAAATAATAAAAAAAAAATCTTAACCTGATATGATAAGCAATAGTAACGTGACGTAGGTACAACAGGCAGAGCGGCGGGCGGCGCGCCGACAAAGTGAAAAGCGATTCATAAATGTTCAGAGCAAAATAAGCCCTCGCGCGTAGGATTTTTTTGTTTATCACAATTATTGTTATTCTGCCATTTCTTGATTTTAAATTTATTATTTTTTATAAATCTATTGTATGACATAGACAAACTCATTTCGCTGCGGGAAAGCAAGCATTAAAATTTCAGCTTGTATGCAAGAATTTCTCGTTTAAAGGTATTAGATTACTTTTGTCGTTTGTCACATAACCATGGAAAGTTTATGCACGTACTATTTGTAGGAAAAAAATAGAATTTTACACCATTTGACTTAATTTTATTTTTAAATGAGCTGTTCGAGCATCCAGAAATGCCACAAAACATTTTGATATGTTTCGCTTGAGAATATTTTATAACGTGCCATGATTCGGATTAACACCCTCAGGTGACAAAGCTTTCGTTGTGCACGTTCCCTGTAAAATAGCCATACAAATTGCGTAAATATCTGCTTTCATCAGCTCGGATGAAATACAACGGACATTGCATTTATATTAATTGCAATAATTGCCAATTCCTGGTAAGTTCTGAATGGACGCGGGCTATCAAAGGAAAATATTATTTCATTTTCAGTATTTTGCTGAAAACGTTAACAAAGAACTTCTCATGATAATTATTTTTTGATCGTCAGCAATGTTTTTCTCGTTAAAGATATTTTAAATATTATGTAATAAAATATATTGTGTGGATGAAGTAAAGAGGCCTAGGTAGTGTTATGTAGATATTATGTTATGAGTAGGGTATGTTGAATTGTAGATAATTATGTAATACAGTTAAAACTGCCAGCGGTTTCACCCGTATCTTAGGAAAATTACTTCATGTGATAGGTCGTGAGCAGCCAAATTTTGTTGAGACATTAATGCGTAGTTAACTTAAGTCAAAGCATTCGCATACATTGGTGATGGTAGATATTATATGAATTAATCGCAACTTAGTGCATCTGGGTGCCCTTACGTGTGTCTTATCTTTCCGGTGGATCACAGGTAGCGCCTAATAATCTGTTGACAGATGCGGAGATATTAGGGCGTCTTGCTAAAAAATAAGCAAGCTATCTAGATAGGTAGACTAGATTTGTTCGTTAAGGCTAACTAAGTAACTAATTAATTGAGAGACTTGTTTTGCACAGCGCTATTTAAAGTGCAGACTATTTGCCCGGGTTAACCGGGTTAGTCCCAGAGACACGTAAAAACATACAAGTCTATGATTTTTCTAACTTTGTTCTAGTATTATTAATCACCAAAAATGAATGTTCGAAACGCATTTTTTTTTAATGTTTTGTGTCTTGGTTTAGAATATGGCAGGCTGTTGACTCTTGAACACCAATTACATCTCCACTAGTAATAAGTTATTGCAAAAAATAATTAAATTTACACAACTGTGTAAAAGGCCGTCGAGCCAAACTAACAGGTATGCGTAACATACTACTAACATAATACTAACACACCCTAATACAAAACACATAGTATTAGTAGGTACTGTTAGTAGGTAAAACTAACACTTATTCCATATAAATTTTGTTACTGAGAAAATAAGTAAGGACTGGGCGCTCTGGGATCTTAGTCCATTAGAAAGTATGTCAATTTGACAATACTGTTTTTGAGAGGCTAGTGAAATAACCAAAAATACAATTTTAGCCAAGGCTAACTACGTTTTCGTATTTTTGAAAGACCATTCTGCAGAATTGTAAAATTACCTATGTATGGCCTAGACCGAACTCAGGGCTAAGCGGAGCAGCGCAATTGCGCCTAAGAGTGATAGCGCATTGATGAACCATTATATTTCTAATACAGACATATGTATCTGTCGCAGCCAACTGGCACAAACAGCCGTTTAATTGTCTGCCTAGCCTGAAGAGGCTAGACGCAAGGCGTTTCATCAGCGGCCTAAATGACATCTTGTACAACATTTAATACATGGGTTGGCAGATGCTTAGGCCATTCATATAATAGGGTAACCGTGTGACGAAAATATATGAAATATTTCAGTTTAGGAATTCTAAAGAACAACAATCAATTTCAATATTCTAACCTTGACGACGGAGCCCCGCTGCGAGGTTCCTATTTCTGTCTGCAGGGTTTAAAAACCTAACATGAATGCAAAGTTCGCCCGCTCACTCTAGCTCCCGTTATAAAACTCACAACTTAAATGACGGGATGCCACTTAGGCCGCTGATTAAACGGCGCCAATGAAAAAGCTCAGCCGTCAATTAAACGGTTGATAATGCTAGTTGACTGTGAAATATTTAGGTTTTTTTTATAGCGAAATCGCACAAAGAGACGATTAAAAATATTCCCAAAAAAGAATAAAAGTTTCTATGAATGTTTGTCCATTTTTGAGGAACCCCGCCTGTGAAACAATTAGAGCTAATAGATTATCAGATTTTTATATTTTAATTAATTAGCTATAGGTACGACGTTAGTCGTTATGGTCTTGTACAAACTTTTAAAACTGTCTTCAGAGCCTAAGTGAGATGTCCAAAATGCCTGTACTTGTAAAAAATGGATGTAGGTTATAAACTTGCCATTTAAAGACGTTTTTGAGAAACTTATAAGAAGAGAAGAACCCCATGCAGTTGAAGTCTGTTCACGCGAATATTAAACGATCGCGATAGTTGACCCTTTCTTATTTGAATATTTTACAATAGTAATCGTAATTTCATTCTCAATAACCTTTATATCTAAATAAAAACCGGTGGAGGCTTTGAGATCTCGAATTATCGGTAACCTTGTATAGTCATAATTGCCGTCGTCTAAGGCATATTGCCGTCCGCTATATGAATTTTCTCTAGTAAAATCTACATTTCTATTTCTATGAACTTACGACTATCATTCCTTTAGTGTTCCTGCTATAAGCTAAGTTTATAGTGTGGCGTTATTTCTAAAACGGTGCCTTCTTGTAAAACTAATTATGAAAATGAATGTTGAAATTTAATAATACTCACCTATCCAGTATTTAATACTCCGGAATATCAGAGGCATACGGGAATTTCGTGTGCATTATTATCACGCCAACTATGCCATTTAATAAAGTTTGCATTTTTAAGCTTCTCTGAATTCTCGAATTATCTACGTGCGCCGTTAAGGTACGTGTTATATAACTTGGTGATACAAATTGGGGACTACTTATAACCGTAGGTTTAGTTATTTAAGTCATGTTAGACTAGATAGGTGTTATGTAATATTGCTCTTCGACAATTCTCACTCCTATTGCCCTTATCCTTACAAAAGACGTAAATAAACTCCCGACAATAACAACTCAACTATGACACCTGAATATTCTTAGTTGAGTGATTCTTTCGTGAGTCGAGTTATTTATAAACATTTATCTATAGAATTCGCCGTTCGCCGTTCAGAAAGAAAAATCGCCTTTTCATATTTTATTTATTTTACAAGAGGCTATAAAATACTGCCTTGGCAAATCAAGTTAGCCCAGTTTATTCCTTTACTTGTGAGTTGATCTGCAACAGCGCATCCGTCAAGTTTCTTCGTGTGCTTTATTTTCGTAACCTCATAAAATTGATGATCGATATATTTTGAACAGTCCATAATTTGATGGAACATCCGAATGGTCTCGTTTATAATTTCAACTATTCCTATTCCAAAACGAATCTTGTACCAAGACAATTTAATTTTAATTCTGCTTTTGGGGTTTATGGGGCGTAATTCTTGTATAGCGTTGAAAGCAAGCTAATTAATGTTACTCCTCCAACCACCCTGTTTCATAGACTAAAGATTAATGGATAATTGCTCTTCTCGGAAAGCTTTGCAGCGGCGAAGAATATGAGATCTGTACAACCGAAGCAAATCGGCTTAACGCGATAATATCTGCGTCAAGATTTTCAGCGGCAATTTAAACGTCGTTTGCAGAGGTTTTGTTTGTAATTACAATGCTTTTTGTGCCATGAAGCTTTCTGTAACCACACCTACATGCAATGGCGATATTAAACTATTGTTTTCTACAGGCCTATCAAGACTACTCGTTCGAGGAGCTTCGCTTGGCGAATGAGTCGTGGAGTGACGGCGGTGCCATCGGCGGCACCTTTGTGAATGGAGGCCGGATCCCAGCTGAGCGGCTGCCGGTCCGAGAGAACCCTGACGGGTCGTATGTGGCGACTTGGGTCCCACGGACACCCGGAGCTTATATCTTCAGATGCACCCTCGATGACCACCCTGCGTCACAGGTCAGATTAATACATTGATATAGCGATTTGGATACAGAACCAAAAGTTAACCAATTTAGGTGCAGTACTCCGAATCCGTGCCAGTGTTTTTCAATATTTACTTTTAAAATTAGATATCAGCTGTTGTCAAAACACTTGTTGCAGATGGATTCAATTAAATTTTAGTTGTATTATATAATATGAATTGGAACAGTGGTTTTGGTGGTGTTTTAGTTTTAAGTAACTTGAACGCGTACCACGGGGGCAGGTTCGAAGCGTTGAGATAAGGACTTGGAGAAGGCCTTTACTTAGCAGTGGGACAGTAATGGCAAGCTTCGTAATCTATTAAAACTCCGTACTACTAAGATCAACATGTATCATTGACGTGCTAGAGACTATACCAACGTAGCAAGTTGTTGATGTACTCAAACACGATTTCGTAAATGGTGTTTTATACATCTGTCAGATACCATTATACCAGTCAGTGTGAGTGATATTCATGTTGAGAACATAACCAACAATTCTTCTTGGAAAATCCCCATACGCCTTCACTTTTGAGTGCCTAATAAACACCGCTGATGCTGTTTTTAACGTGGCTGCCTACTGAAAGTAAATAAGTGGCTTTAACGGGTTACTGAGTCCAAACTTAACCATCGATTCGAAGAAAATGAAATTGACTCATGTGACTAAATTGCAGGAAGTGACAATAGAAGTGGTGGAGAGTATAGTGGAGCCGGCTGAGCGCGCGGTGCAGGCGGGGGGCACGCTCCCTACCACGCCGCCCACGAAGCTGAGGCGCTTCATCTCGCGCTTTAGCGCTGGTCTCCGCGTGAGGGCCAGCCCCAGTCTGCAGGCTGAGGAGCTCGGCAGAATACCGTCGGGCGCTAACATTGCATTTGTTGAAGAGGTAAGATTATTAGAATTGTTGTACTAATGCTCGGGCTACATTATCGCGCGAATAGGTATTCGTGTCGCGTTGTCGCCATAGCTTACCGACAATGCATTAGCATTCGCCGAACTATTCGGCCACATTTGTCTCGATAGCGTGAATATTCGCCGAATATGTAGCCCCGACATTATTATGGACATACACATAAGATCTGCAGTAAGTATTATTAAACCTTAAGTTCACATATATCGGCAGAATATTGAATATTCATCGGATCAGGGTGTTGACTTAAGATCTCGGAATAAATATTACGTGTTACTGGAACTTGGACTTGTGTCATGGTTTCAAAATATAGCTGTTGGAAATGAAAATGGGAGTTGGCGAATTTTGGTGCAGACAATATTTCGCCGGGTCCGAGAACCACAGAAACTGGTCGATGTTGCGAAACTTAGGGGTTACTTAGGTGCAACAGTGGACGTTTTACAGTGCAATTAAAACGTTGATGATGAACGTCCAAAACCTGCGATATTTTACTTATTTTCCAGGTTGTGAACAAAGACGGTACTTGGGTGCGATTGAGCGCAGATTCCGTGCGTGCCTACACAGACGGAGCTGCTGAAGTGGCGTGGTGCCTGCAGCACCACCGACATCTTGACAGAGCTCTGCTGGTACCAGTAGAGCCCACCACACCGCCTGCACTGCAGGTATGCAACTGATATACATTATTTAGGGTTTTTGGTTGAAGGAAGGATCGAGTTAATTAGTAGGTGGAGTTATATCCTAGTTTTAAGATAAACCAGTGACCCGCCCGGCTTGCACGCAACATAAATACCAACTCAACAAAAACAAAATCAGCCATTTCGCTCGTGACATTTTCAAGTTGAGTCAAAAAAGATGATGTTTCGTAGATGCGGTAATTGGTTTTTATTTATTTATGTACAGCTAAATAGATAATCTAGGTGCAGATAATATGTGCATAGCATAGTAAACACTACCGGATGAAAACGTTGACTTACATCAGCTGGCTTAGATAATCCCGACTAGAGAGACTAGTCTTGACTTATATAATAAGGGCGAGCGAATTACCAATAATAGCACCCTTTAAAATAGAATTTGTATCTGTAAAAAAATATTGCGTGAAATCGTATACTATTTTTTCTTAATAAGACACGTATATATTGGAAACTATTGAATTTGGATGGGACTAATTGTATAAAAAACGATATTTTCATAATATTTCGAGAAATTATAATCCAATAAAGATTTATTGCAATCTTACGGAGTCTGCAATTTTCCGGTGACATTTCTGATTTGGATCTCCAAAATGGAATGTTAAAATGAAGGATTTAGGAAGCACAGATAGCCTATTCACGTACTTAAAAAGCTATGTAATTCAAGCATTCACGGAATGTCATATCAGCGAAACAAAACTTGGCCGAATATAGGGAAACTAAAGGTGTTTTTGACAGATAACCACTGCGACGCTCCTTAAGAATACGAATTGATCCTCGGAACTGTAATTTTAATTATTTGATTTGTTCTATTTTAGGGTGAATGTGCGGGTACATATAGCGGCTATGGCGACGCACAAGGAGACATGCAGTCATGGCCGCAAGACGATGAGGACGGCGCCTTAACCGGTAAGAACGAAACTGTACCTATTACCTATTTCATTTGTTTTTTTTTATGTTTTTATGGGCCCTTGGCAAGACTTGTGTCAAATTATCTGGCTATTTACTGTCTATCCATAACGACTGTCAAAGAACTACAAATGACAGCCGTAACCAATGGCTTCACGTGAATTCGTCTGGTAAGTGAATGGATGATCACCCATCCACGGGCTGACCTCAGTAAGCGGTGTTTGACCACGAAGATCGAACCGTGCGGCGGTTATTATTTAGCCACGAGCTCCTCCAGCTCACCATTTGATTTTTTTTTTGTTCTTATGTTGTAAGCGCATTTACAAACATATCGAATGGAAACTTTTTCTTGCGTCCACGTATAAACTACGCCTCGGATAGATTTGAATT
Organism: Mamestra configurata; assembly: GCA_002192655.3. Taxonomy (NCBI): domain Eukaryota; kingdom Metazoa; phylum Arthropoda; class Insecta; order Lepidoptera; family Noctuidae; genus Mamestra; species Mamestra configurata. The sequence goes on along the minus strand of NDFZ01005393.1, from coordinate 174,254 downwards.
ATATAATCAACAATAAATGAAGCTGAAGTTGACATTTTCGCTTGATTAAGTGGAAGTTCTAGCAAAAAAACTGCAGTGGACAGTGATGACATTTATTAGACAGCAGAGGGAGAGAATTTTATCATTTTATTTTGCATCTATCTGATCGTGACACTTAGCCTTCGGACGACAATGTTGTTTACTTTCCTATTTTGTTACAGAAATAACCTGTATTGACGACAGAAGCTTCCCATACGGACAAATACAGGTGATTTTAAAAAATCTTAATTAGTGTTATGAACAGAGAATTTTTTCAAGTTGAAGTACTGATCCGGTCCGAAGTACACACTGCCATTGGCTACTATCGGAAAAGGTTCGGTTCTTGTACGATGGGCCGCGTGAGCGGAGCCGGGTGTTAAGGCTGGTCTTTAAATAGACCTGTGCTTCTGATTTGTGAAACAGTTCTTTTTAGTTCCTGTTACTACTGTTTATCTTTTCTTGTTGGAAAGTGATACATGAGGTCTACAATGAAGCAACCATACCCAGAAGACGATGCTTTAACTTCGATCTTCGTAACGTATTGATAACGAACCGTTCAAAATGACGCCTGCATCTCCCTGGGTGGTATAGGTGTACCTATATTTTGCCACTTATGTTGAAGTCCCATGAACAAGGGGGCAACCGACTGATATATCACCTTAATTTGAGTATTTTTTGTCATGTCCAGCCCGACGGCAGCTCATTCATGATCGCGGGCTCGTCAGAACCCAGCAAGCGCAGCCGCGTGATCCGCGGAGAAGTGAGCTCCACTTCATCAGCTGCGTCCTCGCCCAAGTGAGTATTGGTTTACTTAGTACTTTAGTAGTCATTTGTTTTAGCTTGGTGACGAATAGTTAGCAAGCTGTGTTAACTTGTCTTACGGCCGATTTCTATAACGTATCTACCCTTAACCAACTGTCAAATTAGCTACCAACAGTAGTTGAAACGTCATGTTACAAAGGCAAAGTTGACGTTTCACCGTTACTGAGACCGGTCGTTAGATGTCCATACACTTTTGGTTTTTTTGTGCGTGATTAGTAGAGACCGGAGGGTTTAGTGCGAGTTTATTAACGTACTCGATCGCATTCACGTAAACGTTCGCTTATTACAAATTGTATGGAAAAGAAGCTTTTTTGATATTGTCACTAGACCGCACTTATTCAGTTTCAATACAAATTGGCGTTTACGCTAACGTGATCGAGAACGTTAAAAAGTTCGCACTAAGGCCACTAAAGTTCAGATATTGCCTATTATGGAGGGCCCTATTGAAATTGAAATCTGTTTGATGGGCAATAATGACCAAACAGAAGAAAAAATTACAGCGCCTTAAATTGAAATCAGTAAGGGTGCCTTTCTTAGTTCAAGTGTGTTCAACTGATACTTAGATTTACCTGCCTACACCAAAATAAGAAAAAGTTAGCCATAATAGTAAAAATTGCCTGAAGTTTTTCGAATTGCTATAATAGGGAACATGAATGCAATTTTTTTTAAATACCTTCATCACTGATTAAGTTATTTAGCTTCAAAGTTGACAATTAGAAAGAGAAGTCCGATACAAACTGTGACGTCAAATACTATGACGCCTATACAGCTGCCATAGAAAACAGCGTTTTCGCGAGAGGGACAGACATATTTGTTTAAAATAGTTATATCTCGTTTGTGTTTTGGTCAATTCCGATTCTTTTTTCATTGTTAGTATTATATTTTTGTATACTTCTAGATAAACTGTTAAGATAATACAAAAAAAAGTTTATGCATATTCCCTATTGATACCATTTGTAATAAGTAGCACTCCCAAGTTGCCAGGGTTGCGGATTTTTTTTCTAAAGAGTCACCGCGGCCCAGAGGGGCTACTCTCTAAGCCCGAAGTCCGCAGTTTCGGGCTTGGTTGCAGGCGTATTCCGTTTAGTCCGTATCACCTAACCACTAAGAATTAATGACAACACGATATGACAGTTACTGACAAATCATGTTGTCATTCATTCTTAGTTGGGGTTCGGAACTAATCGTAAGTCCGTAGGTGATACGCCCGCAATTAAGCCCGAAACTACGGACTTCGGGTTTAGAGAGTAGCCCTGCTGGAACGCATAGGGCCTTAGGAGGAACACAGATGGGTTTTAGTCAGTAAGAGTCTGACACTTCTTTCCGCTCCGCCCAGAGCGGAAGGAGTCATTTGATGATTTTAAACCCTGATAACTAAATAAGGATTTAAGTAACCATTCAGCATGAGCATACTGTTCAGGAGATGTCTTATAAACTCTTTCGGTATTGCAGACGTTCACAGCGTCGTAGCAACGGCAACAGCGAGGAATGGTGGTCGCCTATCAAGCAACGATTCGGTGATAACGGGGATGCGAACGCCATACAAGAGGTTTGTATCAATAGACCTGAGGGCTTAGCAAGAATGCTTTTGACCTGAAGTAACGTAACGTAAAATTTTACTACAATCATAATACTCATTTCGCACATAATATTCATTTGAATTGGATACTTTATGCATATTTTTGTGTGATACAAATTGTGTATGTCGTATGAAGTTAAACCATAATACTATGGGGTTGTAGTTTTTTAAATTCAAAATTTACTTACGTTAACGATACTGTAACGGTGCAATACGTCAAAATATTTGTGCTAAGCCCTCTGATAACAAAGCTCGTAAAGATATTATATACTCCCACTTCTAGGGCATCTCCCTGTCATGGGGAGTAGGCCGTAATGTAACTACGCGGCCCCAGTAGGCAGGTTGATGAATGTTACATTTGTGGTGGAATATTTGGTTTAAGAATAATTACGTCATGAAACCGTCCTCCCCATTCCGTTTTGATCAGTCTGCTCAGTGCGATTTTTTTTACGTCCTCAATCGCGGTATCGTGAACGTCAATTTGTATTGAAACTTAATAAGTGACGTCTGGTGACGACACTCACGGACTACTTTTTCTTCCATAAAATTTGACATAAGCGAACATTTACGCTAACGCGATCGAGAACATTAAAAAACTTGCACTTAGGCCACTGATGAGATGATGAAGATTTGAAAGCCTTTTGAAGTGCTATGAAAACATAGAAAAAGTTACTTGTTTGCGTTATGATGGGCAAATGTAAAAGTTTTGATTTTGATAAATGAACAAAACAGAATAAGTTTACCTTGTTTTGTGTATTAGGGCGACGAATAGGTGTCTAAAAGGTTCCTCGAGACAATGAACTATCGTCATTTTTGTGATTAAATTAATATTGTTATTATTACCTTGCGGTGCTTTTATATTAAATGCTGTTAAAATTGAGGACAAATAGGTTTTTAAAAATAGATATCTATAAGTGTATACATGTAATATATATTATTTAGAATATAATTTGGTTTGATTAACCCTTACAAATAGGGAATAGACGCACATACGCAATATACAAAATAAGTAATAATATTATACCAGTACCGTACGATAACGGAAACTCTGCCGTCATTAATTTCGATAAGAAAACATTTTTTTCCATCAAATTAGATTCAGAACACAAAGGCCTAATAATGACAGTACACCAGCTTGTGTTCTTAGAAAACGAATGATTCATGGTATAAATCCAGCGGATGAGCAACGATGCGAGCTGCGCAGGACCTGTTCTTTGGGAGATCCCTATGACTAGCAGTGGATGTCTTTCCGATATTACGATTTGTATCAATGTTGACTGTTACAGGAAACTGATGCTGTGGCAAAATAGCCATTTTGCCAAATATAATACGTGTTAATAAACTTCAAACCGAATTTCTTCTACTGCGGGTAATTTCAACAGAAACTAGACAATTACTCGGGAGATTTTATTGTGTACATTTGCACAGTGACACAGTTGCACTCATCCCTCGCTCTCGTAGTGTGATGGCAATCCGAGAAGGGTAGAGATTGGGCCTTCGACCTATGGCATAACGTGCTTAACCTTTTGAACGCCAGAGCATACGCATCGGCGTGCCACCGACAAGCCACAAATTCGCCGCACATTTTGACACATATTTGTGACGTTTGGCGTACAGGGCACGCACTTGCTTGTCATGGATACGTGACAATGGCGTTCAAAAGGTCAAAGTGGAAGTTTCGTTAAATATTTTTGTAATTCAGTGCTTTACTTCTATAACGATTGCTTATCGTGTTTACAGACCGATATAGAGCCGGAGCCGACCATCGAGAGTCGTAGCAGCAGCAAGGTCGCTCAGACCGGTACACAGACCTCCCCGGACAGAAGCGAGAGTGCGAGCTTGTCAGCCATGCAACTCTACATCGGCACGTCCAAGGTATTACCCTTATCTATCTATATATGTGTAATAGGAAAAACTGACGGACTGACATATCAAAGCACAGCCGAAACTACGGGTACATAAAGCTTACTTTTTTATGTAGGCGAGCCCATATCTATCATAATATATAAAATTCAAGTTACTGACTGACTGAGTGACTGACAGACAACGCACAGCCGAATCCACTGTTCGTAGAAAGCTGATATTTAACATGTAGGTACTTTTGGGAGTGTTGGGGAGCACTACGAGAGGATTTCCCGAATTTTCTACGGGAACGGGAAAAAAACGGGATATGCGCGTACGAAGACGTGGGCAACAGCTAGTCTATTTATAAAAGGAAAATTTGACGGACTGAACGCACATCCGAAACTACTAAGAATAGGAAATTTTGCACAAAGCTTACTTTTATGACGTGGATGAGCAGAAGGGATAAGGGATTTTTAGCGACCTTTTAGCGGGTATTAACGGGAAAAATTGTTTGTACTAAATCCGCGCAGGTGAAGTGTGTAACAGAATATCACCTATGGTCCCCGAGCAGATGTGCGTCACACGCTATGTATATTTGTAGTCAGATAGTCACGGGCTCGAGGACGCAAGCCTATTGCTATAACCCGGGCTAAACTACAGTCTAGAATATAGTAACGTAATGAAACGCAAGCAAGAAAAGGCGATTAGGAACAAGGCATTCGTTAGTGGAAACGCCGAGAGGTGACTCCCTAGAAGGACATACACAGTTATTGTTGGTGATGTTCTTCAGAAAGGAAACGTGCGTAGTACTCTATCACGCCGGTGGTCGTGCTTGACCAGATGTATGGACTTAAACGAAGCAAATGGACTATGCAAGGATTGTAGCAGGCGGTGTTTTGTAGTGTCTGCCTAGGTAGGCAGACACTACAAAACACCGCCAAAACACCATAGGGCCATAGGTGTAAGATTATGGATTTTTAAACCTAAGATCGGTTAGTCATTCAAGCCTACAGGAGTTGCTGTTTTGAGATATAACCATTATAGAAATATGAACAGTTAGTTCATAAATCAGTATTAGTAATCCCAGGGACATCGGAACCGAGGATTGCACGAGAAGCTCATATCGTTATGTAAAAGTAAACCGGTCTTCATAGTAGGAAGTGGGGAAATGCCTCAGGTTGCTTTCAAATGTCATCGGATTTTCAACAATTTAGTTCTCTCGTCGCTGTTTTACCTTATCTTGTTTGCGTCATAACTTGAGGAAGAAGCGACGAGGATAAAATGTAATAAATATTTAGTTATTTTCATGTTAGAACTTTACAACTGTCTCATATTTTCATTAACAATTTTATGTTGCTTGAATGTGGCCTTAATGAAGGAAATCACGGTATGAAAATGAGTTTCATTATTATAAAAAAAAAAAATGCACATTGATAGTTGATCATAACTTAATGTATGTAGTTTGTAAGTTTATTACCTTGTCCATCAGAATCCATCACTTTCAATTCGTAAAAAGAACTTGATAACATGTAAATTCACTTTGAAAGTTTAATGTTTAGAAAAGCGTCGAGAACAGATACGTACACTAGGTGAAACGGTCAAATTCCAACTGACGTTGCAGGTGCGGGGTACGCGGTAGCTGGTAGTTAAAGCATGGGTGTTGTTCCCGGGTTCGTATTCTGTTCCTGGAAGTCGTTTTTATGAATGTTATTGTTATTTTGATAATGGGACTTTTGGCCGCCTAGATCGTGTATATACCTGTATGTGCGGCGTTTGCAATTTTCCGGTAACATATATATGTATGTAAATTGACCGACTGACATATCAGCGCACAGCCGAACATACTCCGTCTAGGTACATGGATATTTGCACAAGGCTTCCTTTTATGATGTAGTTGAGCACTAAGAAAGGGTTAGGGTGAAAGTAGTTTGTGCTAAATCTTCACAGGCGAAATCAAAAAGGGCTAGTTTAACATATTAATGATGTGCGAAAGGTTAATTTGCGATTGGTTAATGCACTCGCCATTTTTGAGAAGCAAGTTTTGTTGCATGTGCGCAACTTGTAAATTATGTAAGATCTAGAAGAGGAATCGAAAATTTATACAATATTCTTAGAGAGCAACATTCGCAAGCACTTGTTGGAACCACAAACCTAACCGGGTTTCACGTTTAACCTGCCTAAGCATTAATTGCATAGTAGGTATATATAATTCATACTTTTCCGTGCCCAGGACCCGCCCGGTCGCCTCAGCCCAAAGTCCATGGCTCGCGAACGCCTAGCGAGTCGCTCGCGCGCCTACAAGCGCACGTCATCGCCGCCGCCGCCGCTACCATCCCGGTCGGCGCCCGCGCCGCCGCCGCCGAAGAAGCACGCGCTTAGCCCAGCGCAAGCGGAGTGCCTACGAGCAGTGTTCGCCGCTCTGCTGTGGCATGAAGGTATTGTTTCCCTTGCTCTTACTTGCGGAAGATATTACAGTTTTGATATAGAAATATAGGACTTTCAAGAGAGCGTGCGCTAGGCTGAGAGCCTGCGAGTGATGTGCGCTGCTCTGACTGGCATGTAGGTATAGTTTCCCTCGCTTTTATCTGTGGAAGATAATACTGTCTTAATATAAGATTATAGGGCGCACCACCAAGGAAGCATGCACTTGGTCAAGTGCTGGCTGAGTGCCCTCAAGCCGTGCGTTGTGACGTAGGAAATGATAAGTTTTGCTTTGTGTTTGTTCATCGAATTGTATTTGACTACAGAATCAGTTTTATTCAACAAATTCTGTAAGAATAAACTCCCATAGTTCCATCAAAGTTCACATCCATAACTACCAAACACTGTACCAAAAATAAATAGATATTTTTGAACTATAAAAATGACACTGTATTTTGAAACAACAATGCGATGAAATGCAATACTTATAAAGTATCTGCTATGACAGCAGATACTTAAAAAGTGATTTTTGACTAAAATGAAATCAAAATGTGCACAAACAATAACTTTTCGTTGTATGTATTCATGTTTAGTTTATTCATTCCGATGTTACTTTAATTCATTAAAGTAGATCGCCTGCCAAAAAGAATGGCCAGTTTACCTTTAATCTTAAATAATAACTTATTTCACTTCGAACTAACCACAACGCAATTTATGCGACAACATAATATTATTTAGTTCGAACTAACACTGCGTAGGAACTAGCGCGAAAGATGAGTAATTAGGTAAGGAGCTATTTTTAAATAATGGCTTAGTTTTCAAAGTGTAGCTACAAAATAATAACACATTTCTAAGAACAAGTTTTGCTACTATCTTATAATGTTCGTCACATTCTAGGAAGTAAATTTACTTCAGTATAGGATCCTGTTTTTTCATTATATTTAAACTTAGTTAATGTGTCTTAAACTAAACACAAACAACACAGGATACAAATTCTTATTTGTACCCTGATTAAGAACTTGTTCTGACAATAATCCAATACACATGACTGATACAGCATTAATGTTATTTGATTGACAAGCTGACATGAAACATGCAAGACAACATGTTTTAATGCAACATGCATGATTGACAAGCGACTAGATTATCATCAGTGATCGGATAATCGGGTGCTTATACGCGCTGGTTTTCGACTGAACCTTGCGTTAACTATTCCACAACAACTTAATCACATGAATTAATTGATCTTTCTACAGGCATAGTCCATGACGCGATCGCGTGCGCCGCTTTTCTGAAGTTCCACCCGCAACTGCCAAAGCAAGGCGCTCGCGTCGTCACGCGGCCCCAGCATGACGTCACGCCCGCCAGGCATCAGAGGCATTCCGTCGAGGTGTCCAATGCTGGCAAGTTAACACTGAATAAATACAACAGAAACTTGAATGCTGCAAAATCACCGATGTCTGATGCTAAAAACTCTAATCGACATCTACTATTTATCATGATTTTTCTTCTTTATTTTTACAACAGCCTTCTATCTAATTTGCCCACAACCGCACACAACTGGTCAATAAGGCAATACTTGTTGAGGCCCATGTCCCAGCAATGGACTTGTTTTAGCTGAGATGACGATGATGAGATGATCCCTAATTACACGCGGCCGTTGAGTCCGCGATCAGCTCCTCTCGCTCATAGTGCCTTTAGAATTTAAATAAAAACATACTTTTCAAGGATACATTACATTTTCACTTACTTCCTTAGGATTGTACCTACGTATCCACCCTACAACCCTCGAAACGTTGACGCGATCGGGCGTCGAGGCGAGCACGAGTCGCATGCGCAAGGTGGACTTCGACATGCCGATAAGAGAAGAAGACAACATGCCAGGACCTAGCAGTGAACCAGGTTTGAATATAATATTGTCCGTAGTCATCTAATAGGGTAATCTAATAAATCGATGAACATCTAGCCGTCTATCAGCTAGATGATGAGTTTCTTATATATTTTTGATACTATCTTACTGAATTGTTTTGTTCATTCTGGACACCAGTGCGAGCTTCTGATTTAGAATAATGAACTTTTCACTGAATAAGTTTTTCTTCGTAGCGGGATCGTCGCGGTACGTTGTGAACGTGCTGCCGCCTGCGTTGCGCGCGTTAGTCGCGCTATGGGATGCGCTCTACGACGCTGATCAACTGACTTCTGCCACTGACAAGTAAGTTAATGTTTATTTTGTATCAGTCAGTGTCTGAATTACGTAACTTATTAAAAATAAAAGAAGATGTGAAAAATGGTTAAATACTGAGGACTATTCTGCCGGCATTATGAATAAAGATATATCTACAACAAACTAAGTAATCGATTTTCGACATTAACAAAATAACTAAAAAAATCGATTACTTCGTTTTGTGCAGATACGTCGGTTTTTCTAATGGCGGCATTATTAGTACCTTGTATGTTAGTAATAGAATATTTAACGATTCTGTATCATCAGACCAGGTTTACAATAATTTACCTGACTTATTGTTGCCTTACTACGATCGAAATACAGCATACAAACATTGCTTTGAGATTTAGGCGTAAACCTTTGAATCTTAAGCTGATGTTAGACTTCCTTTTTATAATGAGACCAGCTTCATCACTTTCATCAAAGCTACAGCTTCATCCACTATCCATAGACCTGACCAATCGAAGGATAATCAAGCGTAGATTTCCATTGACCGTAGAAATGTCTAAAAATAAAATAACATTATTATTTCTTTGTTCATTAAGTTAGTGGATTTACCAACAATTTTTTTTTCATTTAGACTGAAAAATGTTGAGAACAATGAAAACGAGGAACCTAGACAACAGAGCGGTATACGCAAGAAGAGAGAATGTAATTCACGAAGTGGCAAGACACCTTATTCAGGTAATAAAATTCAAGTATTATTGTTGTCTGAAAAAGACAGATGACTCGGAGCTTAGAATATTAGGACAGTTGTGGTTTAAAAGAATTGGTTTTCAGTGTTTGTGCGGCGTCTCTGCGCAGTGCATGACCCAGCTTTCGTATTGTCTCGCATGCAGTGTGTCCTATACTTGTGAAGGTCTTATGGCTGTGTCGGCGTGTGTTATATTTTATAACACTCGAATAAAGAGAAGAATATAACCCCACTATCACACTGTTTTTATACGAACATGTCTAAAATTTCATAGCTAGCTCTTCATAATATGCTGTGTTACAGTACAATGCGAGCTATGCGGCGGCTCCAACGTGCCGCCCCCTCTGGCGGCGCACATGCGCACCGCGCACCCCGGATGCAAAGCGGCCACGTCGAAAGGCTTTGACCGCACCGGCACGTACCAGCAGATCGACCCGCAGCCCGGCCACGAGGACTTGTGCCCCTCGGCCTACTGCGGACAGATGACGCAGGGTAAGCACTACCTACATTTTAGACTTGTTATTTTATACAACCCGTGCCTGTTTTTGCCACCAAGCAGCGTTACAGTGTTCCGGCGTTATACGTTGCATATACCCATAGACAACGGTGACAACTTTCTATCACATTCTGCCGGCTGGATTTTCTTTTCAGTTCACTGTAAAATTGTCTTTAAAGCTTTCTATCCTGTTACAAACAGCTATCGTCGTTGCTACAAACACAGCGAAATGGGGCTTAATAGACCCGTTGGATACCCAACGTGAATGCAATACCTCTGTTTAGAACATGAACCTCACGTTGGGGGATTTATTTAATGACACCGACACTGCTATTAACGTAACCTACTGGACCCAATCAATCGAAGGATACCATCAACTCGAATAGAAGAAGACCTTCACACATTTACGTTAACATACTATTTATTTACAGCTGTCCAGCTGTGGTACATGTTCTGCGAGAAATGTTACGACAAGGCGATAAAGGCGGCACCTTCCATCAGGCAAGGTAGGGCCAAGAGCCGGGCCGAGATGGTCGTGTATGAGCGAGTCGAACAGCCAATCAATATCGACCACAACACTATCAAGGAGAATGCGGTGTTCCTACTGGATCTAGCGCCACTTACTACCCCAGGTAAGTCTTGAATGTTTCGTCGTGAATTGCTCTCTTGGAAGCTTTTTTCTAACTAGAATCTCTTCTACAAATGTTTTATGGACAGTAGCAAACGATGGAGGTAGTCGAAATATGGGAAAAATTTCAGTATTCGTTACGAAAGTCTGTATAGTCATAATAATGGATTCTTGAAATAACTCGGGACTCATGAGAAATCGACTTCATGGTTCCTTTGACTATATTTACCTAAATCTCACGTTTGACATCATCGTCACACGAATATTTTAACTTGCTAAGAAAATTGAAATCAAGATATAATGCAAATTGCTTTCAACCAACTATCGCGCCATAGGCTACCAGACAACACGTTGATCTGGGGATCCTTTTTCATTTCTGGATGAGAAACTTTTAACCAGGTTCTCGATTCTTCTATTGATCCATTACCACTACCATTTGACCCGTCAATAAAATCCATGTAGATTTCTTGTTGTCAGGGTTCTAAACTATCACTTATTCCACTCAGAACCAATCAGCATGTCAGCGTGGGCCGACAACGCGTCCCGCTCCCCGCCGACACCCCCAGGCAGCGTGTGGCAGCCGGCGCCGCCCTTCCAGTGCTTGCCGGCGTTGGGCGCCGCCCCCAAGACCTATGCTGCCTCCGACGCTGCGAGATACCACTCCTTAGGCAGGCCAATGCCACCTGCTGTTGCGCCTCTGGTAAGTCGAAATACGTTAACAGCTTATGTACTCCTATGTGGTACACGTGACACGGTCTTCTCAGGGGTGTTGTTATTGAGGGGACTGTTAACATGTAGAATAACAAAAAATATACAAGTCACAGACATCATCCTCATAAACCAAAAGGCCCAAGAACAGACTTTGACATGATATACAATGCAAATGGTCATGTCAAAAAATGACGCATCATATACAAGGTGTACACAATACGCAAGTGATTAGTATAGAGCTGCTCCTTATTGACAGGTATCAAGTGTGGTGTCACAAAACCAAAAGTGAGCATTGTTTTCATAAATAACCACAAAATAGTTTCTTGGTATTTGAAACGAGAGCTCTCCAGTAAAGATGAAATAGCAGACTTTTTCGTCGATTGCTTGATCGATGCAGGTTACAATGAAATATATAATATATCATAATATTTTGTCAAAGACATCGGCATTCGGCGGCATGGAGAGCAACGGCGGCTCCAACTGGCCACGCGTCCATCGCTCGGTGTCGATGGGCCAGGCTGACCACCGCGACCTCGCCAACGCCGCGCGCCCTCCGCTCGCACGAGACACGCCCATGGACCAGGACACGCTTAGTGGTAAGCCATGTGTACATCGTCCTTTAGAAGATAGATGACCAGCCAGAAAGCGATGGCGATATGACCGGACGCACACGAAGGCTGGTTCGAGGTGGCACAAGGAAGATATGGGGCAAACCTTTTCTCAGCAGTAATACACTATAGGCAATAAACAAAAGATGACCTCTTCTGAACATTCAGGCACCGCCAGAACGGTAGGACCTGATCTGCTCGAAAGCGGTGGAATTCCTACCAGCTTACCTATCCACCTTGTGAGAGAATGTAGACATGAACAAAAACTAGCATTATTTTGTCAATAAATGTCATAGAAAATGAGCAGTTGCGTAATACATTTTTATATCCAATTCAAGCACAGACTTGACCCTTTCATGTAAGGATATTTATAGTTTTGTACTCTAGACCATCCGTTCTCCCATCAGTATAGTAACGAAGAAAAGATTGGCGTTTTGATAACTTACCATTTGTATGAATTGAGTTATTACCAGACATCCTGATCCTGGAACCCAAACCACTCAACCTGTAAATATGTGGCTCTTAAGTTGGGAAAATCTCCTCAGGCGCCGGCTCTTCGCTTCTGGCGCAACCCAGCGCTTCTCTTCGCCGTCTCATCGGAGGTGGCGAATGGACTGCCGGGGGCTCCCTGTCCGCCTTCGAAGCCCCTCGCGTGGACTCCGAATCCCTGATGAGTAGCCCTGTGATGGCCTTCATACTGGCCAAGAGAGACCTGCATGCGCACAGGCAGAAGATGGATGCGGCTGTGCGCATCAATACTGTTAGGCAGTATGCTTTTGAGGTAAGGAAACTTAAGTCTCCACTGTCGTTTGGTGTATTTCATAGCGATCTAGCGGAGAAAGTCAATAATAGGCAATACTTATTCAAGGTTACAAAATTACTTAGCTCGTACTTTTAATTGAATAGCTGTGTGTCAGTGACAGAAATTATTTTTAGCCAAAGTACCCGCTTAGTGACGTTAATCAATCTCAGCCTAGCTGCGCATTGCGCGTTTCGTGATCTTGCCGTGTAATGTGCACAAAATCAGGAGTCGATCAGTTCCAGTTAAGAGGTGGAATTAAGACTTTTACCCTCTACTACCAAAGTCAGAAAGTTATCAATTTATTGAACATTGATTGTACATATGAAATAGAGATAATTTCTCATGTAAACATTCGTTTTAGAACATAGCATGTGTGTATTTCAGGCAATGAACTGGCTGCTTCGCTCGGCCACGCAGCCGACGTGCGTGCACGACGTCATGTGGTGGTTCTGCAACGCGCTCGACAAGTTCGCGCGCATCGTGCCGCCGCCCAGCCTCGCTATTGACGATAATAAAGAGGTAACCATTTAAATTCATAGTGTGGTTTGAATTGGTGCGGTCAATACTAAGTTCACATCAAATATACATTGTTTACTGTTTATCCAAACATATTCGAGTTTTCCTTCCACGAAACCGTCGATCTGCAGGTCTGCTTTTACGTTCATACTTTCGTTCACCGCGATCCTGCTTACAATCAGCGGCTTACTACGTGTTTGTATAACGCGGCCTTAGAACGTTATACCTTAAGCGATGACCGCGAACCAGCAAAACGTCCTTGGCCATCGCCAGTTATGTTCAAGTCTCACGTAATAGGAAGCGAGTCCTTTGCCATCATACTCCTACATTATATAAACGGATTAAAGCTGTTCCTTTTTTTTATAAAACAGCAAAACGCAGCAAACGAGAGCGCTCGCGGCGTGATCCCAACCGCATCAGCGTCGGCCATCTGCCCAGGTGCGCGCGCAGCCAGGGGAGCACGCGCCGCCTTCCACGCGTTCTTGGGCTCCGTGAGCGCACTAGCGCCCTCTCTGCCGCCCGCCAGCGCCGCGGGACTGCAGGCTGTCCGCTGCTGGGCGCTGCACTACTCGCCGCATGATAGGACCTTCCTTCATAGGTAAGAAGTTTGAGTTTTAGTTTTTGATCAGTTTCTCCCGGTTCGGGTTTTTCACAGCAAAGGCTGACTCGGCTACAGTGATAGAAGCAGTTGTTCGATTTCTCATCTTTTCAGCAGAACAACAGTTTGTATAATTTTATGAAAATTATGTGTTGACAGACGAGACTGTGCCGGAGATTGTTAAATCTTTCCGCATAGTTTTTCACGTTCAAAATACACATTTGATTAAAACGAAACTTAAAAGCAGTGGAGTGTCTTCAGACTGGTCGAGTTTCCAACGGATGCGTTGATGCGTTTTTGACGCTAGCGTATACGTCATTGCGACAACAACATCGAGTTTGTGCGTGCACAACGCATACGCTTTGTACCTATCCGGTCGACAAACGCCACCTAACGCTGCGCCAACACCAGATGTGTTAGTATCCTTAAAAGTTGATCTAACTTCTAAACTCAGAACTTTTTCGAATAGATACTGGGCTGTTGGTGACTTTGTGGATTGTCTACTTATATTTTGTGCTCTTTTCTTGCTTCTTTTTTTCGTTGTTTAGCACTCAACCGTCATTTCATGTTTCTAACTAACCCCCTTGCGAACTGTTAACGCTGCTCGGATAGATCGCAAGTGTTCAGTGTGATCAGCAAGATTTTGTCGCACTCTGAGGACGGCGCCTACGAGGAGGGTCTGCTCGGAGCCATCCAGGAGAGCTTCCATAGCTATCTTAACAAGGTATCATCTAGAATCTAGATCGTCTATGTGCAAATAAAAACCTGAGTCATACGTAGAACCTTATTGTAATTTTACAATGCAAATAACGACGGCAAGCATGGGATGTGTCAATGAACGGGTTTACTGTGACAAAGTAAAAAGTGATTAATAGAAAATTGATGACATTTACATTTTTAACAATCAGGTATCTTCTCTGAAAATAAATCGATGTCATCAATTTTCATGCAACATACACAAATTAGTGCTGAAAATACAATATTTCCTTGTGTTTTTCATGAAAAATCACTTGGATGAATTATTGTATAGTCGACCTCGTAATTGATTTGCGTCCCTAAGGTTGAATGGCATATAAAAAAATTACACAGAGCATTAACTAGTTTCAACCTCTGGGTGAAGTTAAGTTAAAAACATTGATTTTTCAAAAGTAAAACATGTAACATTAACAGCTGTAACTGTAAGGATAGTTTTAGTTTTCCACATAGTTCTTAAATCCTCTGATTTCATATTGGCAAACAAATTAACATGTCCCAAATGTTTTCCAGGAGAATTACGTATGGAATTGCCCCGATGTGACCGGCTGGTGTGACATTAGCGTTTCCTCCCGCCAAGGCATGGCCGGTGCTCTGACAGATGGCAGCACTGAGACCTTCTGGGAGTCAGGAGACGAGGACAGGAACAAGGCCAAATGGATACAGATGGCGTACCCAGGAGGAACCCCCGAAGATCGGCCGCATATCTTGTGCGTGCATCTTGATAATACGAGGGATACTGTGGTAAGTAAAAGTTTGTTTATAACAGGATTTTCTCAGCCTGTTGAGATTATATATTATGCGTCTGATTTAAGTTAGAGTAGGTACTACACCGCAGTAAAAGTTTTTTGTAATCCGCTCAGTAGCTCTCAAGTACTAACAGTCAGTTGACCCTCATGTCATCATGCCGAGAACGCTGACAATCCGCACGATATTTTACTGAATAAAATACGATGACAAAGCAGTTTCATACTGAATTTGGTTTTAAACTGTATAAGAGTTTGGTATCTATAGAAGTTTACTCATAGTAGAGTTATCCCAAGTAAGATCGACCTTCACCCACTAAAATATGTTTCTGAACATGAACCAATAGGGTTGTTGTAAAAAATATGGTCATGGTTATGAGTAATTTTAAAAGTTTGAAAAGGAATATTGTTTAAATTCAATAGAAAGCTTACAAAATACAGAATATGTAACAGCTAGGTTGCCTACCTTTTTTATGTTCCCATTACCTGGTTGCTGTGTACAAACAGGTAAGTAGTTCAAGTAGTAGATAGTAGTTGCATTAATATGCTCACCATATGCAACTTAAAAAACTTGAAACTTTGGTACTTGAAAAATATATCAAAATAAAGGCAATTTTATTGTGAATACAGTTGTATAGTTAGTGAAATTTTAATTTTTTTATAATAATAGCCATGGCCATATTTTTTACGGCAACCTTTTTGGTAATATGTTCAGAAACATATTGATGAAGTATAATTTTCATCCGGTAAGCAGGTGGGTGAAGGTCGATCTTACTTCGGATCTCAGACTATCATGCTTTCTACATGTCGGTGTTCATGATGGACATCCACCATTAGCAGTCTTAGCTTTAATTCCGAAAACGCTTTCAAGGCTAGCGTATCCTTTTTTTTTTTTGAAACCTTCAAAAGGCGCCTGGACTTTTGGGGTAAAGACCAGGGAGTGTGGGATTTTAACCTCACTAAAACCACCCCGGTGATCACCATCAACACATAGAAGGGGCTCCGTTACCTCTTAAAAGACCACTCCGGAACCCCCTCTGTGCAACGCCTGTTAGGGCACATCCCTGGGGAGACTGTAAAGGGGTCTCCCCTTAGCCTCGCTGTGCACGGCAGCACGTGATCACTGTGCCACCGCCTTTCCTAGGATCACTGGGTTGGCGGACAGAGTCCCCACTCTGAGCGCCCGAGACCCTGGAGACCCACCTGCCGTTAATGATGCAGGCGGGGTTTCGGCGTTTAGGCGTCGAGGCGGTTGCCTCACCGACGCCTCCTTCTCCGAGCGGGATCAGCCCTCTCACGATCTCGCTCGGCGGCCTCCTTCTGGACCATCACGGCTTCACAGAAAGCGGCCATTTCCCTCCAATTTTCCTTATCTGCCAGTATAGCCCTCACTACCGCTGAAGACTAGCGTATCCTAATGGAGATTATACAAAGCCATGTTCATGTTATGGAAATGGTTACAATATCGAACAAGCGCTGAAACTCTTCAGGAAGACCACAGAACAGAATTCCCTCTACTTTGAGTGTCTTGCTATGTATAATATGGACTAATGTAACGTTGATGATAAATTCTATTTTTGTAAATTGTAGAACAAGACGCTGCTGGTATCGTTCCTGTACAGCGGCGGCTCCAGCGAGATGTTCCACATGCAGGACGTCGAGGTGGATCCCAAGAGTGCCACGTGGCTATGCTACACAATGCCCAGTAAGTAGATTAAATTCGAAGACGTATTGTTGGAAGGCCTAACACAAGGTGGAGCGATAACGTGGTGCAAGCTGCGACAAGCACTGTTGGATGTGACGGTGCTTGGGGGAGGTCCAGTCCAGCTGCGGATATGTTTCGACTCGGTTGATGATGAGGATGATATTATACTGTCTGTGCCCTCCATCTACTGGCTTTTTTAGGGAAAATTAAGACAATGACAACGTTTTACATTTACTACTAAAGTAAGAATAAAATTTTCTGTGATCAGCTTCAGAACGATTAATAAAAAAACCGGACAACTGCGAGTTCGCCTATTACGGGAATTGAGTCTCGATTTTTTTCCTAGTTTATACATATTACCTAGTAAAGTGTATGAACTATGAAAGCACTCTCATAACTCTGACAAATAGATATAATTATGTAGGTAGGGTTGGAGGACAAACTTAACTTTTCAGTTGAAGAAATGGTCTCCTATACAACAATGTATGTCACGGTTACTGTGATTAAAATTTCGTTCCTCATCCAGGAGGGTCGAGCTCTTCAGTCCGGGTGCGGTGCGAATTGCGCGGACCCGAGCCGGCAGTGCGAGTGCGACAGGTGCGAGTCCTCGGCTCTCCTTCACCACTCGCATCGGCGGCGGCAACTCCCGCGCATGTGCTGCACGGACTATCGGAGACTGACACATTGAGGGTGTTCCGACTTCTGACGTCACAAGTAACCAATATTATGTCATAATTTAGGGAATCAACTCAATTTTTGAAATGTGCAGAAGCTAGTCTGGGGAAATTTGACCGGGGACTTATTCCATGTCGCCAAGCATCGACCACGTTTAAGGAATCTGATATCTTGTTTTTATCAGATTCTTTTTAACTTTAGAAATGCAATGCGTTTGCGATACATTGATTTTCTGTTGTCCGTACGCGGTGATCGGGTGGACTTTTTGCTTCCTATCCAAAGATATTAAAACGATCAATTTCGTATCGTCGATACCTAATGGTATCCAAAATCTATTAGACCAACATAGAAGCTTACAGGTACAGCTTACCTAGAAAGAGGTGGCGAGGACTTAGACGCCTACCCCAGAGCTGCTTTGAGGTGGCCCAGGAGAGATATGCCTGAAAAGTTTTAGGGCTGGCTCTTGCCCAGCAAGGGTTTACAAGCTTGTTATGGGGGGAGGGGGTACATAATTATAAACATAAGAATAATCAATGAATCACGACATTGCTCTCTAGTAAATATGCATCAAATCTAAGTTGATGATGATGAAGAATATTCTTATGGTTATAATTATGTAAATACATACTTGTTATTGTCGCGGATCATATCTTGATCTAGTTACAAGCTGACACTGACCTGTAAATTGCAAAAAAACACAAGAAAATTTGAATTTCGTGGGCTACCACTTCGCAATTACCATCAGCTCCTAAGACACCACAAAGTATTCAAAATAAACTGTAATATTATATATTATTTACTTGTAGGTGTTCGGCAAGCTCCTAGAGTGGGACCGTAGCGGCAGCGAGTCGGGCACGGAGGCCGCGGCCGCAGTGGAGGACGGCGCCGCGGCGGACGACAGCGATCTCAGAGAACACGTCGTCGGCATACTGTTCGCCGGACACAAGCTTACTACGCTGCAGAGACAGGTATGTTTTGCATTAGCACTTTAGAAACCTCCTAGACCAGTGTTTCCCAAACATTGTTTTGCCATGGCCCGGTAATTTACACTTCGTGACCCACTCGATACTTTTAATCCTCACCCGCTGGTTACATCAAGTATATATTGTAATATTTATTATAAAAAGTATGTCAATATTCCCATTAAAAATGTTTTACTAATATTTCGGTATCGTATATTTAGTGCTATTTTTAAAACAAGGCGGGAATGCTGCGACCGGGTATTATATTTTGATGGTCCGGTACCGGGTCGCAACCCACCAAATGGGAAACGCTATCCTAGAATTACTGCTGGACTTAGGGACCGTTCATAAATCGATCTGCCTAGCTTCTTCTCAATTATGTTGGGGTTGTTTTCTAGTCCGTGCGATTCAGCTGGATACCAGAGATTAACATGGAGCGACTACCTATTTGACCTCCATAACCCAGTAACTGCGTAATAATGGTACCCTTTTGCAAGACTGATGTCAGATTTACTGACATTGAAAATCCAAGATTCACCATAATTATTTAACGTCTTTGTTATTTTACTGGCACCGGGCAGTACTCGCAACACCCGAAGTTGTTGCGAGTACTGCCCGGAGCCCGGTATCCTAAAGAAAAAGCCTGAGCGCCGTACCATGTACCTATCAACATGGTTTTATAAAAATAAACTTTAAAGTTGCCAGCTCTTCTCCATTCAGAACCGTGCAACTATTTTATGTTATTAAAATATTTAAAAATGTGTTTTTCTTCCCCAGGTGATGACCCACATAGTGTCCGCCATCGGTTGCGAGGCGGCGCGCGTGCGCGACGACTGGGAGACGGCGCTGCTGTGCGCCGACGCAGCCGAGCGCACTGCCGAGGAGATGCCCGCCCGCCCGCCGCCGCTCATGCAGGACAACTACTGCTTCGAGATGTTGTCACTGGTCAGTCATACGTTATTCTCATCCAACCATTATACATTCGCACTATTTCCACGTTGACAATAACTATTTATGATTTAATGTGGGGCCTGGAGATCTAAAGTACAAATATAGGCTTTGTTTGGACTCCAGATCTTATACAAATTACAAGTTTCTACCAAACTACATGAATAGACATTTTAAGCAAGACAGGGAAAAGGTTAAAGAGTCCTTAACTCGTATCATATTCAGGTGGTGGATGTTGTTTTTGATATCTATTTAAGCTGCTATTTCGATAAGAACTGCCATTCCTATCGTAATCACCAATTTCACTCAATATTTGCAATTTGCCAATTGCGACCAGTAATGGTGAGTGAAAAAGGTAATGAAAAGTGGTGCGAGACGCAAGCATAAGCATAAGTAGGTCACTTCACTTCGCATTCTGCTGAGAAATGCTATCGCAATTTGCAGTCAGAATAATACAATGAACAGGTGTCTGCATACACTGTGTCACGTGACGGTACATTCATAATATTCAGCTATAAGTCCTCTGCTGCTTGATATCTCACGCGCCCTCCACAACAACTGGTTTCGTCAACATTCACCAGGACTTCCGATCAAAGTTGAATATATCGATGACTTGCGGTTGCTGCAGTGCCATTCTGTTTGATGGCAGCCCATTTCAGTATAAACTATTTCATGTACAGTTACTGGCACTCAGCGGCAGTGCAGTGGGCCGCGCACATTTGGCCCAGCGAACAGAACTTCTCGCTGATCTGCTGGCTCTTCTACACACTGGCAGCGAGCGTGTTCAGCGCCAGGTAACCACCAAAATCTATACTAATATTATGAATGTTACTCCGTCTGTCTGTAACCTTTTCACGTTTCAATGGCTGAACGGATTTGGATGAAACTTGGCACACGAGTAGACTATGCATCTCGAGAGCATATTCACTTGTTATTTTTAATGACTATATAATATCTATATAATGACTATATATTTTTTAAACTTTACTTATCGCTATGACGCGGGTGAATCTGCTGGTAGAAGCTAGTATCGTAACCAAGAAGAAAATACGTAATATGGACGTAACAGCCAGTGCGTAAAAAGATGATTTTTACATGAAATAGTATTTTGTATTGTGTTATTTTAGACTACATAGGGTACTGTTTTGTAGGTACACTGGTCTATCATTTTTGTGCGCACTAAGTTTTCTTTGAGATCAATCGGTAACAAAAACACGAATTCCTGATCATTATGTCATCATCTGCATAGCTTTGTAACGAGTACTGTAGTCCCCCTCTCTAACCAGATGCAATATACCTAATAACCAGTATTCCACATGAAGTTACAGCCTCTCTGATCTCCAGTTTAGAATCCAGTTGCTTGGTTACTATAACTGGGTTTTTATTTAGTTCGAAAATAGGCCTCCACAGCCCAATGGCTTACTTTACGGGTTTTAATTTAGCGTTAAATAAGTAACATCTGAAATTTGCTGGTCCAAACTAAATCTAAATGACTCTTCCTTATGATTTCAGGTAATATCTTTGCTAAGGCGCATGATCACTGAAATACCTCCACAGAAGATGTTAGCAGCTGTCAATTACGGCAACGATATAAATGCAAGGTAAGCAAACCTGAAGTATTGGTAAACTTCTCTTAGGCATTCTTGAAGACAAGTTATTAAAGACGCCTAGTACTGGCATATGTTTCTAATATTGAAGTTTTTCTTGTGATTACTAGATTGAATAATAAATCATTAGGGATGATGAATAAGTATATCTTATATCTTGGGATAACTCACACACGGTCATCCGATCCCAAACTAGGCAGAGCCTGTGCTATGGCAACCAGACAACTGATAAATATACTTATATATTTCTAAATACATACATATTATAGACAAATTACACCCAAATGATCATGCTCATCACACAAAGATTTGTCCTGGGTGGGAATCGAACCCACGACCTCCGGTTTAGCAGTCAGGATTACCAACCACTCGACCAACAGGCCAGTCAAAGTATGCTTCTACTGAGACTGGAAACAGAAGTATGTTAAGAAAACTCTCTAAAGCAGTTGTATTTCCGAAAGTTATTGTAATAAGCCGGCGTACTTTTTTCTTATTACTTGAATCCCTACAAATATTTTCGTTACCATCCTTTCTCAAAATAATTTTTACAAAAAATCTATGCACATAATCTCATTCGTATGTCTCATAATTTTTTGCAGAGTAACCCTCTTAGATCATCTCGTTTGCTACCTCGGCAAGGCGATCACCGTGCAACTGAAAGTGAAGGGCACCAGTGGCGCCACGCCCGCCTCGGTGACGATGGGTGGAAGCGTCGGTCAGGCGGCACCCGCGACCTGGTTCATGAGGGGGGAGACCACGAAGAAACACGCGCATTTAGTCGCTAAACTACTGTCGGATATGGCTGAGGTATGTTTTAATGTAATCTTTTAGATCTGGAAGTACCTGGGTGACTTATACGATGCAAACGGGCAGACTTTCTATGTAAAAAACCTCCCCTTTTGACTGACACGCATTCCTCGGTAGTTTCGCTGTTGCAACAGCTAATGACCGTTAAACTCCTTGCCTAGAATTTTCCTCCTTTAGTAGCTTAACCTGTTTGTGCCACATTTTTTGCCCTCTTAAAGTAAGAATACAGATCAAAAATAGAATACTATAGTGACTTTAATTGTCCATTCACAAAAGTAGATTCTTATGGAGAAGAACGGAAAAGAAACTCCATAGTTAATATCACAAATAGCATAACAAGTAAATAGCCCTTTTTTTGTAAACCATAAATAGTTTGTATGTCGGCGGCACCTCCCCACAATAGAATGTCGTACAACATCACAATCTATCATATCATAAAATAACTAAAATATACTAACTGGGCAAAATATATTAAACGGGAATGGCTTGACCAGTGGATACCTTGTTAGCCAGTTTTGCGTTCTACCCCAACTCCTCTTTTGCTAAGCTGACGTATTTTCCTGCAGTCACTGGCCTTCTTCTTTGAGACGTGGTGACCTAAGAGGCCGGTATTTCTTTATCTTTCTGGACTTGGTTCGACCTCGAAAGCTTCCCCCAGGTCACACGCATCACTATCTACACTCATTATGTTTGATGTGATTCCAGAATCTAACCCCATACCCACCCACCCGTTCATCTGTCCAGTTGATACTTTTCAAAGTATCAACTGGACAGATGATTTTTTCAGTTGGTTTTTTCAAATTTAAATTTTCCGTTTTGTTCCCACGAGTAGTGAGGAAATGTATGTCCATCATAGATGAGCCTACATACTGCAGGGAGTGGCAGGTGCTCTAAAAGAGAGACGGTAACCACTGGACTCCCGCCAGCCACTTATCTTCTCATCGCGCCACGAAACTTGGGCTTGCGTGGTTTTTTATCAATCACCACTGTGACATGGTCACATCCTTTGCCGATCGACACTGGTCAGTTTTTTGCCGGCCCTTCCTTAAAAAGCATTTCAACTTGAAAATTATATTTTTTCCAGGACAAAATCTCCCCTGCCTGGGGTTTAGAAACCCGCAAGGCTCTGGCGACGTACGTGTCAGCTGTGGCTCAGCTGTCGGAGTCGGACCGGCGACCCACGCGCTGCATCGCGGCGCCTACGGTCTGGGTGGCGCTAGCGGCGCTGTGTGTCACGGAGCAGTCGCATGTGGAGCTGTGAGTGTGCTATACAATACTTTATAGTTAAGCGGACGTCAATATCGAATAATTATTGGTAAATATGGACGAAAGTCTCTCCGCCCATTCCTCTCAGGTCAAACTGCCTTGCACCACAATAGATCAGTCTGAATGGCCAATTTCTTGAAGAGACGGCAGTTCAATCTTTTTGTCATATTTCGACTAATTTCCAGAATAAACAGCACGGGCGATGGCCGTGAGTCTAGGCGCGGTGAGTCAGACGGACGCCCACTGTGCACCAACCACGACGATGGCGCCACGGCCGCCGTCATCGACTGCCGCAGCTGCGGACCTCTATGTGCTGAGTGCGACCGTTTCCTGCATCTCAACAGATCGGCCAGGACACACCATAGACAGGTTAGTTTAATAGCTCGGATCAAATAATAATAAAGCTATTCATTCAAACTATCCTCGTGTATGTAATGATAAAAGCTTCTTCCATTTCTTCTTAATTTTCAATATTATTAGCCCTCATGTAGCGCACAGTTGCCGGAGTACGCTGGCGCATGTTTTAAAACGTGTGCTATCTATGGAAAAAGGATCATTGCAATTAAAAACAACTTCATGCAAGTTATCTCTCCTGTTGACACCACCGTAAATCCACACCCAATCATACCCAATCAATCATATGGTAAAAAACAAATGTGTTCAACAGATATGCAAAGAAGAAGAGAGCGCCATCCGTATCGACATCCATGAGGGTTGCGGTCGAGCCAAATTGTTCTGGCTGCTTCTTCTAGTCGACCGCCGCACTTTCAAGGGCCTGGCCGAGTTTAGAGGCATGGAGAGTGGAGTGTGTGACAACGGCGCCGGAGAGAGCACCGCAATACTGCCCGGCCCGCCCGGACTAGCGGGCACCTGCCGCTTCTGTGGCACCCGGGGCAACTCTGGGCTACTGGCCATAGGCAATGTGTGTGCTGACCAGCAGTGCCAGGTAAGACCTATTATTATTTATGATAATTAAGTCAGTTTTATTCATGATGGTTCTTTTAAATATGTGATGCTCTGGTTGTCGTCTGTATCATCATCATCATTATTATGATCTTCCTGCCCTTGTTCCATGTTACTTTGCACAACACGTTTTCTTCTTTTATTTTGTTTTGTCAACCGTCACGCTTTCACCAATTCCTTTTGCTTTGGTCGTCCTATCCCTGTCTGCCAATCCACATTTTATAATCGTAACTATTTTAGTTTTTTATATGTCTGTACCAAAACTTCTGCTTTAGTATATGGATGTTTCTATTTGATCGACCGTTTAACTTTCTCCTCTAAGTACCATTCTGTACAAGTTTTGATTTTGTTTATGCTCTGGTCTTACGGTTCTTAGCAGTATATGAATCTTTTGCTACCAATACTTTGTGCTCATGGAACGTTAGCTTGTTGTCAAAAGTGACACCCAGCTCCTTCAATCCGTTTGTCATAAAAAAGTATTTATTAATCTTTTCCCAATTGTTTATACAGTTTCCCAAGCTAACAAAATACTCACAAGTTGCCACACATGCATAATGGTGCTGTCATTCATTTTGTACCCAAAAGTTGATAGGTTGTCGTCACAGGGACACGCAAGCCCCAAAACGCCAACGAGGGGCAACTTTATCAACTGCTCATCATCATTCATCTGGTATCATGTTGTAAAAGTATGCACATACAGAAAGTGTAGTGAATAACGTGCTCTTTCTACATATGCATCCAATTGCGGGTGGGACGGCACCGCTACGTTCCGGAATTCCGCAATATGAATCTCGTTGACACAGTAGAAGTATTTGTGAAATATTGAATATTATGTAGGTACAGGAAAGATCCAAGCTTTCTTTTCACTGGTATTCTCAAAAGATACATGTTAGACTCATGGACTATTCTGTAGTTCTGAAATGGCCTGTTATTGATCTCACTACTTTAATAGGTCTAATTTTTGGCGATAGTAGTTTGGCTTTTTCCACCTTTTTGTGGTTTGGGGGATTTACTAACTTACACATAAGCGCAAATCAACGTAATTTTTAGAAAGCTGAAATTTGGCATGTAGGTTCCTTGGGGAGTGTACCTTTGTAGTGCTCCCCTTTTAGTCTCCCCTACCTTTTCTGCCCTCTTAGTGCTCCCTGCACTAAGAGGGCAGAAGCTAGTTTAATCATAAGTCTCCTTTCTTCAACCCAGGATCACGGCAAGGAAGCTTGCAGCCGCGTGCTCCCATGTAACCACTTGTGCGGCGGCGTCCGCGCCGAGCGCACGTGTCTGCCGTGCCTGTTCGGCTGCGCGGGTGGCGACGAGGCCGCGCCTCTACGCCAGGACGCGGACGACATGTGCATGATCTGCTTCACTGACCCGCTGCAAGCTGCACCCGCTTTACAGGTAAGTCCGTACTGCTGTAGTATAACGCTCCTGACAGATTTCGGGTACGGCGACATTTTAGCGGAGACTAGCCATCGACGCGAAAAATAAAATAATGCACACGCTTGTGCAATCTTGTTGATGATACTAAATGCCTAACTCAGACAAATCCTAAGACGTGCAAGCAAAGTTATCCGCGCGGCTCATATATGCAGCAGCCCTATTACAACCGACTACTACTGACAGAAGGATCCCCACTTTTCATTGGGCTGTGCGGATCTTTACCGCCAGCTCATTGCGACAACAGTTTGCTAAAAACACGTCAGTGCGTAGTGCGGTCGTGGCAAATCATGTCTACATTATACATATATAACGAAGCTAAGTACGCGAGCGTGGGATTGCCGTGGGCTGCTGTAGACTGGGATTTCAGTTCCCGTATAGAAATAAAAATAAATGTACTGTTTATTTGCAGTTGAAATGCGGCCACGTTTTCCATCTGCACTGCTGCAGGAAAGTCCTCGCCAACAAATGGATAGGTCCCAGGATAACCTTCTCGTTCGCACAATGTCCCATTTGCAAGGTAAGTTGATCGACATGATGTTAGGCCTGATGTCAATTGCTGTCCCTAGACTAACTTATGACCTTTATAATAATAATAGAATAGGCAAATGGCATTAGTCTCTCTAATCTCTAAATCATAGCCAAACCTAAATACCAAATTCATCTGATAGCATTTAGGCTGCCGCTTAAGGTTGATGCAAAGCATTTTTAAGGCTTACTACGTACTAAAAAAGTAGGCATGGGCTTGCGTGCCATCTCCACAAGCGAGTGTCTTGCAGCGGTATTATCGTCCTGCTGTGTCTTCATTTAGCGCTAAAAGTAATCGCGGTGGATTGACGGATCTACGAGCAAAACGTCAATTTGATGCGATTCAGTCGCTAGTGGACGCTGCAAATGATTGAACGTTTGCAAATATGAATTTTAGGAGGACATGAACCACTGGACTTTAGAAGAGCTACTGGCTCCGATTCGACAACTCTACGAGGAGGTGAAGCGCAAGGCTCTGATGCGGCTGGAGTACGAAGGGTGCGCGCTGCCCGGCGGTGCTAAGGGCAAGGTGCTGCCTGACCCGGCCACCTACGCCATGGAGAGATACGCGTACTATGTATGCCATAAGTGTGGGAAGGTCAGTGTTATAATGTAATAGTGGATTATTAAAATCTTGAATATTAGTAATATGGCGGTTTTTCGGCATTAACAAGAGGGCCTAGCACGAACATTTCCTAGACTTATAGTAACGTTACAGTATCGTTAACGTAAGTGAATTTGAATAGAATAGAAAAAACGACAACCCTAGAGTATTTTGGTTTAATTTTATGCTACATACACAATTTGTATCATACAAAAATACAAATATATCCAATTCAAATTAATTTTATCGCACCTTTAAAGTAAAACCGTTACTAAACGAAATTATGAAATTTTTATAGTCGCACTTTTAAAGTAAAATCGTTACTGAACGAAATTATGAAATTTTATAGGGGAGCCAATATTAGAAAATAGTCTCTGTTTTAGATAGATGGCATTGATACCTCAATTCATGAAATTTTCGTTATGTGCGAAAGGAGTTTTATAATAAAAATATTATAGTAAATTTTTACGTTACGTTACTATATTTACTTCAAAAACATTCGTGCTAGGCCCTCTGGTCGATCTAGCGTATGGCAACAATCATCTGTCAGGGCGATCGGTTTCGATTGGTCGAAGTCGATCGACTGTTATAGTAGTAACTGCGAGATGGGAATAATATCATGACAATGCAGTGTGTCATTCTTTTTCCAAAGCTCCAATGTCATTAAGGCTTGGGATCCTGAAACCTATGAACTGTTTGGATTGTGACCCCAAATTAGTCGTTTGCGTGTACCACAATCTCATCTTCTGGAAAACCATGATGTGGTCAACGATGGAGGACGCTTGTATAGAAGTTACCAATTCACTCTTAAAGACACCCAAGTTGGAGCTATCAGGAAAATTGTAGTTTAGAAAGTCCTGTTCTGTATTTTTGATTTTGTTCTGTTTCACTGCATCATTTTCTTATCCAGGCATATTTCGGCGGGCTGGCCCGTTGCGAGGCGGAGACGAGCGGCTGGTGGGAGCCGGCCGAGCTGGTGTGCGGCGCCTGCAGCGACGTCGCTGGCGCGCGCACCTGCCCCAAGCACGGCGCCGACTTCCTCGAGTACAAGTGCCGCTACTGCTGCTCCGTGAGTACTATCTGTAGGAAACGTGCAAGAACTGTGTGGTGGCGGCACAGAAGTGTCAATGTCATGTATTTAAAAAGTAAAAGTTCCGAATTTGCAACACTAAATGGCACAAGCTATGTCGTGCACGTTCCCTCTTCCAGAGCGGCATACATACGTACTACAAATAAATCAGACATCACATTAATCCTACATCGCTCAACTGAAATTTATACACACATTCATTCATACTGGTAACCTAGAATATAAATAACAGTGCAGCATTTTTCATCAAGTTATCATCAGCCGAAAGACGTCCACTGCTGGACATAGGCCTCCCCCTAAGAGGACGTCGCCTAGCAGCCGCTGTTAATTAAGCCAGAACGATATCAGGATTTATTACATACGATCATCATCGCGTTTTTCTCTTTTTCAACATTTCACCTACCACTATTTGAATCTGCATCCAAAGTTTAAAGAATGATTGGTAGAAAATGCCTAAGGTATTAAGTCCGCCTCCGTACATTTGTAAAGTTGCGTAAAGTATTAAATAAATAAATACATTTGACACATCAACCGTTGCTATTCTTACATACGCAGATAACGTATACGGTGGAACGATGATTTAAAGGTTGTGAATTTTCAAATTATCGGTTTTCCGTATGTCCACAGTCGGACCATTATGTATGACTCTAAAATTAAAGTTCTGTGTGCATGAACTTATAATTAAATGTTTTTTATTGCAGGTGGCCGTGTTCTTCTGTTTTGGCACGTCGCACTTCTGCAACGCTTGCCACGACGACTTCCAGCGCGTCACCAGCATCCCCAAGCATATGCTGCCCCAGTGCCCCGCTGGTATGTATATAAATCTATATGAATTCGACAGGATATAGCAATATTTAAAAGAAATTCAAGGAAGTGCTCAAGTTAAATCCTTACAGAAACTATACCGGATGTTTCAATATTTTTTAAATAAGACGGAAACGCTAATCCGCTTTCCAATTCAACACGGCGGAAGTCAAATTAAAAACAAGATAATCAAAACAAAAAAATCATTGTAAATAATGGTTTTGTGCCCCTATGTACTTGGTTATACGCTTTATAAAAAGACATGGACAACAATGGTAACGGTATGCATGTATTCTCTTCAGGTCCCAAAGGCGAGCAACTACCCGGCTCATCAGACGAATGTCCTCTGCACGTGCAGCATCCAGAAACCGGCGAAGAGTTCGCTCTCGGCTGCGGCGTGTGTCGGCACGCACAGGGCTTCTGAATAAGGGAGTGCGCCATACGCGACCATAGAGCACCTAAAGGCTTCTACCGCTATGGCCAATAAACATTTAAAACAACAGTGTCAACAGTGTCAAAAACCACGGTACGACAAACTTACGAACCTGGTGAAAACATCTTTTAGGCTGGGCCATAGTCAAGTGTAAACGAATTCCACAAAATAATACGGACTTTTTAACATAATAATTTACGTTATTAAATACTACCCCGGATTGTACTACTAAAGTTTTGACTTTAAACACGGAAGATCACTACAAATAAAAAATTACACAATGATACTGCAACTTACTTGAGTCGTGTACTCGCGAGGCGACTGTTGACGTGTGACGTTGCTCATGTGCGTGTCGTTGTTAGATAAAACAAAGTACAAACAACAATATTGCTAAACAAGAGTAGCTTAACTTCATACAACTACAGTTGTCCCGTCATTGCACTACTTAAATATGATAAAAAATGGGACACTAAACTAATACACAATTATGACCTAATTTCCCGGATATTGGACTAACTCACACAAAAATGCTTGTGAAATTCAGGCATTCTCATTATGCTAGCATATTTATAAAAAATATGTAGATTGGTTATATTGATCATTTAAACATTGAATCGATAAGAAATATGACCTTATGTACCGGACATAGCACTAACTCACAGAAAAACGCTTCTTAAATTCAGGTATTCTCATTATGCTACCATATTTATGAATATGGTGTAGATTGGTTTTATTAAACTTCTCATTAAAATGTTCAATCGATATTGTCAAATAAAAATATTTAATGTTTCCACAATAGTAATCTCAGTGTTCGTTCTCTGTGTCGTCAACGGTAAAAATATGTGTCATTTTATCTCTGGTTATGTGTCTGTAATAAACATATAAATTTAACAGTTATTCATAAATGTTTCTATTATTGTTAGCTCAATAGATCACTGTCGTAAATTACGATCATCGATATCTGATGTGTAATTTTTCTGACTTGCAGTGTCCCCCTTCTATCCACTTGACGGAAGCCGTGTCCATATCTTTAGGATGTCTAATCTATCCTTCGACTGACATATTATAGTCAGTTTTCTGGCTGTTATTTTAGGTAGATAAACTTAGTTTAAGTACGTAATACTGTATAATATTTTATGCAGTTTTTAAAACAGACCCCTGGCCTCAGTTAAACTGCAGACGAATGCTCGCTTCCACAATGCTTGAACTTATTTGCGTAATATAAAACAAAGTATAAGGAATTTATTTACACTGCTTATTTCTACTTCAATATAAATGTAAGTTCTGGGATTTGTAATGTTGTGATTGAAATGTTTATGCGTCGTTAATTTACAGTCCCTGTTAAACTGTGTGATACATTGCACGATGAAGTTATCTCGTGTGCTGCGACGGTCTAAATCTTATCATAAACTGACATAATTATTAATACACTGCAAGCAAGGCTTCCTTTTTGCTAATATTTTACTGCGCATATTATACTCAAACGGAATGTCTATTTTCTTTAATAATAAATTATTATAACATACATAGATGTTGTAGGAATAGCAGAGTTTTATTGTTGTTGTGCGATTAATTGGATGTACTTATATATACTTATCATGATAACATATTAATAGTTGTAATAGTATAAAATTGTTTACTACACTGTCTCTCGAGTTTATGCGTCTTGTGACAAAACCTGCGTAGGCTCAACTTTCTGATAATCTTTCTTAACAACCAGAATTTTCTTTTAAAAGGACGCTAGTCGACTTGTTCTGCATACTAATACTGTAGGGCCATTACTCCGAGGTTTGTTATTGTACATCAAAGTATAGCATGATATCTGTTTGTCTCGACTTTATCGATGCTTGTACGTACGCAGAATAGTAAAGTAAAGCGAAATTTGAAAGTAATGACCCTAATTTATCGTTACTTGGGGTATAAAAAAAAATACTAACCAAATTATGAAATCTCAAACAAAATCAGTTTATTTATTGAAGAAATCATACAACTTTATTTCGAATATTTAGTAGTTTTTCCACAATTATCCCACAATCAAAGGATTATTCATTACATTTATCTGTATAAATCGTCGCGCTTCCCGCTTACTTGCACGACTTTAGGCGAGACAGCATGCGTTCAGCTACGCCCGTGAAAGACTTCGTACCGTCGACTAGCGTCATAATATTAAACTGAAATACAAGGAGTATGCTCACTTTGCTTTCACTATAATTCAACCGTTTACTGCATCCTTATTTTGACTATTTTTTTAAATTCCGCCTTATAATAACTTTAAAAAACGTTATTAGTTTTACCTTGTGTTCAGACTTACCTCACAAATAGAACTCTTTAAGTACCCACTCTTGGTCCTTCCATAAATTAAAGGAGTGAAGCCCTTGTAACGGAGCTGTAATCGTAGTATAAGACTGCATTTGAAGACTTGATAGTGGAGTTTCGAACGAAGTATGACAAAAATGTTTATTGGAGCAAATTAAAAAAGATCGATATGAGTGGTCGTTATTTAAATAAAGAGTAGAAAGGCGATTTATTGCGATGTCTAAATCTTTGTCGCAGGGGCAGCCAGTTCTCAGCCCCAAAGTATTTTAAATACTACGCAATTATAAAGAACTTGAGAACAAAAGTATGATATTATTATTGTATTTTCAACCTTAGTGGTCTAATTATAAGCGTATAATTTAAATAAAACTATTGTTTATTAGATAGATACTGTCGAGATCTCTTTTTGATGATGATTTACAATGTTATATCGTGATTAACTTAATTTTGGTGTATTTTATTTCTATTTTTAAGTTACCATAGATATTACTTTTTATTTAAAGATTAAGGGATTTCTATTTATGTTTGAAAATGTGATCGTCATTGTGATATGATAACTGATGACACGCAGTCAACGAATAAATAAAATGGGAAGTGAATGTCAAATCTTACGTTTCCAAGAATCTGATGTGGGTTTCTACCTGAATTTTTGATCTTCAGAGTAACGTAGCTCTCTTTCTTGTGATGCACGGAGCGTGGATGCCTCGGCGGCCGCTAACAGTAACGGCACTTCCTGCACCTTCCATACAAACAAAGCGTATCACCGTTTAGTCATACTTGACGTATGGAAACTGTTGTTGTGAACAGCGACGACGACAGAAGTTGTGTGCTCATCGCAATTTCTCGCCATCAATTTGATTACGTATTACTGCCGCGCGTATTGTGCTGGTGCAATTCCGTGCTCCGTGTTTTGATGAGATATCTCAATACCGTATTTCTTACTATAAGTTTTTATTAAAATAGTCATTGAATAAAATCTACGAAAATATTTATGTATAATTATTATTGTATTTTAATTGACAGTTTACACAAGAAATACTAAACGTTATCAATTCTGCACCTTAGATACTACTCTTGATGTAGTTATTGAATATAGTGTTGTTAAGATAATTATTTTACAATAAAGCTTAAAATCCATATTTAGTTTTTCATTTCCCTTGTTGTCCTATGAAACCCAAATTATGAGAAACTAAGCGGTTACATTTTATTTGAATAGATATTACTTTTCTACACAAAGTACACAACCACTGAACACAGCAAACATAGCTAACACAATAACATTACATAATCGGTAAATGAAAAACTAATCCCGGATATTAAAAAGGACAACATAATCCAAATATCCATTGCATAAAACGAAAATGTCAGTAAGGCAAAGTTTACCTGTGCTGTGGTGGCTGCTCGTCTGGATTTAAATAGTACAAATAAAATATCCCATGAATCTGGACTATAACAAGGCGTGTGAGCCTCGACAAGAGAAGAATCCTCGAAACGATTAGATACTTGGAATTTTACCAGAAACATTTGCCAAAATCTCCGCATCCCTGCCCACGTTCTCATTAATCCATTTAATGTGCGGATTTGTCGGGGTTATGAAATCCATCCTAACCAATCCATGTTTATTAACCGCGGAGCACAACCTAATATTCTCCAGGCTCAAGGAGTTGATGCCGATCACGCCGGTGGAGTGCAGCATGGGACCGCCCGAGTCGCCGGCGCACAGATTCGACGACGCCTGACAGTGCAGCGCCACGCACTTTGCTGGTAGCGTCGATTCATTTCTACTTTCAAATCGTACTATAAATAGTTTCAGCAACTGTGGCGGAGTC
This sequence comes from Mamestra configurata, assembly GCA_002192655.3. Taxonomy (NCBI): domain Eukaryota; kingdom Metazoa; phylum Arthropoda; class Insecta; order Lepidoptera; family Noctuidae; genus Mamestra; species Mamestra configurata. The sequence goes on along the minus strand of NDFZ01005393.1, from coordinate 140,822 downwards.
TTCTTATCCAAAATTTCAGTCCCACCTATTCTCAGAGATCCATTCGCGTTTGAGTGACCAACTAGTGTGACCTCATGGCTTCCTAAAGTGTTGATGTCTACTGTGCTTAAGACAGCGAATGTCTTTAGCCGCATAATTTCCGTTCTCAGTAATCCAATGTCATTTTGCATCTTTAGTTGAGGATCATGGAAGCTCGGATGGAGGACGGACGATATCACATCGGCTGTGCTGCTGTTCACAGATCCATATCGTATAACTGTTTGCAGCCTCAGGTTGTCAGAGAGGTCCTTCATGGGGCCGGCGCTGTCCACGCAGTGCCCCGCCGTCAGCGTCCACGTGGGGCTGAGCGCGACGCCAGTACACAAGTGAACATTATTCTCAGCACTAATTTTATTACCGAATGTTAATAATATTCGGCTTTCCAATCTCACTACGAACGGAAATTCATCAAATTTAGCGTCTCTACCGCTCTCAATTTTTAATCCTGAAGGCACGCAACCAATTCTTAGCAAAAAATATGTCAATGGTATGTACACGATGCAATGCATTTTGTATTGTAATGCCTGAATTTATTTTGTTCATAATGGTTTCTCTTTACGACCGTGTTATAAAAACGTTATGTGGAAACCAATTTATATCTTAGAAAACATTGAAACGAAACATACAACGATGAATTCAATAAAAATATGAAAATATTACAGTTGTAAAATGTAGCGGAAATTATATTTTTTATGGAAGAACAATGACTTATAGCGCGTTATTTAGGAGAACTCTGTTATTGGTATCTATGGTGGAAGTGCATACGGTAGCGCGCTCGAGTTTGCGCATAATTGGAGGCCGAGGGGCGTTACAAGATGAGTACCCATATGTCGCTAAACTGGAGGTGGTACCTGTGAACACGACTGCGTCAAGCCAAGCTCGAAGCATCACGTTCTGCACGGCATCCGTGCTGAGCATGACGTGGTCCCTGACAGCTGCACACTGCATCAAGTTCCTTGATCGATATTCTCTCCACCATCCCGGCGTAGAACACAAGAATATGATAAGCACGCAGCCCAACGACGATTTGTTTGAGATATTGTCCCTGTATAAACATCCAGCGTTTAAAGGGATTCTTGTAGACGAAATAATGCTCATCGAGAATGACATAGGTATGCTGAAGACAGAACCAATATCACTGCAGCGGTACGCGAAGGTGAGTGCAGTCGACTTCTCCACGGTGAAGGGGCAGGCAGCGAACGCGGTGGGGTACGGACTTAGTGTCGTTATTACTAAGATTAAAGAGAAGAATGAGCCCCAAACGCCACGGCCACTGAAAGTGTTAGACATAGTCGTAGTTCAATGCCCCAAGCGATGGCACTTGTACCCGGCCATGTGTGTGGCGCAGCGCTGCGGGAACACCCCCACAATGTGTGCGGGCGACTCCGGAGGTCCGCTCATCCATCCCTCGGGTATTATTGCCATCACCAGCGTAAACGTAGCAAGAGACTGCACGGTGGAGGCTAAGGAACGATCACATACGGTGGGAGTTTTGACCGCTATAAGTCCCTACATCACTTGGATCGCTAGTCATATTAAAAGCGGCGAATGACAAAAAGTTACTTTAATAGATTTTCTAAATAAATATTTTATTGTTACATTTCCACATTTATTTTTGTATTTCTGAACAGCATGTTTAACTGTTATTGACAGCCGGCTATCAAAAGGGGGACGGAACGACGGGCTTCAATTCGTTTAGGTAGGTATCATGAACTCAGCCCATTGACCCCGCTACTGGAAATCAGCTTCTCTTCTCTATTTTCTTCAACTTCATCGTTAAACCTGAAAACGCGGTCACGACTTTTAACTGTTCTATATTAAAGTCATCTCGAAATAGTACATTTTGATGCAAGTGGGAAAACTTGGCCATTGCAGCCGAGATACTGCAATTATACCTACATGCCTACCTGTATCAAACGACGTTTTTCAACACTTACTCGAAAACATAATAGTAGATTATGCACCGAGGGGATAAAGCAGTTCTTATGTCACGGGCGTCGTATTGAATCCCGAACGCAATAAAAGATTCGAGAGTTTAACTCACGAGCGAAACGAGGGAGTTATTCAAGAATCCTGAATGCAGCGAGGGAATTAAACTAGCCCAAGACACCTATATCCCTGAGGTACATACTCTACTTTTCACACCTACTGCGATAATATTGTGCTCGCACCATGACTCTAGGTGGCTGTTCACCGCGAGCGGCTCGCGTCGGCCTTCACTGTTGGAGCAGGTCGCGCGTCCGAAGCTGTGCCCCGTCCTATAATATTGTACTGAATTTTAGTATAAACCAATAATGTGATTTGGCGACGTAGGTTTGCATAGCATATATTTTGACGTTTTCTTGCAGGTGGTCTGAAAAACATTGTTTTTGGGAAATTACTCGCAATTTGTTTGCTTTGCCAGTGTCATAAGACTTGTCAGGGTAAGAGCCAACCAGCCTTGATCTACTTCTTCAGGTATCATGGTATTAAGATCTCCGGCACTTTGGCATGGCGTGAGGAGGTCACGCTTGTGGTGGTGAAAAGGACAAGAAAGCTTAATACAGCAGAAGGAACAAGGTCCTCAGTGTAAACGACCGTAACGACCTCACCTCCTGCAATGTGTCAGTCTCTCCAGTTGTTTTTATACTGAAGGACTTGTGCTTGTGAACGGCTTACCGTATATGTTAAGATCACACAAATAAGCACTCTTCATTTATAAAATACTTGAAACTGTATAGGGAGTGATTGGCTGATGTTCACTTAATTAAGTATTCAATAGAGAATTTATATTTAGTATCTACTTATTTGATGCTGAGAGATTTTTCGGCGTTTGCCGGCGCACTTTTCCACACTAGAGCGAATTAGACTTCATTGCGTGCCTAAAATCGGTTGGATAGGAGACAGTTACGGGTAAGTGTGTTGAAGTAGTACATTTTGATGCAAGTGTGGTAAGTTTGTAATTGCTGCCGAGGGGGAATAGACGCCAGAGCCGAGGGCAAAATCTCGACTTATTCGTTCGCTGAATCACTCGATACCACAGATGATATATTGCCGTGTTCGTTTTTGCAAAATGAGGCCAGCTGCCATACCGCCTAATCTTAATAAAAATTATTTTACACACACATACACAAATAAATGTGAATGTGCTGATAAAATTTAAAAAATATATTATATAACTTCACAATAAACGAGGTGAAGCTCGTGGCTAAAATATAAAATCCGTAAGGGTCGATATTCAAGGTTAAGAAACGCTTATGAAGGTAGGCTGTAGATGGGTGACCATCTTAACATACCGAGACTCCTCCGTGCCTCGGAAAGTATGTTAAGCCGTTGGCCTCAGCTGCCATTTGTAGATCTTTGGCAGTCGTTACGGATTGTCAGAAGCCAGAAAATCTGATTCCAGTCTTGCCAAGAAGTACCGTGTTACACAGTTAATGGGTTGTGGAGGTCTGGTAGGCAGCCGCTCCACGTAAAATACTAATATTCAGCTGAATCCGGTTTGACTGGGAGCCGTTCTCAATGTATCCCCAATATTCCCCAGTTGGGAAAGAGGTAGGCAGATGATGTTGAATTAATTAGTCCAGTTTAAAATTCTCAAAAGTATATGGCTAACTTCCAAAAATAAAAAAATAAACAATCCCGACATCAAATAAAAACTGTAAAATGAAAAAAAAAAAATTATGGCTCCATTTTAGTATAATATGCGACGCTTGGCCCAAAACACCGCAATTTTAGTATTTACTAAGTATATTATGTACATATTTTATAAGCGGTCCCCATGCAACGACGCTGCGCGCCGCCACCGACGCGATGACGCTTGGGCCAAATCGACAGCCATATTACGTCCGCTCAGTTCCGTTTATTCACTCCAGCGGGAGTTTTTTGATCCGTAGTTAACCAATGGTTAAAAATTATGAGCAATGTGTTTTTCGATCAATAGTCAAATAAATAACTATTCGGTAGTGTTCACTACTAGCGCAGTTAAAAAAAAAAACTAACAATTAATCGAGAAACGCATACATTATAAAAAAAAATCTTCTCAATTTTAGCCATTGGTTAAGAATTACGGCTGAAAAAACTCACCTTTACGTCGTGGTATTAAAAATACGATGAGGTAGGTACTCGTATTTTTAATATCTATTGATGAAACTGGCATTAGCACAGTTAAAAAAATTACGAGTTTTTGGCTCCAAAAGGTGTAAAATAGATAGGAAAAGCGATAAGCTGAGAACATGCTGTTACACCAACAGTAGTTTGCTGTCAGCTCTAGTGGCATATAATAATGAACGAACTATTAATTAAAGACTGTAACAGCGATATGATTGTCATTGTTTCTGATTCCGGTTGGATAAATAAGTTTATTTTTATGATTATTTGCGACACTTCATTTCTTTTGGGAAACCTATCAAAGAGGCGCCAATAGTAATCAGCTTGGGAGCATACGTACTTCTCCGACAACACAATCTGCAAGTTCTTCCATGTTTCTCACAAAATGGAGCCACTGGATCTTACAATCTTCAGTTTACTGAAGATATGGCATACAATAAAGAATGTTGGTTCTACATGGTTAAAATCCCGGAAAACGAATAAGCCAATACGAGGTTGAAGAACTTTTTACAAAGGCGTACAATAAAACAGCTAAGCAAAGCTGTCAGTGGATTTAAAGCTGCTGGAATTCATCCTATTGATTCTGATAAATTTAAAGACAGCTTGAAAATACGTCATTTGATATGTCAAATGACGTATTTTCAAGCTGTCTTTAAATTCCCACACCGTTCAAAATTATTACGTTCATGACACTGCAGGTGAGCAAAGTTTCAATGAACCCCGTTAACACTGGCAGCCAGAGTCAAAATCATCAACACAAGATGCCACTTCTGTTCCCGAAAATGAAAACGAATTGAGCATTACCATAAATACTCTTCCTCGATCCACTTCTGTGCCCCGTTCCAATATTTTCAATGTGCTAATCATTCCTAAAATAGGAACCACTTCTAAGCAGCAGAATAAAAAATCAACTAGAGGAAAAACAGAAAAGGCAAAGTGAGAGAAAAGTTAGAAAAGAAAAATGAAAACTAAAAAACAGAAAAGAACATTAAAACTATACAAAAGAAGCCACGACTCAAGGGTAAAGGAGTAATAAAGTTAACGAAGGCTTTATAAAAAAGGAAGAGGAGTTTTACTGTATAATATGCAACGAAAAGTTTGAATCCCCACTGACAGAAGATTGGATCATGTGCGCCATTTGTAAACTCTGAGCACATAAAAAATGTACTGCTGGTGAGACTAGTAAAGGTCACGTGTGTGATATAGAAATTTTAATTAATTATAAATATTTAATTGTATCATTCCTAAATACACCACACCGAACCCATTTCCCCCGCCGGATGATCTCATTTTCCCCATAAGGTATCGGCTAAAAACGAATAGCAATGTGTTTTGTTATCCTTTTATTTCTAATAAGTAAAACGTAGAATTTTAAGATTTTTTTTCTCGCTAATAGATAAGTAAGCAAAGTTAATATTGCATTACTTACAAATAAACGTTTATTATGTCCATGACTTTTTCTATTATTTTGGGGCATTAGTAAATGTTCCTAATTCCCCCACCTAAATAATCGTTACTACTAAAAAGCTTGAATGTACTATAATGATACCTATGTAGAATGCTTCTATTTATTCAATGTCTCTAATGTTGATAGAATACTGTCTGTCATAAATTTATAAGGAGCAAAAGTACTTCGTTTTTTATTTCCGAAGTTATCTTGTTTATTTATTTTCTGGCTTCCTTTTATTCCTCACCATATCTTTCCGTTCAGATAAGAGTATATGACGCCGACAAAATAATGGTCTCCCTCAAGGCACTGTTTTGGCAGCCACGCTTTTTAATATCTACACCAACGACCAGCCTACCACGCTTGAACGCTTCTTGTACGCGGATGACCTAGCTTTGGCGGCGCAATCATCGACTTTCGTAGAGCTTGAAAATAGACTGAATATAGCACTCGAGTCACTGGGAAGGTACTATGACAGAAATGCTCTTCGCCCGAATCCGTCCAAAACTCAAACTTGCGTTTTTCATCTCATGGCGAAGAACTATGTAGAACACTGCAAGTACCCCAAGTACCTAAGTATTACTTTGGATAGAGCAATAATTTTTAAGAAACACTGTCACAGCACGAAGCAGAAGGTCAGGTCCCGAAAAAACCTGCTACGTCACCTTGTTTCTATCAACTGGGGAGTAACAACCGATGTTCTTCGCACCACCGGCATGTCCCTATGCCTTTCTGCTGGCGATCACCGATCCGCAAATGCAAAGCAAGTTCACATCGCCCTTAACGATACGTGTCGAATAATATCGGGATGCTTAAAGCTGACTAAGCTCATCAAACTTTACTCGATAACTGGTGTTGCACCTCCAGTAGTCCGAAGGCATATCGCATGCGCGGTTGAAAAAAATAACCAGAAATCAGATTCTCGACATCCTTTGTACGGACATACATCAGCCCCGGGTAGACTTAAGAACCGGAAGAGTTTTCTTCAGTGCACACAGGCTATTCAAGATCAACCACCTAAAATGAGAAGCAAGTTGTGGGAAGAACAGCATCCGCCGCCACCCAACTTCCTGAAACCTCAGGCACACCTGCCACCTGGACTTTAACTGCAGCGGCCTATATGGAAAGCACTCAATCGCTTGCGCACCCAAGTACGCCGCTGCAAAAACAACTTGGCAAAATGGAGTTTCACTGACTCACTACTCCCACTAGACACTAAATGTGAATGTGGTGCCCCCGTCCAAAATATAGCCGATTTGTTGGGAGTGCCCCAAGTGCCCTTACACCTGCACCATTAAGGACCTAATGAGTGCCATAGATGGCAACCTTTTTTTTTTTTTAGGGATGGGAAACCATCTTATAACTTCTTCAGCTCTGGGTGGAGCGGAAGGCGTGTCAGACTCTTACTGACTTTAGTCAAAGGGAGAACAAAGAAGAAAAGAAGGAGCACGGATACGTTTTAACCCATCCGTGTTCCTTCTAAAGCCCTTTACGTTCCAGAGCCGCGGTGACTCTTTCAAACAAATTCCGCAACCCTGCCAATTCCGCAACCCTGAACCAGCGTGAACACCCACTGGGCACAAATTGTTTAAGGGTCACCATATACTCGAAAAGAAGAAAATTCCTTATTCTGTCTACCTATATATCCACATGTTCCTATTGTTTCTAACAGCTATTCCCATTCATTTTGTTTCTCTTTAGTTGCAGCTTGATGTGGTTCTTATTCTCTGCCGTTACAAGAAAATGTTTAGACTTAAATCTAGGTGATATCAGATCATGAGATAATCAAAGGTTACGTAGTTAACTTACATAGTGGCCCTTTATTCGACAAACATAAGACAATATACCACCATATAACAATATAGGTTAATTGATTGCGTGTGAGCAATCAAGATGTAGATCACAGAGTTTAGGCGACTGTGATGTCAAACTCTATTTAGGCATCTGGTACCCTTAGAATTAAAGTGACCTAACGCAAAAATTGCGAGCGGTAAGCAAGAAAATCTTAAAAAAGTGGAGTTAGGTACAAAACAAAATCTCCCCCGTGAGCTGTGTATAAGCTGCCCTTTCCCACTCATAATTTGGACTCGTTTTTACCACAGGGTTTTAGAGTTTGCTTTTTAAGAACAGTTATAATACACTTCTCATCAAAAAAATCGAAACACCTCGCAGTTTATGATTTGATAAGGATTATCAGAAAAATGTGTATATTTAGGAATAAATGTAAAATGTCATTTAATAGTGAGTAGTATGAGGTTTTTAAATCCTAATGTTAATGTTCTAAATTCAAATTAAGTCTTCATAGGTTTCGTATTTTGTATAATGAGTAATTTTTACCCTGTATGGAATATGAAGGAAATGGGTAAAACAACACGCGTAAATGAAAAAAAATGTAAGAAACGTTTATTTAATAACTTGTATTCCCTCCGCGAGCTCTTATTACTGCTTCCATACGGTTCTTCATCGATCGGATGAGAGTCACGATCACATGTTGTGGTATATTATCCCATTCCTCTTGGATTGCATTTTGCAGCTGGCTAAGTGTTTCTGGGGCTGGATCTCTTGCTCGAATTCGTCTCTTTAATTCATCCCATAGATGTTCAATGGGATTCATGTCCGGGCTTCTTGCTGGCCATACCATAATGGAGATACCGACTTCGGTAAGATAATCTCGTACGACGCCCGCGGTGTGAGCTCTAGCATTGTCGTGCATGAATATGAAGTCGTTGCCAATAAAATGTGCATAGGGCATCACATGAGGTTCAAGACACTGTTCGATGTACCGATGAGAGTTTAGTGCAGGCAGCCGTGGCCCAGATACAAAGGCAAGTTCTGTCTTACCGTCGGCGCTGATTCCTCCCCAAACCGTCCACGAACCGCCACCATAGCTGACCTTTTCTTCAATGCAGCATTGTGCAAAGCGTTCTCCATCTCTTCTGTAGACCTTGTTCCTTCCGTCGTTACCATACAGCATAATTTTACACTCATCAGAAAACAGTACTTTGCTCCACTGAAGGTATGACCAAGTTAGGTGCTCGCGTGCAAAGTTAAGGCGCGCTCTTCGATGGTCTGCAGTTAATTTCGGCCCATTCGCTGGCTTATGCGGTGCCAATCCGCGTTCCTTCAACCTTCTTCTTATTGTAGAGTCACTTACAGCTACTCTTCGTACAACGCGAAGCTGCTGCTGCAGTTGAAAAGCGTTAAGGCGTCGATTTCGTAAAGAGGTTGTTACAATAAATCGATCATCTCGCTCAGAAGTGACCCGATTCCTGCCAGATCCTGAACGGCGCGTGAACGAACCAGTCTCCCGATAGCGTTTGTAGACTCTATGAACAGATGATAAGCTTAGATGCAATCTTGCAGCCACAACACGCTGACTAAGTCCAGAATCCAGCAATGCCACCACTTGGGCGGCTTCTGCGGGCGAAGTATCCATATGTTTTAGAAAAAAAAGTTTTTTCAGACGTCCCAAAGTCACAGTAAATGAAATAAGAAACAAAAAGTTTAAAGACAAGCGCTAATTTTAGTTTTTAAACGAGAAACGTACTCCAACCCTAAATACACATTTGTCTCAAAACAGTGATTAATTTCATTTATAGGATAAACAAATGAAATTCTAATTTCGAATTTTGATTTTTTTCTTCTTACTGTAATGACCAAACTGCCAGCTACACAATAATGTTTTTTTTTTCATGGAATTAATTCTCTTTTGTAAAAAATTAGGACAAAAACAATAAAAACGAAAGTGTTTCGATTTTTTTGATGAGAAGTGTATATCAAAATTATAAGTAACAGGAATTTTGAGCTAGGTCACTTCAATTATAAGGGTGCGTATTTACTTTTAAAATCAGGTTCAAGTAGGAACTTTGCGATGTATGTATGGGTAACCATACATACATCGCAAAGTACCTATATAATTAGGTGGTTGATGGGTATTTAAAAACTTAGTTTCTTAAAATGGATTAGATACCTAATAATTCAACAATTATTGGGTATCTAATCCATTCTACCTATGGAGGAACAAAATGGACAAAAGTTGCTAAAAGTTTCGTTTAGCGAACCGAAACACTTGAAAAGTTTAGAGAAGTAACTCTGAAAAAAGAAAATGTTACGCAGACCAAGTCGCGGGCAATGCAACTGTAGCAAGCCCTATTAGCGAGCTCTGACGCCTTTGCACGTAGTTACTAGAGATGCCGCGAATAGTTGTTATAGCAAATAGTCGAATACCGATTAATCGCCATTCCCTATGGCGAATAGTCGAATACTCGCCATAAAAAGAAATATAAAAATAGTTTATTTATTCTCAAATAATAATGCTACACTTGTAGTAGTCTCTTGAACTTTCTGCACCACAATCTTCCCTTTTTGGACTTTAAAAATTAAATAATTGATTAAAAAGCTTAAGTAATTAAACTTCAACATGACTGATTTTTGGCAAACTTTCATATAGGGTGACCAAATCGGATGCATACAACTTTTTTTGCCATCATTTCAATAAGACCAGGAATAGTGTATTAATTAAAAAACAATGTTGGAGAGGACAACAGTCTTTGCTGATCCACGCAAGATCACTTCGACTGCCTAATAGGTGGAGTCATTTCACTATTCTACACTTCTTTAAAGAGCCCGCATGGCAAGTGCCGCTGGCCGCTGTCACTGTTGCTGGTGATTGCTATTATCGCATATCGCATATCGCGTGTTGTTTCAAAAGTTTAATAAAAGTTTAATTATTTTTAAGTCGACAGTTTTTCTGTTTATTAAAAGTTTATTTTTAGTATTCGGAGAAGGCCGAATAATAAACACTGTTATTTGGTATTCGACGAATAATAAAAAGAATGTCAAGTAATACCGAATACCGAATAACAGCGACTATTCGCGGCATCTCTAGTTGTAACCTTCTGAAAATAATAGTCCTAGAATCTAGATCGTTAAAAATCAAGTCGATGTAATTTTTCACCCCTCGGTGTCACGCAGACGGTGTCCAGACCACGTTCGCTACTGACGCCTGCGCTCGCGCACCTTCCGTTGCACATTAGTACCATTAAAAAAAAGCAATGGACACAGAGGTACGTAGTCAAACTTGTTTATTTTATACCACTTTTAGAGATAAACTTTTTATTTTCTTCTTACTAATTTTTTACTTACTTCTTTTATCAAATATTTACAGAGAAATCGTATATTTTCGAATTTGCAGTTAAGAATTTAGCAGAAGCATTCCTAGTCAATTAATCTGTTAACTAAGAGCTTCATCATAGTATTATCATATTGCATTATTTCTTCACTGAATTTTAATGACATCATAGGATTCTAGTAAACAAACAATTGGAGATGGGTGCTGTCGAACATGCACCTAGTCATAGATTGTAGTACAATGATGGTTAAGCTTTCATTGATAACAAATTCTTATTAATTTCTTCATTCAATCATGTTGACACGTTCCCTAAACACCATATCGCTCAATAAGGAGGTCATAGATACTGTAGACCACAATCTAAACCGTAATTAATTTTGGAAAATCTGACCGAGAATGATAAGAACTGTAGTTTACTCTCACGGTAATCAGTTATCATTAGTGAACAATGATTCTACTACAGATGTTCTTTACTCTAACCTGCATCTTAGTATTATTAAAGGTCATAAGTCTAGTGTTAGTAAACAATATTTGACAGTCATTGTACGGACATAAATAGCTATTATTTACTTTCAAAATAGCGTCGAGTGAGTCACGAATTTGGTCGCGACGTCCTAGCCGTTGTATCTTTTGTAGCGTGATAACGACGAACACTTGAGAGCAACAGCGGTACTGATAAGCCGCCTTCACAGATCGATTGTGTCGTCCAATAGATATGGTGCTTTATCTCCAGATAATCTAGAACATTGCTAAATCTTCGTGAGTTCTGGTGCAGTGTTAACATGTCAACAGTCGTGGTTTCGATTGATGTAGGTGTCATGTATTCCTGGTGATTGTGGTTCTTGTGTTTAAATCTGTTGGACATGGTTGGTTCTCACAAATTAAAGGTATGTTTTATTTAGTGTTTTGGGTTGCTTAGTTACGTTATTTCTAACAGGAAAGCGACAAAACTTGGAGCTTTAAGTTATCAGTGACATTTTATCTCAATTTTACGATAGTTTAGATCCTATCCCAGGCATTATCTGCACAGATTATTTAGAATTTTAAGATTTATGTGACCTTTTTGTATGAAAGTAACTGAACTGTGCAAAAAGTACCTGCGATACAGAAATGAATACCTACAATTAATTTTATTGAAAACTAGAAATCTAAGAGGAACAGTCCTGCGCGAAGTACCTACCTACTTAGCATATAACTGATAGAAGTAAAATCGCACATCCCCAAGGCAGAAAGACACAATGTCGCACACTTCCCTACTCATTTGACATTTTAAAATATGTTTAGCAATTTTGTATTAACTCATGAAAATGCGGTAGTAAATACAAAGCCAAACAATACTTTACTTTGTACCTAGATCACAAATGTTGCAAATTCTGACAGCTAGTACAGCATCAATAATAATCAATTAATACCTAGAGATTACATCAGAATCATGCAAACTGCTGGCTATTAGCTGGAAATCAGCTGTTGCTGGCAGAATTCCTCAACGATAATAATTCCACCTTGTTCCTACCAATAAAAGTCATAGTTTTATCCTATTGAATTCACAAAGGGAATAAATATCCCTCTAAAAATTGATTAAGTGCTGACAATTAATAATAAGCTATATTATAACTGTTAATTTGATTCAGTTTTGTGGAGGCAATTACTTAGAGTCAAAGTTAAAGCGTTTATTTCTAGTACCTATACCATTTAAAGACCCTTTTGAATTTTAGAAGTCGGTCAGTCAAAAACATAAAGCTAGTTGCACATTTCAATGCGTAGATCTCTATGGAGAAGAACGTGCAAGAAACTCCACGGACACTCTTTCAAAATCAATAAATAGTTACAAATAATGGATACCTACATGTTGAAATTTCATAAAATTATATAATACTAAAGAGATTGAATCTATACAATGCATATTTCAAGCCATAGCAGAATTATGTAGGGTAATGTCTGAGGTGGTCTTTTGAGGAAAGAGAAACACACATCACCACAGATTTGAGTGGACCTGTCCAGACAGTGCAAGCATTTGTCAGTTATCGTGTAGCTCAACTCAGCACTTTGAGGAGCTCCACGATTTGACGAACAATACCAAAGTAAGGACATTTGGGTAGGCCGCATAGTGTAATCAAACTGATGGACAGCCATGAAATCAACCCTTAAAATAACGACCTACATAGTCCTCATATTTACACTACGTTATTTAAGAACCATGCAGATTATTTAAATGGTCTTTAGAAGAAATAACCACACAGATTTGAGTGGACCTCTCCAGTCAGTGCAAGCATTTGTCAGTAGTCGTGTAGCTCAACTCAGATCTACTTAGGAGCTTAACAACTCGACGAACAATACCTACAAAAGAAAGGACATTTGGGTAGGCCGCAAAAGGTACTCATCGGGTCACCTTTTCCACTCACGTCTTTTAAACCGCTATTGCGGGCCAGTCCTTGCGGTAAAAGTTAAGATTATCTCTCTGTCTTGATCATGAATATAATGCTGCTTAAATACTGAATACTAAACCATAACTATTATGTTCATTTTGACCTGTCCTATCCTCAGCATCAGTGTTTTGATCAAAATACCACCTCAGTGCTCACTTTTGTTTTGATTCGTCTAAACGGTTCAAAAGTTTTTATATCGGAACAATCATCGTATGCGATTTAAAAACATAAGTAGGCACTAATCACAACGACCCGGGGTATTGGTTATACAAAATATATTATATTTTTTCATAGGCTACCAAACAACTTAACAATTTTGTTTAAGTGTAATATACTTATAGTAGGCGCCAGATAAATGTGGAATAAAGTATATTGACCTTTCCCTAATAACTGTTCATAGGTACCTGAACAATTAAATATGAATCGTTTTTCATTATTAGACAATGTTAAGGATCACGAGAGATGATGATTCGGGACAGCTTTGTGTCATTAATTCCGTTTTTCAAATTAAAAATGTCAATAATTGTAGGTGGGTCAATGACCGTTATTCCACGATTATCTGGCGCCTACTATAGTTTTAAAATGTCTGTACCTAGTTATTAGTAGTTGCTATTTTCATTTTTTTTTTGCATGCTGAAAATGAGTAGATAAAATATGTGGAACGATTTTAACTTAAGGCCATTATGTACCATATTTCACGCAAAATAAACATTCAATTCTATTCTTTTGTCACTAAAGAATCCACAGTAGTCCCGATAATAGTCACGTCGGAGAGTTTAGGTACACATATGTGCTTCATGGCTAAAAATTAATTGAAGTACTTAATATTGGCAACGGTTCCCAGGAATGGATAAGTTGGCCATTGATCCGGGCACACTTATGCACGGCAGCAGTGGCTGTAAGTTTCCACGCCACCTGGCACTGTCCTCGAGGAGCCTTCATCCATGGAGGAGTGCAGTACGGAGTAGCAGTGACCCTGGCCCTGATGGTTGTGGCTTTGCCCTTGGCTCTCCTACAGCTGTCAGTCGGACAGCTGAGCCAGCAAGATGCTGTTGGAGTTTGGAGGGCAGTTCCTTTTTTTAGAGGTACGTGCAGTGGTTATAAGTGGCTTACTACTTACTTCTTCTTCTCAGCTATAGATAGGCAGGTAGTACTAAGAAGTGGTGACGGATGGGCGTTTTGGAGAACCGTCTTTGTGTCAAACGCTAAAAAGGTGCTGGCTCTCAGCCTAATTTGAATAAATATTTTTTTATTTAGATTTCGCCATCAAGGTGGAGGTGTTACCTCCACCTTGATGGCGAAATCTAAATTCGCTTTTATTAATAAAAGATAAAAGCAGGATACCGAGGCTACCAGTTTAAAATCCAGAGAAATAAGAATAATATTAAAGTTTGTTTAGCAGTTTATTGAAATTCGGTTACAATAATAAACAACAATCTTAAACAACAATATTAAACTGCAGTAACTCTACCAATAGTCATTGGTACAGTGAAATTACGCTACTTTTAAAATATAATAAGCAAATTTTTTTCGTGGAATCAGATCAACCCAACGACCAATCAAAACCCTCAAGTTAGCGCTTTTCACCCAAGGTTTATAAAATGTACAATAAATGTAACATCGCTTCACTAAATTTTATATCTTAAAATATTGATAAAGAGGTAGGTAGTTAAAAAAAGTAAGATTAAAAAATTTTACCTACCTTAAAATTTAATTCCAAAAATTGAAATGAATGTTTTTCATAATTTTTTGTATGTAATTTAAATAAATAATGACGACATACCGTAAACTCTTCAATATTGATTAAGACTGGAGTTGGATGGAGTACCTATTTTACCATGAAACTGATTTGTAATTGATATGGAATGTTTATTAGGAGTTTTGAAGCGCAGAACTGAATACCTACATGTACATGATTCTGAGGGACTTCACAAAATTTTAACGTGTTTGTTATTTTAATACTTTCTTTGAATATGTTATTATTTGGCAGGTGTCGGCTACCTCAGGCTACTAATTTCATTGTTGGGCTCAATATACTCGATCATTTTCTTGGCGATGACTGGAACATATTTGCTTTACACAATAAGTAATTCCCTGCCATTTTGGGAATGCATTGATATGGTTCAAGAACAGGTAAGATTTTAACGCATTTTCTATATTTTTTTACTTGCTCACAATTGTTGTTCTCAATTTATTTGACAAACTTTTAATTTTCGCCGTTTGCGAACTTGTAATTTTTAAGCACTAAGAATCTTTTTTTTTTTAGGACGAATATGTAAATACTGTGAACGCGTCTACGTGTCTCAAGTAAGTTTAATATTTTTTCATCAATTCTATCAAAACCAAGGTCCTTTGATTTTTATAGGGTCCAAACATGTAAAAGTAAATTATCGATTTTGTTATTCGTTTTCTATTACTATGTTGCTTTAGTATACTTCCAGTATAACCTTGTAAGTTATGCTGAAACTGGGTATTTCCACTGAACTATTCAGATACAGCAGATTTCAAGATTTGCCCGTATGTTTCAGGGATACGTTTATGGGACCAGTGAGCGAGCGGCCCGAATATTATTTAGCAGTAGCTTTAATCATACTTGTCCTGTGGGTACTGTTTCCTTTTATGTAAGTATTGTATGTCTTAAAAGCTTTTTCTACTGTACATAAAAAAGGTGCTCTTTTGATACCAAAAACAAAGATTTCTATCAAGCTATTTTTCAATAATGTTCCTGTAATTCCTCTTCCATTCTTCAGAATAGGAATTTCTAAATAAACTGTACCATTTGTTAAATCCAGATTAATAGTTGAAGATGTAGCAACAAAGACGTTACTTACATATAAAACAGAGTATTTTTCAGTTTTTACAATCCGGTAAAACTGATGAAGCGGATCTTCTACATGTTGGGTCCGATCGTCATCATCCTCATAGTGGTCATCATGACCTGCATTAGTACTGGGGACAACCTGACTTCGTTCTCTAAGCTGGTTGACTGGAAGAGTTTCCTGGAGCCTGGCATATGGCACGGGGCGATCGTGCAAGCTTTATTAGCCTCCCAAGTGGCTGGTGGATACCTCATTTCGTCTGGCGATACTGTTTATTCCAGTACAAATGTGCAGTGGTGAGTTTTTGATGACTGTTATTTTCTAATCATGTGATTATGCTGTGCTATTGTAGAGTAGATCTAGTACCTGTTGTTTTAATGTCTAAAATTGTTCTACTTATTCCTTTGCTTCTATGTTTGTATTATTTGACATCAAGGAGAAGTGTAAGGTGTTGCTAGAAGCGCCTAAAGCAGCTTACGCATTTATATTTCGGCTATAAGTAGAACATAATTATGTTTATGTCGGGTTTCCAAAATCCATACCTTATACCTTTGATTTCATTTTTATCTGTACGCTTTGCTTTGGTTGTTTACAAGACATTTTCTCTCCTAACCGCATTAGTGCAAAGCGTTTCAGAAGTCGTTAGTATGACCTTGCATCAGCGAATCCCCCATTACCCACTTTGTACCTCAATCAAGCAAACCTTGGTTTCCACACGAGTAAAGGCCAGCCATCAGGTAAACGATTTGATAATTCGAAACACGAGTAGAGCCGTAAGACAATTGCAGACAGGCAACACGACAATGCAACGTCGCATTTTCATATTTTCAAACATTTCAATTTTTCTATGAAAAAAAAGTCAATACATTTTTGTCGCATCTCCCTGTTTGCTGTTCCCTAATGTGGTCGCATTTTATTAACATGCTTATGCACATGGATCCGCCCAGTTGCACGTAGTTGCATCTAAGTATCACATAATAACGACATAATGGGTGTCATTAATTTGATAGTATTTCCTCGGTTCCCATTCCGTTCCAATCATAATAGGCACTCGTTTTATTAGAAGTTATTTAACAGCATGCTGTGACAGACATTTCCGGTGCCTGTGATTGAAACTAAACCCGTGGAGGCAATTTTGTGTCCGAGTATGGCATTGGTCTTGTTTATCAAGTGCATTTTACAAATTGGTACTGCGAGCTGCGTTTACATTGTGTGCTATTGCGTAACAACAAAGGTTTTTAGTTGGAGCTACTTGTTTATCATTGTTTTGGAAAAGCCTTTTACTGGCCTGAACTGCTATGCAGTAATGTGTATTAATTAATTTACTTTCTGTTCTTACAATTTACTTAAAGTTCAAGCCTGAGAAGTTCATATTAATCCTGAAAAAAGTACTGCGATCTTTTTTACCTTATACCTATTTATTTGGGGTAATCTTCATTTATAACTTTAAATCTGCCTTAATCTTAATAGGCAACACCTTTCTAGCCATATCATCAGTAAGTAACACAATCCAACAGTCAAAAACAATCAGCTGCCTATGTGACTGAAACTTGTATCAGAAACTCTCCACCATCTCCACAACAAGGAAAATAAAGTGCATAAATCATTCGAAGAAATACACCCATTAGGATCGTAGTTTAGTCTAGTACCTTCCACTCTGTGACACTGCACAAGCGCAGCACCAATTGAGGATCAGCGATAATGGAGGGCATCCGGTCGCCTGATCCCGACAATAGATATGACAATAGACAGAAACTTGCTAGCTCGTTCATGCTGCCACTCTTTAGAAGAATTAGATTTGTAACGTTATGAAATACAAAATTATCAGGAAATAAATTCCGAATTAATTATGAATTCATCAGTGGGTACCTATGCCTGTATTCAAAACACTTAGACAACCTGAAAATAATAACACATCGCTATCTCTGGCCGACGACGATGCTGGACTCAGAAACAATGCAACCTTAATGAGAACCTTCTCCTTTTTGAAGTGGGTTTGGGATGAGAATTTATGGTCATGAGAAAGTTTAATGATTTATTAACCTCATAGTTAATTTGCTTTACGTTATCAGTTATAATGTTCCCCCTGCTAGAAAACATCAAGCTTTTTCTCTGCGTGGGCTGGTCGTCATGGGCGGTTTGGTGGTTTTAAGCTAATATTGCTTGCGTTTTCTTCGTTAAATTATATTGATTTGCTGACCCCGTGCTGAACTATTGCTATGATTTGGGAAGCTATTCATCTCAAGATATCATGTTCATGGTGTTCTTAGACTGTGATCTACAATATTAATATAATTATGTTTGTTCTTGATTAAACTATGGTTGGCGCCAAATAAATTTGCAATAAAGACATTGATCTTTCCCTTATATCTGTTCATAGGTGCCCGAAAAAACGTCATGAATGGTTGTTCATTATAAGAAAATCTAAAGGATCTCGATAGATGTAGTTTCAGAACAGCTTTGTCTTTTTTGGAATTATGAATGTCAAAAAAATAGGTGGGTCAATGGCCGCTATTGCAAGGTCGCTTGGCGCCTACCATATTATTAAATGTATACATGGACAAGAGCACTTTATTAAGTGGTCTGTTGATATTTTATAAGCCCATAGCTTTGACCTTAATTAATGCTACAAAGTTATTGGTTAATGCTGTCTTCATTGATGTTTCATTTAATTTAAACAGAGTTAGTTAAATTCTCAGCCCATCTTGACTGATAAAATGAAACTAAGTTTTTGTTTTAAATCATCATATTTTTAATTTTTTTTTTTAAATCTTTGCAGGTCATCTATAACAATTGTTGTAGCAAACGTTTTGTCAACCTGGGTGAGCGTGGTGTTCTGGTATTCCATAAGTGGACCTGTGAAGGATACCAGCGTGTTTGCAGTGCTTATCCAGGCTTACGAGCTGGGGGAAGACGTAAACATAGACTTGGCGTGGCCAGTGACTATATTCGTCACTCTTTTTTTTTCTGGACTAATTACCATGGTAAGATTTGGACCGCTTTCACATTAAGACGAGTTTAGCAGCGCGACAGTCGCGCGGCTACAGTTTCGAATAGTTTCTTTAGCTTTTGTTTCTTAAAAAGTAAAGGAATGTGCTTCTGCCGCGCTACTGTCGCGCCGCTAATGTCCTAAGGTGAATGGCTTTAGTTAGCAGCCTTCTCTGATAAAATTACAAAACCAAAAACAAGCTTTCATTTACTAATTGTATCCCGTCTTCCAGCTCTCTCTCCTTTACCCAATATATGACCGCATCCGTCGCATCGGCGGAGTCAAATGGCGTCTGCTCTCCTTCGCCGCATCCCTGACGGGTGCCTTCATCAGCCTGGTGACCTTGTGGGGCAGGCTGCCGATCCTCCACCTCCTGACAGACTACGCTGTACCCCTCCTCGTCAGCATAGCTAGTGTACTCGAGATCTTGGCCTTCGTGTTTATATACGGTAACTGATTCATCCTCATTTGAAGTTCAACTATCTTATCCCGATTATCTTTATCTATCTATCTAAGCTTATGTTGTTAAGTGGTGAAATTGTTTGTTAGTAGGAAGTAATCTCTAGAATCTGATCCGATCACGGAATTTCTTAAATATAGAAAGTTTCACTTTTGTGAAGTGTCTTAGGCTATTAATTTATCACGTGATAGGCTTGGGGAGCAGTCGTACGAAGTCTAGAAGTCTCTCTAAAAAGCTAGTGGCATTAAGTATACAGTGTGATTGTGTGACTGGTTAATGACTGCGTCCTTTCAAATGGGTTGCACTAGAGCTATAGCAGTTGTTATTCTGCTGGAACACTGTACTAGGTCAGTTCAAGGTCATAATTATACCACAGTCGAACAGCCGACTGCGGATGTCCACACGTAAATTGGCAGGATGCAACAGCCAATCCTAGTAAATAGTAGGTAGTAAATGTGTGGGTATCTAAAA
The DNA here is from genome assembly GCA_002192655.3 of Mamestra configurata. Classification (NCBI taxonomy): domain Eukaryota; kingdom Metazoa; phylum Arthropoda; class Insecta; order Lepidoptera; family Noctuidae; genus Mamestra; species Mamestra configurata. Next base: position 120,951 of record NDFZ01005393.1, on the reverse strand, counting down.
TATATTTAATGTGTCGGTCACTGACCTCTGTATTATGGACACTGCATAAATAATAATTTATACCGAAATCATATAAAATTTAAGATGTATGGAACAAGAATCCTTCCCTGGCACAGATCACGTTGATGGATAAAATATTAGAATATTAAATACTAATGAATCTGCTACTTACGGTCCATCCAACCATTATAGGAGTTAACCTTTCTCTAAACGATATGCCGGTTGCATACACAAGTGACTCACCTTTTTATATTTATGTATTGTTTTGTGTTCAAATATATTTGTTAGAGTCGGTTCTTTCCATAGAAGTAATAGGACCTAATGCACGTAAAAGTACTAGGTCCTAATGCACGTAGAAGTAATAGGACCTAATGCGGGATTTTAGAGGAGGTATTATCAACTCTATGTTTTTTACTTCCACGAACATTAAGTAAATATAGTCTACCTATTCATTCCGATCTCTGGTCATGAATAATTGTCAAGAGAGATAAACTAATAAGACCAAAAGCAAAGGATGAATGGACTGTGAGAAAGATTATAGCTAAAAAAGTGACCCCTACTGAGATGAATTAAAAGAAGAGTATGGAAGTAGCGGACGTCTTCTTCTCACTCCACAAAAAATGGGATCAAAGCAACAAAAAGGAAAGGGCTTCTACGTGCATTAGCTCCTATTACTTGTACGTGCATTAGGTGTATGAACAGAGTCATGATTGTAGGGTAGAATACCTAAAGAACTTGTTTTTTTGTTGTAAAAGCTCGCATAAGAAAAGCGGAATTACAAATAAAAGGTGAACAAGCAGCTGGCACAAATTTTAGGGTGATACTTCTCCATTAAAAGTCAAAGTCAAAATGTTTATTTCAATTAGGCCATTAAACGGCACTTTTGAACGTCAGCATTTACAGTTCAGTAAAATAATAATATTACATTAATAAAGTGACTAATGTAAGACCATGCATTCAATGGAAGACCCTTAAAAATAGCGTGTAAAACAAAAAAGGCGCCGTCTATTGGATGCCCGATGACGCAGGATTCTGATATTATAGCAATCCTTTAAGGATTTATATAATAAGATCAGTGAAATACCCAGTGTAGTTGTTAACGAAATGTTGACTACTGAAGTTAGGAAGAATAAGATAATAATTATGTCTTGGCCAACTAAAATAAACGGTGAAAAGGGTTAACGATCCATAGAAAACCCAAATCTCTAAGGTAAGTACCCTGATAGATCATTCTAATTGATTTTGTCTCTTCGCCAGGTTGGAAAGTTCTAGTAGAAGACGTGGAATTCCTGACGGGTCGCGATCTGCCAAAGGTCTGGGTACTGGGCTGGTGTGCCGCCCCAGGAATCATAGCCCCCTTCACCACATGGTGGATGACCGTGGTCTTCATCCGAGATAAGACGTGGCACGACGCTCCTTGGCCAGCCATCTCTATGCTATCTACCGTTGCGCTGGCATTCCTCATTTTTATTGTATTTGCTTCCGTGGCTATAGCGAAGCAGGTTCAATATGATTTAATTGGGGTAAGATATTATGTGAACTTGCCTACAATTGTGTTTCCAAGTACGTTTAAATATGTTTTAGCTGTTAGCAAATTTATTTTGATTTTGTGTGATCTTATGCCAACGCTAATGAAGAATCATTTAGATACGTGCTTGATTTACAAAACATGAAAATGATGATAAGAACCATCCTAACAAAATTACGAACTTTCCTACAATGCTAGCTATGAATTGCCTTGCGAGTGGCTATGGCGACATTTGATTCTAATTTAGGGATCGTTAGAGGAATGGTAAAGAACCGCGGAGGTGAAGGTAAAATTAATGACACAATTTATCAGGATTGTTCATTGAGTAATTAATCATCTGTCCGAATTTGCCGCATAAACATGACAAGCAAACCTTATAATTTTGTTCGTACCTATGTTGATAATGATAACACGTAAGATAAATATGATACACCAATGTCATACGTGTAGTACAAATTCCATTATCATAGTAACCGATCTTGTTTAAAAATAGACACGCCTATATTTTTAATTGCAATTAAGTGAATCATTAACCCGAGTTCCTTATTACTCGCAGGCAGATAAGACGTTTAGTATGCAGTGCGAATGTGACGCCATTTCCCTAAGCGGCATCTAATATACTTTTCCTATTGCCTTAATTTTAAGGCCACAGCCTTGCCTAGCGCCACACATGCTAAGAATTCATCACTAGTTCCTGTCTTAGAGGAAACATTTACTCTTCCGCAGAAACTGAAGTCATCGTTCAAGCCGTCTCGACACTGGGGACCACGGGACCCCATCACGCACTACTACTGGCTGGCCCGCAGGGATGAGGTCGAGAGGGGAAACCAGCTGAGAAGGAGGTACCAGCGGAGGCAGTTAGGACAGCTCTCAGGCAGGCCAAGCATCTTGAATGTGCCGGCAACTGTCCTACAAAAAGACGAAGAGACTACCAGTGCCGGAAAAGGGCGTTCTAACTCCGATGACTGGTTGATCACCGTCAACCGAAAACAACTGACTCAAGTCGCAGAGATCAAGAAGAGGCCCAAGTCTTTGGATTGGTCCTTCTCAAACGCGAAGGTACCCATCGCTATAGAACTGAACACTTTGGACCGCAATTACTCTAACTATACTTCGACGTCGATGCCGTCTCTAGAAAGTAACAACACTATGATAGTTGATAAGGCAATAATTAGTAAGTAATTTGACAGAGAGTATTATATACATGGAAACTGGTTAGGTCCCGATTTATTTTATGTTTTAGATATTAAGTGTGTGTTTTTTGTTTGTTATCGATAAGTTTTATTAGTAAAAAGTTTATTAGCTATGAAAAGCACTTATGAGTCTTGTTAACATGAATTTCTTATCCGTCATTCCTTCATTCCTTTTTCTTCTAATTCCGAATACATCTAGCCTTATGGAAGTTGGGCTACAATAATCTCCGATATCCGTACCTGGTCTGCCTCTGTATATTATAACACCAGCGGACTCACGCTAGTGCTACTAATGATATTATTAAAACTATATTTGAGATTTAAACTTTAAAATACATTTCGCGTCTGCCTTCAAAGAACGTACTTGGTACCGGAGTCCCAAATAAAAACTAAACATATTTTTACATTCCTATTTCAAATTCTCTTTTAGTTTTCGCCAGACGCTTCCAAAGGGCTACCTTGTCTGCCAGAGACCTGGAGCCAAGGATATCCTTGTCACAATATTGTGGTAAAAGGTAAGCGAATCACCACTCGCAGGCCCAAGATGTGCCTTACAACCTAACCAAACTTATTGCTAGTAAGGTTTCAAGCCCTGGTCACGAGAATTTGCTGACGATACTTGGTGTAGGTCATCAATGTCTAGCAGACGACGTTCGGCTGAAGCGATGAAGGTAAGAACAAATGCCACAAGGTCAAAGTGAATTTGTTTTGACACACAGATAAATCACCTGGTAAGCTGAATTTCTCAATACAAGCAACTTGTTTTTTTCAAAATTAGGAACTTATTTGACCACTTTCTTATTATCACTGCTAGTGCTATTCATTAAGAGCGGTTACGCCCTGCATTTGATCCGAATCCGTGAAAATACGTTTCGAAGAGTTATAGAACTATTTGCATCCGACTGCTTTACCGATTTCTCTCCGTCATCCGTCTCCAATTCGGAAGAAATATTGACGGACCGAAGTAGCCGTAGTACTGTTTATATGAACGCTTTCGCATGACCTCAGATTCAAATCGGAGAGCTTGGATTTGGATCAGAGATCGAATTACTGCGTAAGCAATATCAATACAATACTCAACACTTGTCCGAACGCAATGCTTATCCGAATTCGGACCGAGTTTTTATACTTATTTGTTTTTTTACAGATTCGGATCGGATGCAGTGTATAAGCGCTCTAAAACTTAGGTAAAATGAGCTTGAAGAGTCAATCCGTGCGTCGTGCATCGTTATTTCCGTTCCATTCTGTCAACATCTCACCGTGTAACCTTAGGTGGAGTGAAAAACCTCATTCCACCTTGTTGATATGGATTGACAGCTCACTTCATGTTCACTTCACCTACGATTACACGGTGAGATGTTTATCATGAATCAGACTGCTGGTGAATCACAGCTCACCTCAAGCCTAACCTATGTAGCTAATCAATGTTATCAATGTGAGATATTAACAGAATATACCAGCTGATGTTAAGCCATGCTGTTGGCTTGGTTTACAGCCCCAAAAACGTGGATGTTCCACGTGACTGTCCATTGACCTTTATCATGGAGCATCTGTATTACTCATCCTCTGCCCCTTTGTTCGCATATGCAGCTATTATGCATGCTCCTCACGGAACAATCGCGTCATGCAGTGGTCTGAAATTACGACGTCTCAGTCTTATAGGTATTGCTAATATTCCTCGAATGTTCCTAGACCTGTACGTATTTTAAGGCAGAATTATCTCTGTTACTAACGGTTTGTAGGAGTTGTTTCTAGAACTCAATGCAGCTTATTAACACCCGGACCACTCATTATTTCAGAAGAATTCATTACTTTCTTCTTTTTCGAAAATTGCAAAAATGAAGTATGATACAGCTATCATTCGAAAATTTTATGTAAGTTTTAAAAGAGCCATCTATCGGGTGGTTAGTCGATACTGCTCAAATTATGGACCGGTCCCGCCATCTACAGAGCTCCGACTTTCGCCCGTAATATACGAGTGAGGTCGCCAAGAGAAAGCTGACTGTTTGGTTGGCCATACATTTCGGACGACGGTTTAGCTGCGATAAAACAAAATCGTCCGGCAAACGCAGGGTGCCGCGCCGCGTGGCGCGTTCGTCTGCTGTACGGATGTCGCGCGGCTTGATATACTTGTCTGGACAGCGAATACTGCGGGGCTGCCGCAGGGAGGCAGCTAGGCGTCGAGTGGATACCGTGCGGCAATTGCTCGAAATATGTATTTTGTCGTCGCTTTGCCGCGGTAGGAAGGAGAATAGTTTCGATCTCTTCAGTCTGTACAGTCGGTCGCTTGCTCACTCGTCTAATTTAAAACGTATTGCCTTATGGTAGAGTGCACTTTCCCTAATCGTGCAACGCCATGCTAAGTTCGAATTGTGATGGCGCGAAGAAATTCGACGTTTGAATAAACTACAGACTTTGTGAACTTTTTTGGTTCAAGAGAGGCTTTTTTAAAACTTACTCCTCGATTTTTATTTCACAGACGTTTCAGTATCTTTTTATCGAATGTTAATGTCATAGATCCATAGATACAAAAACAAATGCTTAATTTTTCCTGCCATATTTTTATTGTCAGTCAGTCTTGTGTCTGGATTTGCGCCTTTAGCGTATACAAAACAAGGTTAGTTGACCTCTAAGCCCAACTTCGCCAAGTTTAGGCGTTGTTGATATGCTATGCCGGATATTTAAATTTGCAGCAAGTCTCCATTCCATTTCTTGTTTCAACCAATTGATACTGATTTGCAAAAAGTAAATCAACTAATCGAAGTGGGTAAGAAATCCGTGCCGAGTACAAAGCCGAACATTTTGGAGTTATAAATGAAGACGTCAAGCCCACGCGTACTCATTATGCTAGTACATACAGATACAGTGGTACCACAGAAATATAAAAAAACAGGAGCAACAACTTGTTTATTATATCTATGAACTAGTGAGTACCACTAACTAAGATAATTAAAGTAGGTACGACATAATTATCTCGAAGGATCGCCAAACTTGAGGGTCAGTCAGTGGGTAAGCACGTTATTGAGCAAGAGATGGTCGATGGGGCTGAAAGTTTCTGCAGTACGAACATGCAGTGAGCTGTCAATCCATACAAACAAGATGGAATGCCAGTGCAATTCACGCATGTTTACACGGTGTGATGTTGACAGAATAGACCGGCTGGAGTGGCGCCCGCGTACCGGAAGACGCAAGGTGGAACAAAGACCTGATGAAGGCCGCGAGAATCCGCTATCTGGCACCGACTGGTTGATGACACTTGGGGGACATCTCTCTTATGAGATGATGAAAGGGGGTAGTGCATCTACTAGAAAATACAAATTATTTATTTTCTTGCACAATTGTGCACTCCACCTATTATTTAATATGCTATTTTTCCCTGGTCACACGCTCTTCCAAAACATATTATTACCTCAGTTTCTTAAAATTTGTGTATAGTAATAAAATTATAATAATTCGAATTAACAATTTAACATTTTATTAACTTACAAAATGTTGTACAATCAATAGCGTGTGTGTTTTTGTATGTGTGTGCGAGTGTGTATGGAGTGCTGGTGTGCCAGTTCGTTTGGAAGCAGCCTTAGCAGTGCGAATATTAGCGTATCATGCTTATGCGTAGGAGAAATGTGAACGAGGAGCTGAGGAAAAGTAAAAACACACTTGTGGCCCATTGGGCATTTTAGTCGAGCAATACAGCAATACAGTGGCGTAACTAGTCTCAAAGGGACCTTGTATCAAACATTTTTGGGGACCCCGTTTTTAGGGGTATTGTTTTTTAAACAAAATAGGCCCTACTAGCTCAGAACTGTCTTGGCAGGCAGGCCACGAAGGAGATGGCGTGACTAAATGTATAGCTTTGCGTCCACACGTCGGGGCCCTTGTTACCCGGAGGCCCTTTGATACGGCTGATAAGGCGGTAGCTACGTCCCTGTTTCAATCTGATGGTTTTGGTAGCCATGCAGTATGATTTCACCTACGAACTTTGTCTGCGTGAAAGCAAAGCACCTTCGGCACTTCTGATGTACAATTAAATCCTGGCAGTGACCACTTACCATTTTATTAACGCCGATCCGGGCAGCTTGATTGCCACCCCAGTTACATGAAAATAACAACATGCCGAAGTAAGCAGATTTGACTGTCTGGCCAACATTTGACTGTCACGAATCGATGTCCAAGCAAAAGAGACCGTCTGTATACATCTTTACCGTAATAAGTCCATAGGCGTAAGGTTAAGTAAGATGAACCGTTCCGACGTGAATACAGTTAATCCAATATTTTTGTATGATTGATACAATACGCCTCTTTGGCGGTCACTTTGTCAATGTACAGAAACTTAGCGGTATTTCTGACCGTTTGACTATGATGTACCACGGTAACTTAAGGTTCTTCAATAGCTCCGAAGTTAAATGGAATTTAGCAACAGATCGTTTGATTTTTTCATTGTTTTTGTTGAACATGCTGAATTTTTTGTACTAGATTGATGTAAATTTAATAGCGCAAAATCTACGGTATTGCAACCTAGCCAAATCCATATCTTTTCTTACGGTTAAAACTACTAAGAGAATCGATTGTTTAACATTCTTAATGCGTTATTTACAGGAAAACCTATTAGATCGATCTTAGTGACTTCTTAGACGGTTTGCGCCGCTGACGTCCGAGCGCCGAACACGCGAACACACAGAAACGCAATTATTACGGAATTATCTATTAGTTTATTGTGAAAATATTAATGGCTGGTGTCAGTGATAGTCGATAATTATTTAACATACGATAATAGACACGTCTTCCGGTCACTTGACTAATTATTGAGGTGAAATAAATAAAATATTTTCAAACAAGGATATTGAGGAAACAGTGACATTATCATCACGTGATCTTAATCTACATGACGTGACGTGCGCAGGAGTGCTATTTTAGGTATTTTTCTTTGAAATAATTTCATCATTAACGTAGATATGTATCTAATTATGTCGTATCTTGATGTTATTGATTGGTATTTAAAAATAATAGAGAAGCTTAAATGTGTACACTTGTGGCACAAGTAGTGTGGACGGAGAACGTCATTTAATGGGAGGCCATGGAATAATAAAACAATAGATAGCTTGTTATTAAGTCAGCAACCATTGTGCATCTACATGCGGATATTGAAGTGAACAGTACACTTTCAATGTTGAGCAGTCTTGACTGGTGTGGTACGAGCCAAGTCCATGTTGTCGCTACTGTTGCGGGCGTTAAGAGAATCCGTAAGATTGTAATAGGTATTTTTTTTTAGATTATAATTTCTCGATATACATATTATGAAAAAATCGTTTCGTATACAAAAAATTCCATCCAAATGCAAAAGCTTCCAATATACCTATCCGTGTCTTATTTAGAAAAAATAGTTTACAATTTCACGCGATATTGTACAATCTTACGGAGTCTGCAATTTTTCAGTGACATATCTACACGATAAAAACTAAGTCAACATCGACGAGGCGATGAGGTTTGCATCATTTAGAGATTTGACTCCTCCTTAAGGACTAGGACAACAAAGATTCATGGATGGATGTACAAATGATAATTATAGCAATGTTGATGAATTACTGTCCATCCCAGGTTCCCTGAAAGAGATCGCGGAATGCGATAAGCCCGCCCATTGTATATGTGTAGTTTTGTTTTTATGTTATTCTCGGTGTACAATTAAGTTTATAATCCTACTAATATTATAAACGCGAAAGTTTGTAAGTATGGATGGATGGATGGATGGATGTTTGTTACTCTTTCACGCAATAACTACTAAATGGGTTTTGATGAAATTTGGCACAGTGGTAGATTATAGTCTGGAATAACACATTGGATACTTTTTATCCCGGGAATATGTTCCCTTGGGATAATTTTCGACAATCACGTGGGCGGACCCGCGTGCAGCAACTAGTAAATAAATGAATGAATGACCAAAGAAGATAAGATACCAAACTACAGATTGTCAGCTAATTAGAAACCATATTGTTAAATCCAGTACTTCCATGGCAAAGTTTGATTGGTTAACTAAACAAGTTTGGTTCCAAATATGAATTCAAACTTAACCGAATATACTGGAGATGCAATCATTACAACATCTGCGCAAGATTCGATACAAGTGATGATAGCTTTGATTTTCCTGTCTGGGGCAATCCCCTAAGGGGAATTTTGTTGAAAGAATTTCTTTCCTGTTGTAGCTCTCATTGATTCTTCGAAGGGGTTAAAGACATGAGGAATAATGACGTTGGTCACGTACGCAAACTTGAATTTATATCATGACAATTTCTAACTATTGGCTAATTTGTTGCGGGTTGTCTTCACAACGGAAACTAAGTGTGATTGATAAGCAAAGTGGTCAAACGAACTGTGAACTCGATTTGAACTCTCTGCACATGGTGCGAACCCTATGTTATTAAATACACTTAATTACACTTAGCGATTACAGTGTTGATGATATGCATGATTTATTTGGATGAATATATCTACAGTACAGTACAGTACAAAGTGCAGAGCTCTTAAGAGTTTAAGAAAGATATGATAGAGTAATTCCCCGAATGAAGTCATTCATAAGCTTTTGCTAATGCCAGTTGGTGTAGTTTTATTACTCGTCGTGTTATGTCATAGGTAGTCATACCTTCCGTGGAGGCTCGATTCATTTCCTTTTCTTATGGATCATAATAAAACTGGTTTTCTGCGGCAGAACCAGAAGTTTTGTTAAGTCATGGTTTACTGGTTAACTTTCATGTTGGTACCAAAATTAAAGGACGTTCACTCTTATGTCACTTTTGTTAAGGGCTGTTTTGGGGGTTGTTGTAACAGCAGCTGGAATATGGAGGTCACAGAGCCAGTTGGTAGTTATTTGTAAAGTACTGGCAATCAGTTGCATTGCATCCGGTTACACAGCTAACCGACCATAAAATATTTTTGTGAATGGCTTTGGCAGGATGGTAATGACCTTTTATGCATTTAGGAAGTTTCTTATGGGCGTTACTATTATTATAAAGTTTCAGAAGCGCGTGTACTTATAAAGTTATAATACTCGTACTTGCGATTTATCCCTGGGCTAAGGGTGTTACTACACCAATCGATCGACGTCGATCGATTGGTGTGGTAGCTTTGGCTGACCGAAGAAAGAAGTAAAAGCTATCAATCGACGTCGACTAATCCATTGTAACATCGATCGATGGCTTACATCGACGAACGATCGCTTGGTGTGATAACACCCTAATGTATGCCATTCTGCTAACAAGGTCCACAAGTTACATTACTAACAAATTGGACGGCCATTTGAAATTGCCAAGTTTCCTCATTATGATGTATTACTGCCATTAGAACCACTCGTATAGCCTTTAAAGAGCGTTTGCAGTAGACTCATCACAAGACCGCAATCTAAGTTATCGTTAGGTACTCCATTAGATAGATAGGTGAATATCACATCCGTGTGATGACTAAAACTAATGAAAAACCCATTAACACCCTTAATTGTTCTGTCTCTAATTATTAATCAATTTTCACAGAGGGCAAAACCCCAGTTCATAAAGTATATCTCCTGTGCAAGACTGGTCATCTTCGAGGGTCGAGAACTCGCCCCCCCCCCGCGCGCATTGTTAGTAAACTTGCTCGACGGGCCGTCGTAGTAAGGGCGTCACGAACTTGCGCCCGCGCAGACTGCGATCAAGACAACATTCAGCTCTCAAGTTGCGTGCGAAGCGGATCGCTGAGCGGTGACGGTCGCGCGCTCAAAAATTACGAGTCACGAGTAGTAGTTACGACTAGTAGTTTTACGAGTAACGACTAGTAGACGGTTCAAGTGAACAGTCTAGGGTTGAAAGACTATAGTGATGTCGAAGGATAATCCGAGGTTCAGTCGCCTGGGCGTGCTGGCGCCTGCCGCCCTTTCTGCCTGCATGGATGCCTCGGTGCTAGCGGTGCCGGCTGCCGGAGCCATCGTCTCCACGGTCCTCAAGGAACTCAGCAAGGCGTTCATGCTGAAAAAGTAAGTGATTTCATTTTTGAGCCTGGTTTATAAACTTTTGCGGCACTATGTTCATAATATTCATTTTGTGAAAGATTATAAATTAGACAGCTGTGTTTTTTGTTTATTTATAGTTATGGCTTGCGATATTCTATTTTTAAGACTAATCATCTGATTTACGCATTTCCGTTTTTTAGATTATTTAATTTTATCTCATTCAATTATAAAATAATCAGAAAAATAGATTAATTTTATCTTAAGAATGTGATTTCATAGCAAGTTCTTTACATAATAAATGTATGTACATATGTATATATGTCCCACAGCAGACCTGAAAATTAAAGTTTTGAAATCAATTTGTGATTAGTAATATTATGTTAATTATTTGGTTACTCATAAAAGCATCAGCGTTTGTCTTTAGATTGGCAGTTTTTGCATTTAATTGCCTAGAATAACTAAATATTGAATACCATTTATTAGTCATCGACTTATTTTCGTGATGGATTATTCGATTTATCTTAAGCACTGCTTGCGTATTATGCTCCTGTAGATTTTTAATATCATTAAAATCAAACTTCTTATTTCCCCAAACATTAAACAGTTACATAGGTAATACGTGCTCCTGTTTAATTCTCATTCATAAAATACCCATAAAACACAAAAATAATCCAAATAAACGAAACCAGTTGAAGCAAAACTGGTCGAAGTCTGATAAACTCAAGGAATTCGCGGACGGATTCTCGTTTTGATAAAAGGTGTCCTAAAAAGGAGCGAGACAGTTGTGACGACATCCTCTTAGTCACCTGCGAGTCCTGGATGCCTGCCACCCATGTAGGGATGGCACACACGATACCGAAACCGGTACCGATACCAATACCGACTAACATTTCATTAATCACTCATTTTCTACCTAATCTTTATAGACTGGGAATGTGTAAACAGAATATCGAATTATCGAAATCTTGATTATGTTAATCATATTATCTTGACGATTGTTTATTGCTTTAAGTAGTGTAATGAAATAAGGATGTTAAGGACGTATCGATAGACACATAGATATTCGTTTATAGTTGCTTGAAACAGGATAAAGTCGGATTCCGTTAGTCGTTTTTCCTTACATTTTGGTGGCCTCGCTGATTTGATTCATTATTATTTAATGTCGCACTAACAGTTCTTAATGATAATACATTCAATTCGATATCGCGACAATCCGGAAACAATAGATTATGTTGTAGGTACAGACTGGCATCACATAAAGCTACCCGAAACTGTCAAATTTTACCAATCAACCTTGAACCTAATGCTATAGCAATAAAGTTGAAAATCAATCAAACTAATTTGATAGATTGATGTAGCTTGATGTGATGGCGTCTGCACAACCAGACTAAAATTATTGAAGTGAAAACTTCTTTAGGCGCGTTGAGCACTTTTTGGGTGAACAAAAATCATGGAACTCGCGTCATCGTCACCGAGCGCTTTAGCTTTCTATTCACTTCTATCGGCAGTCCCCAAAGACTGCCCCGCAAGTTTTATTTAAATCTTAAGTTAAATTAGCGACTACTTAATAGATAGTTCATAACAGGTTCCACAGATCTCGTTTCACTCTTAAAAATAAACAAAGCACAATCCGATCGAATAAATCAATTGCACATCTGCTCAATTTCGTTAAGATTCGTGGAACGTATCTCCCAGGTGTGCTCAAACATTGCATAGTATGAGTAACGCAATTAAAATGCAAAAGGTCCATCCTTAAATGGTAATAATGACATAATTTCTTAGAACACACGTTTCTCGTACTCCACTATTACGCCAGTTTAACGTATAAGGAGTAGGTACAGGAAGTTGACATTTTTTACATAGGTTTGTCCTATCAGTTGTTTTTCGAAACGTCGAAGTACCTACTTTTTTAATAGTTTTGTAGGCGAAAAACTAAGGTTGCCAGATCTTAAAACCGGATAGCCCAGTCAAAATAAGATAAAAAGGCCGAACAACTTATTCTATTTAGAATTATGTGTATTTAAAATAATATGATTATATAAAATTGATTGACTTCTTAATTGTGCCCTTTTTAGGGAAATTCAAAGTGACTGGTAAAATTCACAAACCCTAACAAAAATCGGACAGGCCGGACAGCGTACAATTAGTTCGGACACGCATCCTAAAAACCTAACTATGTCCGGCTTATTCTGGACTGGCAACCATGTTATGTGACGTGTATGACTATCAATCGTAGATCTTTGATAGACGGTTCAGTACAAAAGAAAGCATTCCACAAGTCTTACCAAGGGATGTCGCATTACTCAATACCTTACTGGTTGCAGAGGGAAGGCGGTCGTTCTGGGACTCGTCTCCAACAAAGTTGGGAATAGGCTGGGCAAAAGATGATGCTATTTTAAAACTTACTATAAATTAGTTCTACGTAGATGAGACAGGAAAACTCGTAGTTCTTACGCGGCCCACTTTGTATAACCCGCCCGGGCAGTAACATATATTTACACTCATGATTACGTAAAGATAATTAAGAAAATAGCGATGCACATACTAATAGACAGATTAAAGCCCATAGTATGGATTTTTCCTCTACTTAGGTATTAATTTTCTGTTCATTTTCCCTTTTATTTACTAATAACTGAGTGTACGTCAGTGTTACGCAGTTAAATTAGACCAGAAGGAGAAATTAGAATTTATTATGGCTAAGCCAAGCGTGTAAATAATAATAATATATCATTTATTTCAGTTAACAAAGCCCTGTAACATAAATACCTTACAGACTACATTTATATATATTTATAAAAACAAAAATATTTATACACTATTCTACACGAATTGACGGCGTCGTGTTGCGCTACGTGGTGTCGGAACTCCCTCGACTCCAACTTCTCCACTCTTAAGGTCCACTTGGTCTTCGCTCAAACATACTCCACGATCTCCTCAACCTATGTGGTGTGATGTAGCCAGCACACATAGAGTTGCGTCGTAGGTATTGCCGGACTCAGCATATTGGGTCCTGCCAGCGCGGTCCCGCACTGGTTCCGACTAGGAGGATCGTCAACGTATCGCCTTTTCGCCGTTTTGTCCCAAGGCGAGGCGATTACGTTACGATTACGATTAGTGTGCGTTGCAGTATGGAGTTTCATACAAAGAATACTGCACGGCTCGAGTTGGTACAGTGACGATCCCTTTCTGAGTTGATATGACTGTGTGTTTCCTTGAGTCGGGAATTATCCCAAGGAAATATACTCCCGGGATGAAGTGTGTCCTTCTCGAAGTTGCGTTTCACTTCTATCTGTAAACCAATACTCATCAAAATTGGTATTGGTTTAGGGTGTGAAAGCGTAACAAACAGAAATACAGACAGAGTTATTAGTACCAATAGCAATATATGTAAAATTATTCCGTTACTGAGTGAGTGACTGACAGACAACGCACAGCCAAAACTTCTGGTCGTAGGTCGATAAAATATGGTAGGTATGTAGGTTCCTTGGGGACTGCCAGGGTTGCGGAATCTGTTCGAAAGAGTCACCGCGGCCCTGGAAAGCAAAGGGGTTTAGAAGGAACACGGATGGGTTTTAGTCAGTAAGAGTCTGACACGCCCTTCCGCTCCACCCAGGTTCCTTGGGGAGTATAGGGAACTGCGGGAACTGAAAAATACGGGATAGCACGCACGAAGTCGCTAGTGGTTTTGTAAAATACAAAACTTGGAATTTCAGTTGCGTCCTGGACCCTGGAAATGTACCTGGGTGATGACAATAGGTTCACCTCTTTTTACATGGGATATTTAAGTATAGTTTTACCTTTGCCTGTCCCCTCGTGGAATATAGGTGTATGCGTCATGTTATATTTTATTTCCTTTAAAACTGAGAAGTAAGAACACTACGACAGTATAGGAACATAGCCGACCCTAATATAGTAGGGAAAAGGCTAGGCAGATGAGGACATCTGCATAGCCTTTTCCCAACTATATTAGGGTCGGCTTCCAGTCGAACCAGATTCAACTGGATACCAGTATTTTACGTGGAGCGGCTGCCTACCAGACCTCCACAACCCATTAACTGGGTAACACGGTACATCTTGACAAGACTTGTGTCAGATATTTTGGCTTCTGACAATCCGTAACGACTGCCAAAGGTCAACAAAGGACAGCCGGGACCAACGGCTTATCTTGCTTTCCGAGGCACGGAAGAGTCTCGGTATGTTAAGATGGTCACCCATCCACAGACCGACCCCGGCAAGCGTTGCTTTACCTTGAAGATCGACTCGTACGGCTGATATTTATTAATAATTAGCCACGAGCTCCTCAAACACATCAGTTTTACGCAGTTGGATAAAAATTAGACCAAAACAAGTATGTGTTTTTGTAAAACTGGTAGATTTCCCGTTTGGTGTCTCGTGATATACGTAAATGTCAAGTTTATTAAGAATCATCAATTCTTTTTACACTTGACATATCGATGGCTTAATCTACAAATCGGCCAACTCCGTTTTATGCAATTTTAGAGGGAGGCAAAAAAACTGAATAAAAAATTAAATATTTAAAATATCCATATTCCAAAATACTATTTAGTGCTTTTTTATTTTGCATACGGAATTAACTGAACATTACGAAAAAATATACTGATCACATACCTTTAAAATAGATTTTTGGAGTTGGCCTATTTGTAAATTGAAAAAATAATAAAAATACGGGAGTTGTCCACTTTTCTGTGACTCCTATATTTAGATTTATATAGATTTTTTTAGATTAGTATTGGGTAATAAGAGAAAAAAAACTATATTTTTATCACTTAATATGTTCTATTACGTCTTATAATGTTATAAGTCTTCATTCATGTGGTATGTTGTCGTAGAAGTCCCTGTAGTCCACCGATAGGGTAGATTTTAATTCCTGGAGGTCTTTGAACTTACGTTTTTTAATTTGTAGCCGATTTTTATGAAGATTCGGTAAGCTTTCAATCGCCGTGGGTGTGATATTTCTATCGCATCGTTGTGGTAGTAACTGCCTCTCATCTTTAAATCTTAGCTTAAAGTATATGTTCCCTTTTTTATATTGCAGCGCACGAATGTCTGTGACCTGAACACAAACAATAATATACCTAATCAATGAATTACATAGTAAAATGTGTTTTTTACACTTCTACTGAAACCTGAACAAATAGAGTAATAAAATTGAATAAAATAATAAGATCAAATATAAATAAAATCAAAGGTACCTTAGCGTCTCCTGTCGCTTTTCCTGGTCTTATAGATTTATAATATTGTAGACTTCCAAAGGGTTTAAAAAAATCGTGCGTTAAATAAGACACGTTGTAGGGTTTAGGGTGTATGCGTGCTCCAAGACAAACTCCTACATATTCAGCTGGTACATGAATAACTTTATTTTTCAGCTTCCTCTCTATGGCGGCATGCATAGAGTCAGCCTCCATCTGGGTATGGCCAACCTCCAAATACTTTTGCTCAATTATAATATTGTTTAATGTTGCCACATTCAGTAAAGCGTTTGCCAATACCACGTTCCTATTTTGTGCTGTACATCCATCGCTGTACAATATAATTTTAATATCCTTTTCAGGTTCTTTGTGAATGCTCGGCAGAAGATTATTTGTAATAAACTTGACTATTATGGTTGCATAGTTGTCAGACGATAGGGCACCTTCAGTCTCGTTCCATAGATAGCAAAATCCATCTTTGTTTCTCAAATTGAATAAACAGAAATTGTGTGTGCATAGCTTAGTTTTATAATATAGAGACGAAACATTAGATTTCGGTGCTAATAACACAGCTTGTGTATCCATCGTAAATACGAGTTCTTCTGAATTTTTATCGTTTTCTTTTTCGATTCGGGCTTCATTTTTTCTTTCTATGTGCTCCTTATGTTCTGTATCAGGTATATTTCCGAGTTTATGGGATAGACATTTTTCGCACTCATCTTTTTTCGGCTTAAACAGTGATATGTTTTCAATTTCTAAAGTGTTGCTGAATTTTTCTATAGAGAAAGGTTTATTATTCCGCGACGCACACCAGTCTTTTTTGTAGAATTCGTATAGGGCTCTTTTTGATGTCCATTCTGGTAACAAATAAAGCTTTGATGTAGATTTGCGGCAATAGTGGGATTCCATTTTTGGTATATTGTTCAAAAACTCTTTAAGTGATTCTACCTCTGCTTCGTGGGGATTTTTTCTGGCAGATACATTTTGGTTTTCATTGTGAGAGGTATTTCCTTTACCTTCTTTTTTCCAGTTCCAGATGGTCATTTTGGTGATACACAAAGTGTTTTGAAACATCATTTTGCAGACCCTCACACGACGTCCGTCATTCAAATGCAAGTTATAAATCATTGAGCTTTTTCTCTTTGTAATAGATGGGTCTTTTCTATCTCTTGGGCGTTTTGTAGGCATCTCTTGTACAAGACTATTTACGAAAACCCTTGGGGGATGACTTGGGGAGAAAAGATTCTCCCCAAGTCATCCCCCAAAACTTTTCATATATTACTTTTCTATCATCTTCTGTAATTTCACAGCATTTTAAAGCACTTTTGTCATTTGTCTTACATTTGCATCGAGGTTTAAGCACTCGCTTATTCTTTAGTGTTTTTTCCCATTTCCCGTCAACTTTTTTTCGTCCAATATACTGCCTCCCCTTTTCCCGATTAAGTTTGTTTTTGTATTCATTCCATGTTGCTTTGTTAACCTGACACCTTTTTCTTCTCTTAACTCCCATTGGTTGTTCTTCACTATTAGAATCCGAGTGCTCAGAATAGGGTACAAGTTGTTCATTATTGTAGTCACTATCATCGCTTATATAGTTGTCAATCAAAGCAGCATTGTTATCATGACGTGGTATAACCTGTGAATTTGTAGCTGGTCCGGATGATTCCATGGATGCTTCAGTAACCAATGTAAACAGGCCGGAATTCAGAGATGAACCTTCGGCTATTGGTTCCATTTCCGTGATCCCCTCTGTGAGAGCATCAGATGTTAAAGCCCCATGAGCTAGTGGCTGAATTTCCATGATAACTTCTGTAACAGCATCAGATATTGCCGCACCATCAGCTAGTGGAGGAATTTCCATGACCACTTCTGTAACAGCTTCAGATGTTGCCGCATCATCAACTAATGGGTCAATTCGCATAAATACTTCTGGAACAGCTTCAGATAATGACGAATCAGCAGCCAGTATAACAGGCATATTTTCAATCGATTCCTTTGTGAAAAATATTATGTCATTTTGACGACTTTGGTTGCAAGCAGCTTCAACCATTTTTTTCGCCCTCGATATTTTCTTTGTCTACAATATAAGTAACAATAATCCCATTAAATATTTATAACATTAATTTACCTAAAAACACAAAACTGGTAACTCCCAAATCAAGAACAAATTGTCACAATAAAAAATGGCCAACTCCATCATCACACTTTTGTAGTTTATTTATGGCTTTCTTTTTGAGTATTCACAACAATTATACATTATTTAAATACAGTCACTTACCACCTATTCCATGTATTGTTTTCAGGTTAAACTATCTGTTATTTACGCACATTGACAAAAATATAAACTCAGGCCACGAGAACCTGTTCTTTCTTGCACGCCGTCCAGTACAAAATGGCGGCTGGCACTGGAGTTAGCCACTTTGACGTGTTGCTATGTCAGTGTTGCGAGTTGCCCAATTTACGCGCACGCGATTATTTCGGTAATTTTGAAAGTTAGGGAATTGTTTCATTTTGCATACCTACCGTAAATGGCAACTCCGCGTATTCGATGACATCAAAACATGAAGTGGAGTTAGCCGGTTTGCAGGTTAAGCCATCGATATACGTATATGTTTACTTAATTTAGAAGTCATTGATTGTTATGTATTTATAGAAAACTAGTTTTTGCCCGCGACTTCGTCCGCGTGGAATTGTTACTTTGGGTATCCATTTTTATTTTAAGATACAATTTTTTTTAAACGCTTTATCATAATTTTGTTTATTTATTTTTGATCAAGTGGCTTAATACCTCATGCATACATACCTCATGCATACATACCTCATAAATCACTAATAGTTCACGGTTTTATCTTCAATAATGACGTACTCCCATACAAACATTTATCCCCTATTTCAACCCCTTCAAACCCATTTCTCGCGACAAAAGGTAGCTGATGTCCTTCTCCAAGGTTTAATTATCTTTATACCAAATTTCATCTAAATCGGTTCAGCGGTTTTTGATTCTCCATACAAACTTCCAACCCCATCTTCACCCTCGTAAAGGATGATTTCTGGGATATAAATTCTATGTCCTTTCTCAGGTTCTAGACTATCTCTGTACCAATTTTAATTTAAATCGGTTCAGTACTTTAGGCGTGATTGCGTAACACACAGACAGACAGAGTTACTTTCGCATTTATAATATTAAGTATGGATGTCACCAGAAAATAGCAGCACACAAGAAAAGGTTCCCTTCTCCAGTTTGTTTGGGTCCGGCAAAACGTGTCTTCTTCTTCCAATAATAACACTGGTTCACATGAGTTTTGTTTATGGAATGGAATATATACGGTTACGTTACTACAACTCGGAATAAATCCAGAACGTCTTTTTTTTTTTAGTATTTATCAGAGGATTTTTTACAAAAAACTACATCTAAATAAACAATAGACAGTTAAAATGGTATTTTTTATAATTATTTTCATCTGTGTCTCTCATAACAGACCAATAATAGTCACCTAGCATATTTTGGTCCCAAAAACCTTATCAAGGTTTTTGGGACCAAAATATGCTAGGTGACTATTTTGCTCAAAGAAAAAATAACATTTATTTAGCACAGGTACATGAAACACACACGGTAAAAATAACAAGAAAAAGGTAGTTATGTCAAAAGTTAAGTGTGTGTCTCACGGCTGCCCTAAAAAGGTCCATTTCAGCGATACGTCAGACAGACTGATGCTGTCTGACACTGGATTTCTAATGAACCTTTCAAAGGACGAGTGGCGGTTCATTGGAATCAATATAAAATTATAATATATAATTATAATCGAAAATAAAGTAAATAAAGGAGTAAACAGATGTAATTAATTGCACATGGAGCAAATTTAAGTACTAAAAAAAAATAATTAAAAGTTTGGATGATATTATAAGAATGTATATGCATGTCTACGTGTAATGTGTAAATAAAAACTTAAATAGTGTAACAGATTTTAAATCTTGGTGAAATTGCTCACCGTGTTCATCACGCACACTACCAAGATTTTTTGCAAAAAAATCTAAATGGGAATGCAAGACATGATTTTTTAGTATCATATTTACGCTCATTCAATTCAATTTTGCAATAGAATTCAAACAATCTCTTTGTAATTAACACTTTTTTTATTTCCTAAAAAATGTTTAACGACACTTTTGAAAGAGTTTCAGGATGCTTTTTCTACCTCGGTTAAAATGCTCTCGAATTTTGTATCGTCCAATATTCTCCTGATATTATCCAGACCCACAAATATTCCTTCCTTTAATATAGCCGCAGAAAGATTCGTAAGTAGGCTTCTTGCAATGATTTTGTTATGGGGAAACCACGATTAAACTGAACAATTATCCCACAAACATAACAAAATCGATTTGGATGTAGTTTACACAATCTAGATGACATTTTTATATTAAAATAAGACCTTCGAACCACACAGCTGTGAACGAATGAAAGTACACTAATCGCAGTAAGTACTGAACGGATTAACATAAAATTTTCCTCATTTGATGGAGCGTCTCTTGGAGAATTTTCAGGTGTATGTTATATGTTCATAGTTTTTAGATTGCCTGAACTGACGCAGCAAGGAAGTCGTAAAATGGTTTCGTGTGCAAATGCACGCAATAAATGATGTTATTTGGGAAAGCAAATAAGCTTTGTTATACATGTATTTAATAATCATTTGACTGTCTAGAGTTATTTAAAGACGTCAATTGATTTCGTTGATTTGGTATTTGATATGTCCAAGACATCTAACAAATCACAAAACTTGTCACCTCTCAAATCATAACATATTAATAGCATTACATCTCCAGACAGGTTTGGCAGAGGTACCTATAACATACCCACAATTCTCAAGTTATGTGTATATATATTTATGGAGGCGACTCCATGGCCATCAACTTGCACAAATCCAAATTCTGATAACACTGCCTAACCCGGTAATCGAACCCAGTACCTTATGGTCGGCAGTAGCACATACGAACATCGGTTGGCAATAGTCCATCGAGGCAATTTGGCTATCAAACATAATGAACTCATAAATTCAAGTATATTACAATATCGACAAATTCGGATCAAAACGTTTCACACACGTTTAATAGCTTATGATTATTTAAAACTCCATATAGATATAGAACAATAAAATAGCTAATCTATAAATTTTTTGTGATGTATATGTAGCGACTTGAATAATTTCTAAGAATAATTCAATTATATCTGCTTTTGTTGCTTTAAGTTTAATTTATTAATCCCAACGATGACAATTTTTTTTGGTCGATACGTGGCCAGCACACGCTGCTTTAAAAAACGGTAAAGCGCGAGTCAGACTCGCAAGCGAAGAGTTCCGAACCAAAAACAATACTATCTATCTGGCTTCCAGCGGTTTCTCCTGCGTGAATGTTGAAAATTATCTCAAGAGAACTTACTGCCGGATTAATCAATCTTTCCCTGTGCCAAATTTCATACAAATCCGTTCAGCAGTTACGGCGTGATTGAACAACAAACATCCATTCATCCAAACATTGGCATTTATGATAATAGAAAGTTGTTATAGCGGCATTAGAAACACACTCTGGATATTGTACTGAAATTATATTTGCAACTTCCACCACATAATGTTGCGGTAACTCAGGTCAATACACAATGCGTGTCGATAACATTTACACACAAAGATAGTCCGAGAGCCACTCTATCTAATGGTGATAGCATGAAGACACTCCATTCAGTACAGCTTGCATTTCACAAAGCCTGTGTATTTCAAAACTTTTTATAGACTATTGTAGTCGAGTCAATCTCATTTATGAAAACTGATATTTCTGGTACAGAACAATATCTTTGTTCTAGTAAGATTCGTGCAGTACATGTACACAGTAGTATTCAGTGCTTTTTTATCAAGTCAGAACCTGCTTCATGGGTTTTCTAATGGCGATCTAATAAGTATAGTTATGGGTATTTTGTCTGTATATTATAATAACTAGCTTTTGCCCGCGACCTTGTTCGCGCATATCCCGTTTCTTCCCGTTCTCGTAGGAATTTCCCGTTCCTGAGTAGCATATAGTCACGACGATCATAGACATGGCTATCATAGACAAAAATAATTTTCCAAATCCGACTGGTAGTTCCAGAGATTAGCGCGTTTAAACAAACAAACGAACTGTTCAAATTTATAACATTACAAATAGATATCAAATTTTTATAGTTTTACAATTCATATTATTTTATAAGTAATAATTTTATTATTTTATTTGTATTTAAATAACGCAGCATAATTATGCTGAGATAGGGACCTTTTTGGCCTCGCACATATTAAATTCATGCTGTTGTAGTTTCTATTAATTATTTTTTTATGACTGTTTGTTTTAATTTGTTTTACTTTTCTGTGTGTTTTGTGCGAGTCCCAAATAAATATTATTATTTCTTTCTTTGTAACTATGGCCTGCCTATTATTATTAAACTGCGTCAGTAAGATGTTATTATTTAATTCTGACTTACCTGGAAACCTTCGAACCGCCTCAAAATCAATAAAATAATGTTGTGTTAACTAATTAGCTGAATTGAATTTAAAAACAATGTTTTCGTACAAAATGTAGGAGGAAATTTATTTTTAATAGTTTTTGCGTGAGTTGTAAACCACCATCAGCTCCACCAACGGGACCGATTTTTATAATCTTTGTTTATCGGTCCACTTAGTCCTGAGTCATATAGTGTAATCTAACCCGACTTTACACATCACAGATAGAAATAATTGACCTCTGGATATATTTCAGTTTTATCTCACACAAAACCGTTTTAAGACGTCTTTCATAAAGCCTGCGTTAGCTCAGTTACTGCAAAATCTATACCTTTAAAGTATGCACTTAAACCTGCCTCGTTAAAGGTTCTACTGGTGAAAAAATTAAGAAAATCTGTTCACTGTTTCCGGAGATTACTACTTTTAAACATGTGTGTATTGAAATATGTAAAAGTTAATTTATAGAATCAGACAAGTTTAGCATTGCGTTATCCGTCTGTTTGTACGAATCCACAAACAAATGTTAAGCCAAGAATCGATCTCAAATCTCCAAAAATTATACAACCCGCTGACAGACAGACGAACGAACGGACAACGGAGGCTCAGTAATAGCGATGCCTTGGTAACATAAGTTGCGGTAACTCAGTCAATACACAATCCATCTAAATAAAATTGACGCCTAAGATTCATCGAGAGACGTTCCAGCCAATGGTGAAAACATGGAAAAAATCCGTTCAGTACTTTTCAAGATTAGTACTTACAAACAGCATTTAGACATAGTCTGTGAAATTCGGAACGTTAAATAAACGCGTGTAAAGTTGGTCGATTAAAAACGTTCTTTATTGATTAAAATTGTTGCTTTTAGTATAGTAAACAAATGGTGAAAACATGGAAAAAATCTGTTCAGTACTTTTCAAGATTAGTACTTACAAACAACATTCAGACATAGTCTGTGAAATTCGGAACTTTTAATAAACGCGTGTAAAGTTGGTGGATTAAAAACGTTCGTTATTGATTAAAATTGTTGCTTTTAGTATAGAATTAAAAATTTGTAGTTTTTTTTTTGTTCCGATAAGATTCGAGCAGTAAATGCCAGTAACCAGTGATTTTTTATCATATTTAAACCTGCTTCATGGGTTTTCTAATAGCGATCTAATAGGTACCAAACATCGGGAAATTTACAGTTTATAAATAAAATTATAAATGTCGACCATCCCAATGATGTTGATGGTGACTATCCTATTAATGTGTACTAATATTTAAATAATATTTTGCTTTACTTCGCACAAAACTGTTTTTATGACTACTTTCATATATACCTTGCGTTATCTTACTTAATGCAAGGCCTGTAAGTTTAAATTATACACGTAAACCTTCCCCGAAAATGGTTCTATCTAATGGTGAAAAATTGATGAATTCCGTTCACTATTTTCGGAGATTAGTACTTCTAAACATATCGTTGGCTATTCGGCGAGCTTTATGATTCCAAAATCTATGTTGTTTAAATGATTTATCGAGTGAGACATCGTTGCTTCATACTCAGTCAACATTTTGAACCACGAATCTTTAAGTCAGGAATAGATCCAAAACTCCCAAGTTTAATGTGAAATCACACACTCTTACAAAACTATCATTTCAAAGCTGAATTTCCTATATAAAGAGAAGTCACAATATTACAACCAACAAATATTACCTTATTTCAAGCTTGTATGTAAAAGAGGACTATCCTTCCTGAAATGCACATCGTTGCACAAACAAATTATTTCTTTTACTGATTCAAATTCTGAACAGAGTTTTTCAAAATCGTTTTAAGACTTCCCTTCCCATACATAACCCTCGCTAGTCAGTTGAAGATGTAGTCAGGAGTAAATCCATTCAGAAGTCGTTTCAATAAAACAGAAGCGGTGGGCTGATTTTACTAAATAATACTGGAACAATTAATTATCTTCTATACAATAAAAGTGAATCACCGAAATGTATGTACGCGGGTAACTTGAGAATGGCTTGAACGATTTTAATCATTCTTTTTCGTAGTGTATGTGATTGTCAGGGCGAGATTTGTGTCAAAAAAAAAATTGAAATAAAGAATACATCCGGGCAAAGCCGGGCGGATCACTAGTAAATTACGAAATACAACTTATAAGAATAATTTAACTTACATCAGAATATAGGTATGTTCTCCTAGAGAGAGATAGCCTATCTATTGGCGAAAAGTTGAGGAAAATCCGTGTAGTATTAGCTAAGATTTGTGCTTTTAAACTGTCAGACTGCTGACCGATTACAATGTCTACCTATAATTTCATAATATATTATGTGATCTGTGTTTTACGGAAACCTGAGATTGACGTACCTTAGATAATAGTTATTTAATTGGGTATTACATAAAACATCCTTATACCTACAAACTTCGTAATGGATAAAATATTGTAAGTATTGACTTATGAATGACGTATCTTTAAGAGGTAGTTTTTCAGTCAAAGTTGCAAAACACCGTAAAATAATCGTGTTACAATTTTTCGTAAATTGTTGTTTTTTTTTTGAACTGGGTTTGCTCTTGAATCTAGTCTAGGTAATAGATGACAGAGACAAAGTCGACTATGGAGCGAGCTTACCCAGAAGAAGCCTTCACTCTTATTTTGAAGAGATTAGGGTTGTATGCGTTTGGAAACACAGACGCAGGCAGAGAGTTCCACTCCTTTGCTGTGCGCATTATAAAAGACGTTGGGAATCGTTTAGTGCGAATTGGTGGAATAGCAACAAGGTAGGGATGGTTTTGAAAATAGATCATTGCATTTACCAAAAATGCTAAAATGTCTCTTACGTTAATTGGTACTTCTGCCGACGAAGTGACTGCCAGGGACCAACGGCTTAACGTGCTTTCTAAGTCACGGAGGAATGTCGGTATGTTAAGATGGTCACCAATCCTCATCATCAGAAATGTCGACACTTGGGGGGGAGGCCTATGTCCAGCAGTGCACGTCTTTCGGTTGATTTGATGATGACAGATCTCTGTAATGCAAAGTAATTATGAAAATATCAAGTAAAATAAGTAATTAATTATATAACTATCCCCAAACAAATAAACTTCCATCTATATAAGCTTTGAGAATCGTAACACAAACAAATCAAATGAATTGTTTTTATTTGTCCGTTTTGAATCGAAACTTTTCCGAATTTGTCATCATCAGTAGGAGTATGTGACGAAACGCAAATGTTTGACCAATGTTGGCGTGTGCCGGTCACGGCGACTCATATCGAGGTCGATTTTATTTAGGATATTATTATTTGCACTATTCATTTTAAACTTCCTGACGGTATGCGATTATGAACCTGGTCTGGTGATGGGTTAGTCTTGGAGTTAGATCATATATTAAAAAATGAAGTGGTCGGTTTCACCTGCGTGCAGCAGATTGGGTTTGATATAATTATCGTAAGTCAACAAAATCTGAATTTTCTACGGTTGATTACGAAATTAGTGTAAACAAATATATAACCTTTAAGTAGATTTAACTGGAAAACAAAAATAGCTTTTTATTTATAGTAACCGTATGTTTGTTTGGTATTTTTGGTTTATTCTTCTCCAATGAAACAAGACATTAATGTAAAATGGATGATCAGAAGCAAGATTTCTAGTACACCGGTGCATCACTATTTATGATAAAATCCAAGAAACGATAGTGGTCGGAATTCTAATTTAAGGATACATTACAGATGACACACGATAGCATTAAATTTCCCAGGTTTAATGATACCATGTAGGACTAACTTTAAGGAAGAGGACAACCATCGAATCCAATTCCGCAGTTCGGGAAGCTGCACGGTATCTTCTTTTCCCACATACCAAACAAAGGGACACAATGGAAGGACAAGGGAAATGGTGAGGGCTATGCTCAGAGATTCCTTGCGTGATCCAATAAAAGCTGAAGAAAACTTAAGCGGCAGTGGGCAGAGCACGCTGCTTGCAGAGCAAATGGTCGATGGGGCCGAAAGGTTCCGAAGTGGCGACCGTGTATCGGAAGGCTACGCGTTGGAAAGCCTCGAGGTCACACGACCTGGTGAAGACCGCAAGAACGCACTGGATGCGAGATGCACGATGGAAGGTCAACACTTAGGGGAGGCAGCAGTAGACATCTTTCAGCTGATGATTATAAGGATAACAGACGAAGACCAATAAAAATATTGAATGATAACTAGAAGAGATTAATTCAGATAACGCTACTGAAAAATGATATCTCACCTCAATTAATTAAGCCAAGGGCAGAAGTATTAAGTGATTTTAAAAGCAGTTGAAGATAAGTTTAGTAGCCAGAGTTAGTACCACACAGCATTTTAAATGTAACATAACGTCTTACATTGTCATGTTTACCTCCTACATGTAGCCTTTAACCGTAACATACAAAATGGCCATGATGACGTGTCCAGAAAGTTGAGAAGGTCAGGGCAAAATAAAACCGCAATGGTCGATCAATATCTCTCTACAGGGTGTTCCAAAAGTGCGTGGTCGTATTCAAGGGTGATGTGGGGTAGCTGTTATGCATCATCATCTGCCTAGCCTTTTCCCGACTATATTGGGGTCGGCTTCCGGTCAAACCGTATTCAGTATTTTACGTGGAGCGGCTGCCAACCAGACCTCCACAACCCACTGGGTAACACGGTAGTTCTTGGCAAGACTGAAGTCAGATTTACTAGCTTCTGACTTCCCGTAACGACTGCCAAAGCTCTACAAATCACAGCCGGGAACAACGGCTTAACGTGCTATCCGAGCCACGGAGGACATTCGGAATGTTAAGATGGTCACCCATCCACAGACCAACCTTGGCAAGCGTTGCTTAGCCTTGATCGACCCGTGCGGCTGTAATTATTTACAGCTAGCTGTTATGCATTAAGGATAAAATAGCAAAACAGAAAAAAAAATGGATTTTTTCAAAAAAATCGACCACAGAAAACGACTAAAAACTTCCGAACAAATGACTTTTCTTGTAGTTTGTTACAGGTAGAGGCATTTACTTTAGTTCAATCACAGATTTAATGTTACTAAGAGCATCAGACTGCTTGAAAAGTTATTTATTTGAAACATTTTTAGTCGGTTTTAGCGGGCGTTTTACCTATATTTTATAAGGATCGATTGCCTGCCTGTGGTCTAATTGTGTAACGAGTTTCGACAAAGACATTGCGATTGCCTACGATTCGGTTAAACTAACGATTTCCGAACTGTGTAATTCACAATTCGGAAGTCGTACTGTGTCAAATCCTATTTACAGCTGTTTTGGAAGTCGTTACTTTAAGCGAATTGGTCAGAATTTGTGACTTCTGTCTACCCGTAACGACTGTAGACGATCTTCAAACGATAGCCTGGACTAACAGCTTGTCGTGCTTTCCGTATATCTCCACTGTCAATCCACAGACCGAAGTCAGCAAGCATTGCTTAACCTTGAAGATCGACTCATGCGGCTGTTACTACTTAACCACGATCTTCTCCGGCGGTGGGATAGTGGCATTTGATGTAAAACATCTCTAGCCGCGGGTAAAACCGATTGTTGCCGTGGCGACGCGTCGCCGAGCTATACGATTGTATAAATATATATACAGTCTATATGTATGTGTTTTTCATTATGCCATATTTAGTTCCTGTCGTAATCTATTCTTTAATGCATATGATTTGTACAAAATAATTTTGATGTTTTACATCTGCCAGGCGTCCCGCGACGGCTCACAATATTTCTTATCCATAACGAGTTCGCAATAAAACAGTTATAATGTTAACTAAAGTTTTTATAGGCTCTGCAATTCTTGGAAACGTGTGTAATGTTGCCTAAATTAAATCTATATTTTCTTAGGCTCTCCATAATATTTCCGTAACATCAGATGTTTGGCAAAAATGTTTTCTCTGACTGATTTCATAGTTTATCAATGAGCAAACTATTTTACAACTATGTTTACCTCGTAAAGATTAAAATGAATGAATTGACCAACGCACATGTCGCAAGGCTTGCGCCTACGCAGAAATTAACTTAGATGCAAATGAGGCACAATTTTTGAAAAGTTAAACTTTCAATGATATTTGGATCTTGAATTAATTAATTTATTACGCAACAGATGCAAAATATTACACGTGACTCTTAATGACTTTGTATTTTGCATCGTTAGCCATATTTGGGGCCGCAAGGACTTAAGTAAATGTTTTGGCAGGAGTTTTTCGGTTTTCATTGTTTGTTTACTTCCAATTCCGCAGGTAGGTACCTAAAGAATAGTTAATAAAAACGTTTACCCTGTACGAGTTTTTTCTGCAAATATATATCGAATTAATCATCACATCATGATGTGGCCGACCGTTTCATAAAATGGTTGTATTTCATGAAATGGAAAATATCCACTGCCCACATCATGATATGGTCTGGGCAGATCAATGATAACTCAGCGTTTAATGATATCAACAGCTACATACGGCTACTTCATGATATGGTCAAACATTAGTGATCATATCGTTGAATAGTTACATTATGAGTGGCCAGTACTATGGGTGCAAGAGCGAGCGAAGCGAGCTCTGGACTGGGGCAACCCGACTCGAAAAAAAAAAACCTGCCATTCCCTTCATTAATTACATGATTATGTGCAGGGTGATTGGTAATTGTGTGCGTTTCTTGAAATGGATTATATTGCATGCATCAATTTCGACCCCAACATGCTGTGGTCCATATTGAATTGTTTCTTTAGTTTTCAGATAGCTCTTGGACGAATAAATTCCTCAAAAAAAAAATTGATGTTATCTTTGAAAATGAAGCGTCGTAGAGTTTAAGCTATGAAAATGTCTTCAACATGTTACCTATGTTAATGAGACAGGATTTTTAAAGATTTTTTGGAATTTGGAGATGTGCATTAAGGAAAACTAATCTATATCTAAGGCACGTCCCCCATTCAACCCATTGGATACTGCCCCGGCTCGGAGTTGTTTGAACTTAATAAAACAATGCCTCATTCACAATGATAGGATACTTAATAGACTTAACTCTTCGTGACCAAAGCCACGTCTTCAGAAGACCAAAAGTAGATACCACTTTAAAGAAAGAATAAAATAAGGATCACTCAATATATGTAAAATTCTTTCTTAACTGACTGAATGATGACTGACAGACAACGCACATACGGAACTTCTGGTCGTAGAAAGCTGAAGAAAGCGAGGACTAAGAGGATTTCCCGAAATACCTGTACCTACGGGAACGGGAAAAAAACGGCATATGCGTGTACGACGCGGGCAAAAGGCAAGGGAGGCGAGGGAAAAAGATCTTATAAAGCTCGGCTAGGACGAGCTCTGCCAAAAATAACAGGAGGTCAAACGCCTACGAAGATTTCAGGTTTTGCTGGATAAAAGAGTATTTACAACACTCGCAGGGTATGCTCCGGTACCGAAACCATCGCGCTATTCAGGATTCAACGTCATCTGTACAAATCGCTCATCAGTTTCAAATGTGGATCTAATCTGAGATGAAAACTCAATATTTTACGGATGACAATGGTTCATAATTCATCGTTTAAATCCCTCTAACTTGTGGAATGATTAAGAATAATTAAGTACACTATTACCTATAAATAGTTACTCAGCATTTCAATTTACAGTTTTATTTGCTTTAATATGTAGTCTTGTATAACTAGCAAGTAAGGTTTATTTTAGACTAACACATAATATTAACAATTGACATGTCACCGTGTATACTATACCTAAGTGCTACGTCGCTTACTGCATTATTCGTCTAAGTCTCAACTCTTTATGACTTATTGTTTAAACCGCTCTTTATTTGGCTGGTAACTCATTAGGTTTCAAGGTGTCGCCGGGATCACCGCATAATTGTACCATTAAAATAATATTCACATTAAAAACTACAAATTGGGTGTTACTTGCGTCAATCGACCGGTAAATGATGTACTCGCATTTTGTTTGAATGATTGTTATTGAAATTGATTTGAGACCTCATTCTTCATACCTACATAGATATACCTGCCAGGTATACAACAGCCATGGCTTCCATAGAGCCATAGCTGTCATTACCAGTGCTAAGCTTACTGATTTCCCTACGGATGGGTGTAAAAAAACAAAGGTGACTATTTGCTGCAACAGTAATTGGTATATTTATGAATTTCTAATCTTATTTTAACTGTGTGTTTCGACAGTTAAAACACAAGCTTCTAAAGCTTCTAAATCTTGTAGGTATAAATCGTATAATCGATATATAATCGTATAATCGTATAATCGTGTAAACTTTATTTTCAGAGGTTTCAATTACTTATATTGAAACTTATTAGTCTGGAATAACACATAGGATACTTTTATCTCTGGTGTATGTTCCCTTGGGACAATTTCTGACATTCACGCAGACGGAGACGCAAGCGACAGCTAGTAGCTAGTAGTAGCTAGTAATAAATAAAGCCTGGTGAATACATACCGCCATATTATATTGTCAAGTTCAGAATATAATTCCCACACCGTTCAAGTCGTGACAGCTAAAAATCGTGTCTCAACTTCCCGATAAGGCCTAAAGAGCTGAAGATAATAAATTTTAATGAATAGTATTTAACATTTAAAATGATTGATCTGCAAACATTGTCAAGCTATCCGTTAGTAAATTTACTGTTTCATTGTGTTGTACTGGGTAATTAACGTTCCTCCGTGTAAAAATGGAACGTTAGTTGTCAACTACAATATTTAAATTTATTACACACTGTGTTTACAGTACCCGGTACCTTGGTTCGCTTGTCAAAGGAGATGTCGATGAAGACTGAGAGGTAATTCACTAGATCAACCTCACGATGGATGAAATGGCGACAAGTCACAGGAACAACTAGCGACCTATAGATGGTCCTCAAGTTAAAAGGGAAAATCTACAAGTCCGTGATACGTCCTGTCGTACTGCAGAAGATTGCATGGAGACAATGTATGAAGGGAATTTTAAAGGTTAAAAGTTGAGAGGGAATCGCTTGTCTTGGTTTGGTATTAGTCATGTAAAGAGGAGGGGTAAAACGTATGTCTATAAACAGTTATAAACTTAAACGTGGATAATTTCGAGAGGGAGAGGGGAGTCAAAGAAAATATGGATGTATAGTTGAGGAGTTATATGACAGAAAAGGATTTAGTGTTGGCGTGGATTTGGAAGTGAAAAACTTGTTGCACCGACCCCAAGTAACGTGGGATACGGGCAGGAAGATGATGGTGACTCACCATATGTGTAGATGCCACCCTCGGTATATTCATGAATGTCACAAACTATGAAAAACAATGCCAAAGATATTGCGATAGAGTTCGAAACACTTTGGACCATTAACAATTCATGCTAGAAGACTGAATCCTCTCTTCATTATACCAGGCGAAGGTTCTGTAGCGGCATCAATGCCACTACATGAAAAACTAAGGAACGAAATTTGTACGGCAACAAAAAGAACCACAGCGCCATCTACGACGAACTAACAACGAAATCCTGCATCGCGCAAGCAAAGTTCTCTGTGCGATTTGAACATATACAACAGTCCTAATATCAAGTATCGGGCAGTTGCCCACCAGACCCAATAACTGTCTAGCAGGAGGATCCTCCCATTTTTCAGTGGAGGTATGCGGGGCTTTACTCTCTATACCGCATACGTCTATAGTTCCTTCACCAATGTATTGCTCGACTCTGTAACGTTACACTGCAGGCGAATGTTCCAGGTGAGGGAGCTCCTAAAGTTTCTTATAATTTCATAATCATATTAAGAAACTTGAACCGTCTCTGACTTAGATGTAATTTAATATTTATCTGGAGATTTTGTTCATCTCGAAACTAATTCTTACTTGGTTTTATTTACATAATTTATTTTACGAGTACGAAGACTTTTAGGTAGACCTTTTTTGCCGGTCTTAATACGGACAGCTATTTCATTTGCTACCTACCTTTATTTAATGCTTTCACATTGAAAATCAAGAAGTTTTATCTTATAAAATTGTGTGTGTATTGTTAGCTTAGTAAAGTTCATTTTCGACTATTAGGTATTAAAGTCAAAGTCAAAGTCAAAACGTTTATTTCAATTAGGCCATTAAACGGCACTTTTGAACGTCAGCATTTATTAGAATCGCATTAATAATTTACTTATAAATTATGTACGTAAAATCGGTCTGATCGGCTTTTTACCCTGCGAGGGTATTTCCACCCCGTTGCACCCCTTTCGTACCATCCCTGACAATGCCAAGCTTTTAAGAGTGAGACGGTGATACTTAGTAGTCCAGTTTCGATTGTGCAATTTAATAACTAGTTTTGCAATATGATTCAAAAAGACAGAATTTTATTAGAAAACTATTGGGTGAAAGAAAAATTTATATTCAATTTATTCGTCAACAAGAGACAGGTTTTCATTAATATCAACTGTATCATATTCGTCAAAAATTGTTTTCAATGTTCGATCTGTTATTTTCAATGCACGAAGTATGCAAGAAAATGCTTGTAAAATTAAAACATGACTTGCGAAAAACATCAAAAATAAAGTTGAATACGTCATCGCTTAAACAAGCATTTAAAAACATCGTTAGATATACAAAAATAAACGGGTCATATAATTATTTCTCAAGATTAGAACTTGGCACGTTTTTAAAACTATGTTCAAGAAATTTTCCCACATGTACATTAGTACATAGCTACGTGTTATGTACTTAGTAGTTAATAGCAGTTCAGTATAATTACTTGTATCGCTTCAAGCAAAATCGCTCGCAATGTTGATTGTATATCATAAATAATGTTGATGCGGGTATTTTTGTATAGTATGTAGCGATGTCACGGAGTAAGTAGTTTAAAGTTTAGTTCAGCTCAATTGGTAATATGAATGGAGATATTATTATGATAAAGAGATTCATAGGCGGGAGCTCGGCCAGGGCGCCCGCGACGCTAAGTGTATTGCGTTCCTTTGACGCCATACATTTTACCTTTGGTCTCGGTATAGGCATATTACTATAGGAGATACCAATAGATGTGAATGGATGGAGGGAGAGAGGGGCAAAAAAAGGGGATTGCGATAGGAATGATATGCAAGATATGGCAGTGAATGATAGCGTGATGGTTGACAGGGCAGAATGGACGAAGAAAACCTGTTGGGCCAAGCATGAGTGGCAGGACTTTTTTCAGGGTGGTGCATCGTCAAAACCCCGCCTTGAATAGGGTAGGTATTTTTTTGCCCATTCACACAGGTATAGAACTAAAGAAGACGGGTGCAAGGCTGAGCAAAGGGAGTTCGAAGTACCTACCGCGCCTCTGATTTGCTAGGTTCTCTTTTACTACATTCCGCTTGTCTAGTACATATATTTCTTCATGATTTCGTATGTATTATTGAAAGCCTATCTTCTCTTGTGCCAATCCCCACGTTCCCGTGTCAGCCTCATCCAGGTTCTTCCCACGATGGCAACAATGTCGTCCGCCCATCTCGCCGCTGGCCGACCAACACTTCTTCTTCCAGTCCTTGGACACCACTCGAGAAGAGAAGAGAGGCCTATGCTCAACAGTAGGTAAAGTCGGGCTGTGGATTGCACCCCTCTCCCGGCGCCCATGTGGCCAATCAAGAATGTGGGACGACTGAGAAGTGTGTGAAGTAGCAAATGATTACGTGATTTTAGTTTATGAACTTTTGAAATTCACATAGCATTAGGTAACGTGAACGTGACAGTCACGTGCAAAGATGATACCACCCTGTATTTATAGGTAATTAAATTTTTATACACATTTACTTGTTTAAAACCGTATTGTTTCCGGCATACCGGTGTTTATCGAGTGAAGCTATATCTGTGTAAGCTGTCCAAGTGAAAATTTATGTCCCTTTGTGCCGATACACACATCACTTTACTGATGATATGGTATCCGTGCTGTGTTGGTTTCCTTTTCCTGGTTTGGTGCTTGTTGAATGTTAACAGAAAATACCAGAAAATGACGCAGATTAAGGAGTTCCAACTTTTCAGCCACACTATCACCATATTGATGATAAGATTTCAAGTTTGGCAGTCAAATATTGGACCATTGAAATATTGACACTACTGCAGTCCATCCTATGAAGTTCATGTTGTGCCTAGCCATATCCCAACTGTGTTAGTGCCGGTTTGTAGTCTATTTGGATGAAAACTGCAGTGCGATGCTGTTGACCAACGACCTTGAAAGCTAGGTGAAGTGAACATGAAGTGAGCTGTCAATCGATACAAACAAGATGGAATGACAGTTCACTTCATGCTCACTCCTAAGCTTATACCGTGAAATGTTGTCAGAATAGCCCCACAGTATTTTCCATGAAGCGTGAAATTCGTTTCGATTCACGGTGGGATTTCAGGATGAATTGGATCCACGAGCCCTTACTGAAAGTAGTGATAGAATCAAAATAATTGACTAGTACCCTGTGATATATGTGAACTATAGATGCGTTGCCCGCACTCTATGTGAACACAAAAAAATACAACCGACTTCCAAATAAAAAACACTACAAAGTAAATAACTTTAATTTAGGTAGTCGGTGTTTTTGGTTATATAATGTTAATTTGGAATTCAGTTGTAAAGTTTTTTATTTTCCACTTTTTAGTGATGAAGATACCCTATAACTAAGTGACATTATTCCCTTATTGCGTGGTTTCACTATTTGTCGTTAAGAAATTACTTTATTTGCCTTCGCATTTCAAGTTCAGACCAGCTCATAATTACCTAAATTGATTTTAAATTGAAGAGGCCACTGATTCATCTTTAAAGTTCACCGTCCAATGCAAATGCCACATAGATATAAGTAAACCCAATACAAAAAGAATCATCAAGATCGGTTAATAAATAATAAAGTTATGCCCGAATAAATAACCCCAAAATATGTTTATTGCGATTGACTTGTTTGCATCTGCGTACCCCTTCACAACGGTTCGGCATTATGTTATGTTATGAACTGGTGTAAAAAACAAACAGACATGCGATTTCAGCTTTCCCGGATGATTAGCTATCATCTATTGAAGTTCCGTTGCCTACCTACGAAGCTCTTCATCAGGTCTTCACCTAATTGAAACGGGATCAGTTTGTAAAAAAATACTCTTCAAAACAATAAAAGAATCATCCAAATCGGTTAACAATTGGCGAAAATATCGCTGAATAAACATTTTTCCTCGTATCCCTGGCATCAAATCCTGACTTATACCATCCATCATCTGATTCAGCTCAGCAAGAGGAGATGTTGATTACCAGGCACAATTATCTGAATTGCATTAGAAAGTTTATGAGTAATAGTAGTTAATTAATGAGTATGTGCCTATAAAATTTGAGGGTTGCCCTCGACTTCCCTGGGAACCTATCATCAGATTCTAACTTGGTGCCAATGGGACCACCTCAGAAGTATAGGCTTTTCAATAAAAAAAGAATTATCATTATCCATTCATATTTCGCGGAATGATCGCATAACAAAAAGATAAAAAAAAGAAAACAGTCGAATTGAGAACCTCCTCCTTTTTTTAAGTCGGTTAAAAAAAGGAGAACTATCGCGACCGCCCCGCGCGAATGCGTTGCTATCTTGCTACCGATTAGTAACTACCTATAGATTGGCTTGCGCTGTTTTTTAGAGCTGTGATGTTGTTGCATGACCCGTCAGTGCTAGTACCCATAAAGTTCAAAGCCTCACTATTATCTTCTCCAGTATCCAAGAGCTCCACTTGCAAGAACACAACAACATAAAATCGAAACTGATCCCAAACAAAGTACTTACAAACTAGTAAACCCTGAATCGGAACAAGCCATAACAATAATGATATTACCTTCATTGAATTCGGCGGCAACGCAGCTCATTGGTCACATTGCTCGGGGTACGAGTACTTCCGAAGGTCTCTCGAAAGGGAACTCTTTCGTTTCCTCGCACTTGTCCGACTAGTTTCGTTGAACTAAAGACAGGTGCGCATCGAGGATTCGTTCGCATTCGATATAGTTCGGAACTTTAGGGTGACTAGTGAATGAGTTATGAATGTGAATGAAAGCAGAGGGTAGCCAAAGCAAAGGTGGCTTGCGTGGGAAATTAAATGAAAAAAAATAAAAGTAGAAATCATGCTGCGCCGACCCCAAGAAACATGGGCCATGGGCAGGTAGATGTTGATTTTGGCCTCGTGTGAAAAATCCGTGACCTATTATTTAACTAGTTTGGAAATCTATCTTGTAGATTCTAATGTCTCCAGTCGAATGACAGATTGTATACGGTCGTATTAAAGAACCATTCTATCATCTCGATGAGAAGTGTTTATGTCACCGGAAAATAGCAAACTCCGTAAGATTACAAAATAACTTGAGAGATTGTTAATTCTGATAAATTGTCAACTGAACATTTGGAATACTATTTTACGCATCATTCCGAAGTCATTCCGAGAAATTGTAAGCTGACATTAAATGGCAACCAATCAGAGCAAAAATCTACAATTTATCCGTTTTCCCGTGATAGTAATCCTGGAAACAAGGCTCTCATTGGTCTGTTCAGATATGAGCTCACACCAACAAAGACCAATAAGGGGCCAAGTTTCCAATTTAACTATCACACCAAAACAGATAAATTGTACACCAGAGTGCTGATTGGTCGCCAGTTTACGTCAGTCCACAATTTTTCGAACCGACACGGAGATATTATAGACTATAAAATTTTGATGCATAAAAAAGTATTCTAAATGTTCAGTTGACAATTTATCGAGAGTTCACAATCTCTCAAGTTATTTTATAATCTTACGGAGTTCGCCATTTTCCGGTGACATTTATATCACAAAGATCACAAAACAATGCCTTTGGATAATTATGTCATGAGGTAGGTACGTGTTTTTGGAAAACATAAAATTAAACCAGACGTAGATATAATCCATTCTAGGTTAAGGTACTTCTTGTTAATAAAGCGCGGAGGAAGAATTTATTTTACGTTTAATTTATTTGCATTTGTTTTTAAAAAAAATAGTAATTTTATATTAAAATTTTATATTTGGATTGACGATGATTTAATAATAAACATCTATTGTTGAACCTGATATCGTCCAAAGTCTTTGATACTGTTTGCTCAACACTTTGATTCGTTCAACCTTCAATTATTTCGATAAATCAATATTTTCATTACCAAAACCAATTTTCCATCTTCAAATCTGAATATAAAATAAGATTTATAGAATGTTATCCTGATGAAGTGTGATATTGGCTGTGGTGGTGGCTTTCAAATAAATCTGCGGTATTCGGCTCAGTGTGTGTTCACCGCAACATCCGCAAGGTGCTTGAATAATCCAAGAAACCGGTCCGAGAAATAGTTTACCGGTCACAGAAATCTTACAATAGTTATGCAAAATGAACATAATAATACACGTAATTACTATTATTTATTTGTAATTGATATCACTATTAAAGTAACCGGTTAGTTTCCATTCCCATAGCGGTGTGCGAGAGAAATTCTGGTATGAATGTAGTAGTATCTTTTGCTATTTCGATTGATGTATGAAGCCACAGTCTACGAACATGCATCCGTGTTTTGTACGGAAGAGGTGGTCACACTGACAGAATACTGATTGATGTTGTGGGCTGTGTCTGGGGCGGGAACAGCGATAGTTCAGGTACATCTCTTGCATTGTGTGGGCTCCTGGTACCTCGCACTAGTATTGGGAAGCGCAATATCTGCAGCGCGCTTCTGATAGTTTGGGAAAAGTATACGATTTTTTGTATGAAATAAATATATAGGGATTCCGGTGATCTTTCCTTAATAGTAAAACTATCGTGTTATGCAAATGATTAAGGAAAAAAGTTTATTACTTATTTATTCGCATCCATAAAAAGTTAAGAATATTATTATGCGAGAAAACCGTTTCCGAAAAACTAAACTAAATGAATAGTTTGCTTAAGTCATTCACTACAATTTGAACCTTGTAAATATAGTTTAAATAAGACATGTTAAGATTTTGACCTTCTGATATAGTACCTACATAAACTGTCAAATTTTCGCAATCAACCCTGAACCTAATGCTTTAGCGATAAAGTTGAAAATATATTGAAGAAATTTGACAGATTGTTGTTTCTTGATGTGCTTCCACATGGAAATAAAATATTTCGTCAAAATAATATTTTAACGAATTCTAATATTTTGGTCAGTCTCTACTTTAATCAATAGCAAGAACTAAAATAAAAACTAATGTCAGTATTTGTATTTTATTCAAGTATTTTTTTTTGTATAATATATTTATTTTCCTGGCTGATATCGATGTTGAAACAAAGAAAAGCCAACCTTAAATTCAAGGTTTTACCTCAATTAACAACCTGTATTTCAATAACAAGTGTAGGTAATGTTATGTAATGATACTGACTGACTACTGCATGTTCAAACATATTATTTTCTTAAGTTTAAATATCCAACAATTCATCAAATTCATATCCTTGACATAATGTTTTTCGTAAACTATTTCATGAAAACATGAAAATTATATGAATTTATTTGTATTATCAATAACTGACATGAAAATTTCGATTGGTTATATTCGTTTGATTTCATTTTTAGCGGTGATATCCGAAATAACTGCATTATTCAAATAAATCTGGATAATAAAAAAGGACGGATAACTCGATAATTCTTGGCAAGATTAGTGCCAAAATTTCTGGCTTCTGGCTTATTCGTAGCGACTGTAAAAAGTGCTTTCCGAGGCACAGAGGAGTCTCGATATGTAATTGATGCTCACCTATCCTCGGACTGTCGTCGGCACTGTTATTATTTCGTTATGTTTACAGAATCGACCGGCAGAAATGCGTGGTCACATTTAAGGGTGGTGTTCTGTATCTGCTAACAATATCAAATAGAAATATTAGAAAATGTAAAAGGCTGCCGGCCCATGAGAGGGTAGTGTTGTCAGTAGCTTTAGAACAGTATGGTAGGGATATATTTAAAAACAATATTATATGTACAAGATCTCAAAGGAACAATATAATTAAAAGGTTTGTTGTACCCACTTGTAATAACTATTACGGTCGAAGATGTAGAAAGTTTTTAGATCCAATTATTTTTAATAACCTTCTAGTCAATATAAACAGCTGTATCACACGAGCGTCTTTTAAAAATAAAATACTCAATTACCTCTTCAATGTGTTTTGTCAAAGCCGTGATGTTGATAATATTAAAATAACTTGTACTTTTGTGTGTATTTGTTTACATGCGCAAACAGCGATGTTGAGAAGATAAATAATTAATATTATATTTAAAAAACTTGTTGTTTTGTGTCTATTTGTTTATATGTGTGCTAAAGAAGAGGAGCTACATCTACCAACAAACTGCTTTGCAGTTTGTCAGAGGTAATAATTATATTGTTAGCAATGTATTAGGTACTGTGAATAAACACTCTTTAATTATTTTTTTTCATGTGTGCACTACTTATGTCTCAATCGAACCCTTGTTCAATTGAGACATAGTCCACACACCAAATTTATCAAGTTCTACCGGGGACAAGACAGTGTTATGTTGTGTCAATAAATACCACAGAACAGATACACAGTACAAATGTAGGCCGTACGATTATTTGGTCTTCCGCATGGACGCACTTTAGGCTCATATTCGTCCGGCACCTCTCTACTTGTTGATCCGCTCTGACTCACAAATTAGCATACCATGTGACTTCCATTAAAAGTCAAAGTATAAATACGTAATTGGTCCTGTACCCATAAAACTAACACATTAGTGGTTTTCGAGTAACGTTGTTGTAAACATACTTAATAAACAAAGCCAATGTCGTTAAATCTACGTCATCACTATTGGACGGCGCTAAGGTACTATGAATACGGTGAGGATTTATGAAAATGATAAAATTTACTAAGTTTTATACATGACATACATATGTAACAGCCGGTCAATTCTAAAAACATGTCGAAGTGAAAGCTTGAGTGAAGTGATCACGAGGGTAGCTGTCAATCCATATAATCAAGATATCACGTGATCACGAAGTAAGCTGTCATTCCATCTTGATTTTATCGATTGATAGCTTACCTCGTGATCACTTCACCCAAGCCTTCACATCGACATGTTTACAGAATCGACCGGCAGACCTGCCTAAACAACCTTTTTTTTTTTTATAAGGATGGGAAATCATCAAATGACTTCTTCCGCTCTGGGTGGAGCAGAAGGGCGTGTCAGACTCTTACTGACTAAAACCCATCCGTGTTCCTTCTAAAGCCCTATGCGTTCCAGGGCCGCGGTGACTCTTTTGAACAAATTCCACAACCCTGGCAGGCTCTGGCCCTAGCGGCCCCGTCTTTTATGCTAACATCNAATCATCAAATGACTTCTTCCGCTCTGGGTTGAGCGGAAGGGCGTGTCAGACTTTTACTGACTAAAACCCATCCGTGTTCCTTCCAAAGCCCTTTGCGTTCCAGGGCCGCGGTGACTCTTTCGAACAAATTCCGCAACCCTGGCAGGCTCAGGCCCTAGCGGGCCTCGTCTTCTATGCTGACATCTCTTTGAGGCGCGCGTGAAACACAACGCGCCATCGACCCGGGCCTGGTGGTGATCGGACAGCGAGCCACCCAATGCTCGCCATCCGCAGGCCCGCGCCTACGGTGGCCGGGGATCGCCCTGCGACTCCCGACGCCCGGGGCGTCTTCTCCTGTAGCGGCGGTTGGGGCGAAGGCCTTTGCCTTTCCCTCGCGCGGCCCGAATCCTCCTTCGCTAGCATTACTGCTTCGCAGAAGGAGGTGACCGCTCCCCAAGCCTCTTCGCTCCGGACTATGTATTCAACCAAGGCCGGACGCGAGAGGTCGCCGCCGCCGATCGCCTCGACAAGGACACGGCGTTGTTCAGCCCAAGCAGGGCAGATCTCCACCGTATACTCCACCATGTCCTCCGGGTGATCCTCGCAGGCCTAAACAACCTTACAAGACTAATTTTGGAACAAAATCTTCTTTTTCCTCTGCTTAACACGTTCTTCAACGCGATCCAATTATGTGAGTATAAATGTTAGCCTTGATTCTAAAGATGGAGTTAAGGAAAGCTCTAGCTGTGACCGGCATCGGCTGGCATTATCATCATGCCATCATCAGATAGGTATAGGCATAATTTTTTTTAGGGTATCTCAAAGCTCATAAAACCTTGGTATTACCTAACCTTATTAATCATAAGTTCATAAGAAACCACAGGAAATTCATACGAATTAACAAATGATTGTTTACGACTATTCAATTTTACAAAACTTTTACTGAAAAACAAATAACAGGAAAAAATTGTTATACAACGATTCTGGTTGGTTATGATTTAAAAGGGGTGGAGTTCCTCCCTCCAGTTACACGCTTCCCTGCCCTGAAATCAGGCAGTCGGTGTCGTACATGATAATACTAAGGCCGAATCTGTCAGATCAAAATGACTTTGCGGTTACTCATTGAAATATTGTTGAACTTTTAAGTGAGTGGCAAATTAATTTTCAACTCTAAAAAAATTAAGAATCAAGAAGAGTTAAATTAGTCAAAATTTGTTGGCGTATAATGATAGAATTCTTGTAAAATTTTAAGTGCTTGTTTAAATCAACCGCCGCTGAAAGTAGTCTTTGCATCTCACAGCATAAAACTAAGACCTAATATGTCATTTAAAACTTCTCGAAATGTGTTGGCGTAGAATAATTGAAATTCTGTTAAACTTTTAAATCATCTGCCGCTGAAATTAGGCCTGTCATTTTAAACTTTTCGAAATGTGTTGGCGAATAATAATAGAAATCTTATTGAACTTTTAAGTGTGTGAAAAAATAACTTAGAGCTTAAATCTGATAAAAATTTAAGATTTATCTGTCAGATCAGAGAAGGTCTATCAAAATGAGTTTGCGAATTCATATCAAAATCCTGTTGAGTGTGTACCTGATTCATGAGTCGACCGGGACGAAAAGGTACGTAAGTACTAGTAATTAGAATAAATCTGTGTTTCCTGATAGCGACAACCTGGGAGTCTTTAAGTCAAGAGTGAATAGGTTACTTCTAGGCAAGCGTGCTCCATCTTTGACCACATCACCGCTTACCATCAGGTGATATAGTGGTTAAACAAAAAAGCAACAGGTAGCATTATCTTTCGTTTGTCTGTGAGTCTGCCTTGCCTTTTCCCAACTAAATTGTAGTCTTTCAGTCTACCTGGATGCAGCTGAGTCCTTTCCCAGGCACAGAGGAGTCATGGTATGTAACGGATGGTCAGTATCTACGGAATGACCTCGGCAAGCGTCGTCACTGACGCTGCCTCAAAGATCGTCCCGTGCGGCCCATTTATCCTAAAAATACAAAAAATCTTTGGTTAGTCTGTGGTAAGGTACGGTATAAAATTATTCAACTGTCAACCTCAAATAACTAAAACAAAGAAAATGACACTGGCTCCATTTATATCATTTCTTATATTATAAAGTTCGCAGCGCAATGTTAACTCATACAAAATAGTTTTATCTAAAGTTATAGGTATGCCTGAAATCTTTGTATTAAATATTCTGGTGTTCTTATGGTTCTTTTTCTGAATTTAATTCAATCATGGCTGCCGGATAGGGCTTTTCAAAACGACGGCAAATTGAAAAAAAGTCCTGTACGTGTAGGACGCGCAATAACTTTGCTTCAGTGTTGTGAAACTCCATTTTTCCTTAGGACGGAGTGCAGTTTCCGTCATTTTCTTTTATTGCAGATTATAAATATATACCTAATAAAAGAAGGAGTATTAATTGCTCTTTATTAATAGTAAATATTAATCCAGGATGCTACGTGGACCTTTACTTACTTTTTATTATGACAATTTCTAAGTATATTTTTCCTTGTTTTTTTTTTTACGTTAGCTGCATATTGTTTGCAGTATAAATTGTCTATGGAGAATTTGAATTTAGAATCTCTTAAACAGTATTTAGACTAAGTAATTTTTAAAAAGTTTTTTTATGATAAAGCGGGCTAATTTACGAAAACAAAAAGGAATACACAAGCATGAAAATTGTTTTGTGTCTCATTGCTGGGTAAAACAGGGGCTACCCATAACCTGTTTAATTTTTCTTTAATTTGTTTAATTTGCTTTAGTAAAAAAATGTGTTTTATGTCGATATGCGATAGCACGCTTTATCAAATAATAAAACCGTAGTAATCATTATTAATAATATAATTCTTGCCAAGCTTCGCAACTATCGACAATGGCATATTTAAAAGCAAAATGAAAAGTAGTTTTCTCCGGCCCTGAGTGCCTTAGTGCCTACATACTCGTTTCGAAATGACAGGTTTTAAAAGAAATTCTTTTGCACATCCTGCTCAAGAATAATTGTACTGCAATTATTCTTGAGCAGGATGTACAAAAGAAAGGGCATTCCGTTGTGTCAATAATTAAGTATTTTGGACCTTGTGTGTAAGTAAGATTGTTATTATTATTCAAATAATGCGTAGGTACGTTGGAAATCGTCAATACGAAAGAGTGTCCCTTTCTTGTTAAAGTGCTTATTATTCGGAAAGCACTCAGCCAATTTTCGAGATTATTGTGTATATCGTACCCCCGGTGCGACACTGTCACTTATGCAAAAAATGCAAAAATGAGTTAAATATGTAATAACTGTCCTAAAGCACACCTTTACTTGGTGCGATAACGTTACATTCGTAGTACACATAGTTTGACGATACTAATAGCCATTCATCTTGTCTATATCATGAAATAGAATTATTTTTTAAGTTGTCAAAGTTTTAAAGCTTCTCCTGAAAAATTGCTAGGGTAATTGATTGTTAGGGTAGATTTTGAAGTAAAGACTTGAAGCTGCGGGTACAGCTACTAGGTCATAAATAAACACAAGGTTAGTCTCCTAATTATTTCAAAAAAACCACTATTGAAAAAGTTTCACACCATCGTTTGAAAATATAATTTACTTATATTTTCGCGCACCTATCACTATTAAGCTTTGAAAAATATGGCTATTTCTTACTTTATCATTTAAAAAAATTTCATACTCCGCGAAGTAAACGCTGCAATGTATTTCTTTTATTTTCTTCATGAATTTCTGTGTCTTCCAAAATTCATATAATTAGGTATATCATTCGTGACACGCTTGTAATTCTTTTATATTTTTACTATTTGAGCAAAGTAAATCACACCAATATTATAAAGGCGAAGGTTTGTGTGTGTATGTTTGTTACTTCTTCACGCGCAAACGGCTGAACCGATTTAGATA
Source organism: Mamestra configurata (assembly GCA_002192655.3). Classification (NCBI taxonomy): domain Eukaryota; kingdom Metazoa; phylum Arthropoda; class Insecta; order Lepidoptera; family Noctuidae; genus Mamestra; species Mamestra configurata. The sequence continues at coordinate 76,380 of NDFZ01005393.1, read as the reverse complement.
AAATTTGGTATAGATATTGTTTGAGTACCGGAAAAGGTCATAGGATAGATTTTATTCCAGGGAGTATGTTCCCTAAGGATAATTTTCGACATTCACGCGGGTGGAGCCGCGGGCAGCAGCTAGTAAAATATAAAAGAAAAGAATTATTAAATTCTAACGATTCGTATTATAAAATCTCAACCATTTATGCAAAGGTGGATCAAGCTCTCACTGTAAATGGGTATATAATGTCGTACATGGTGCTATTTATAATTTATTGTTTCACGAGGTGCTGCCTTGATTGCGTCATTCTTAAATGGGCATACTTCCGTAAAAGTCATTGAAACTTTTCTTAATTTCCTAATAACGTAACTAACCATATTTTTTATTGCCGTTTTTTGTATTTAATCGAGTTCAGTGAAGTGCTACTTGCAATCTATTCAAGCATGCAAACAAATGGAAATACTTTTAGTAATGAAAATCATGACAACATGTTTTTGCGACAGTGACCGAATTTGACCTTTGTGAACTTATTATTGACTGCTATGCGATTGTATGCTTTAGATAATTTTTTACCAGACAATACTGAGTTAAATTGCGGTCTAACTCTCATTTAAGATTTTTTGGGTTCCGAACACCCGTAAGAAACGGAACCCTTATAGAATCACTCGGGTGTCTATCTGTCAGCCACAGTCAATTTTCTCCGAATGTACTTGACCGATTCTGTTGAAATTTCGTACATATATGAACTTTTGTGACCCATTGTGTGGTGGTCACTTATGGCAGACAAACTAATAAAAAAAGTCTTTTTAACTGTACCATGTGACATGAAATAATAGGGAGTATTGTGAGGATCTTAATAGTAAATAGTCTAAATAGTTTTGAAGTTATTAAAGAAATTATACGAAAAATTACCACCACCGTTATCTCCGAAAGTACCGACCGAGCTTAAAATTTTGGAAAAAAAATGCAGATAATAAATAGTTCTTTACCAACCACACCACCAACAGCTTGTAACCTTTAAGAAGTCTATAGTGTTAAAATAACATGTTACACAAATGAAATTCGTTCGGAACCCTTTAAACGCGAGTCCGACTCGCACTTGGACAGTTTTTTTATCTAACTGTTACTGGCTCTATGCTGGCCAAAGTCCTTCAGACATTTTTCTCCAGCGGCGTCACGTCGTCAGGCTCACGATATAATTTTTTCTTGCTGATGATTAATGGTCTTTTGCCGTGTTTTTGCATGTTCAATAGTCCGATAAGTCACATTGACTGCTGAGCGATTGGAATGTTGGGTTATAATTAGATCCTCGGGGATCTAATTGATTGGTTCATTAGAAAACCAGCGTCAGACAGTATCAGTCTGTCTGACATATCGCTGAAATGGACCTTTTTAGTGCAGCCGTGAGACACACATTTGGTTCTTAGCATACCTACATTTTTTTTTTCTATGTACCGTGCGTGTTTCATGTAAGTGCTAAATAAATATTATTCTTTCTTTTCTTTCTTTCTTTTAATAATATAGAGTAAACATGGAAAGGTACTAAAAGGGTCACTGTCTGTCTGAGCTTTAGTTTGGTGTCCGTTAAGTGGCCAATGATCGTTGTGGCGCCGACGCGACGTTTGGGAAGGCCTATATATATATCCACCAGTGATCTACCTGTATCATTAGGCTGAAATGTGAACGATCAAAATGACATAAAATTAAAAGCCTTTTAATCAAATTAAGCTGAGAACACAGCAGCCAGCACTTTATAAAAATCAAAATTTTACATAAAGACACCCAAACGCCAGCCCACCACAGCCCAGCAGTGCAGAATTAAGCAAACGCGGGGCATGAAGCAAATTTTATTAAGTGGCCCCCTCCTAAACTTAAAACCTTCGTAAAATAAAATAAAATACCAAATTTAAACTTGTGTGACTTAAAGGGGGAGTTTGCACGGTTTTTGAACAACCATGTAGAGGTCGTAAGGTATCAATATCTCAACCAGCGAGCAGCATCTGCTCAGCTATCAAGCTGAGAGTAGCGGCGGTGATCAAAACGTTATGAACGGCTCTAATGATCACAAAAAGAGCCCTTTTTGGAAATCTGAAAGTGGGCCCCTCCCCACTGGGCTCGGCTGAGCCCGTACTGAGCTATCGCCCTCAATATGATTGCCCAAAAACCGTGCCATCTCCCCCTCTATCATTTGTCACGCCCCGCGGGGTCCTTAAGAAGCACCTGAGCCCATAGGTTTTGCTGATTAGATTTCATATGGTATGATCGCTTGAATGAAAAGAAAGAAAAAGAGTTTATGTACGCGAAGTAAGACCATAAAAAATAAACAAAATTAGAGGCTTATACAATTTGGGGAAAAAGGCTATCGCAGAGTATAGGACTTAGGATTCGCGGTGCTGGTTTTTAGAGAAATGTTTTGTAAGCCCCCCAATAAGCAGGGCCCGCAGCATTTGCTACTCCTGCTATATGGCTAATCCGGCACTGCTTCCCAGTGTTAGGACAAGTAAAATACAGTGGCGCCATCAACTCCTCGGCAACACATCTGTCTGCTTACTTGGGTGATGAAGTGACCAAAGTCTCACCCCTGTGCCATGGAACTTATAACTTACTGGCGAATTGTACCATACGAATACACCTGAAAATATCGGTTAAGTCTGTCGTGGACTGTGAAGTCAGATGATAAACCATCATCAACAAACTCGATTACAATATCATAATTAATCTTCCGAACAAGGTGATTGCCGGTATTACCTCGGAATAACTCTTTTGTTGTAAATACGGGTGGCGCATGTTCTTTTGGACGTATACGGGCTGTACGATATTATGATTAATGAATACCAGTCCTTAAAGTGACGCTTATAGACTTCTAATTGAAGTCGTACGGACTTCTAATAGAGGTTAGGTGTCAAATAATTGCAGTGTTATAGGTATTAGACGTCTTGTTTAATTGATTTAATTATATATTATCATATTACCAAGATTACTGTAAATTGATTCAAACAAGCACCAATAAAATACAATTTTTTAAATTAGATGATGATTACATTAAAAGTACCAACTGACAGCCAACTCGACCACTGCGCGCGCTCATTGGTCAAATCAAAGAGCGCGCGCTTCCTCGGCTTCCTGTTACACACTTCCGTCTCATTTCACAAAAACACTCCCACAGATTGCAGGAAAGCGAGAGGAAAGATTTACACATCAAAAATCTTACGCCAGTCTGGCCGAGAGATATCGTGTTACCACTTAACTCTGTAACACCTGTTACCACCCAGTTACAGGGTTCTGTAGGCTATGCTAGATAAGTAGTAGCATACTGGAGCAATACGATTCGACTCAAGAAATTTTCATGTTGAATTGTCGTATTAGATAAATTGTATTAAACAAATTGATAGGTAGGTAACTGATTTTGAAGAACGATTGAACATGCTTTAATTGTAAAGTTTATTAGAATTTAATCCTTATTATTTATCCTTAAAGCTCACAACACGTTTCCCCATTTGTATGGACTATTATAAACGTTAAATAGTATTAGTTTGAAGAAAGATATACCTACTCAGGTTAATAGGGTATTTGACAACAAAAATCTAATTTAGTCCGTCAGATAGATTTCCAAAAAATTTTGGACACGTAATTTTTTCTTTTGTCACGTAAACAAAAAATTTAAACTATACAGTGCGTTGAAAACTCGTGTGACGTCACTTACCATTACTCTTTTTACTAGAAAGTGACGTTACAAGCCCCATCTTATCTTTGATGCGTTTTATCTTCATATTTTTTATTATCAATATTTTTCGATAATCCAACTGACGGATCATATTTTTTAACCCAGGCAACATCCCTATTGTTTAATTCATGTACGTATTGGTAATGAAATAAAAAAAATCGCCAGTCACAAATTGCCTTAATCTCAATTACTACTAGGTATCTATGTATGCTTCCTCAGTTCGGTATGCGCTTTACTTTTTGCCTCTATTTATTACGCAGCATAGCGTCTTCAACCTTCATGGCGACTTTTTTGTCGCATTCGATGATTATAATGATCGTTTTGTGTCGCAGTGTCGCATGACTGACGCGGATCTTCAAGGGCTTGCTACTGGACCAAGACTGCTTGCGTATCTGTTATATAATGCTTATGCCTACGTGCTTCGGAGCAGAGGGTCTCGACGAAGCACCGTTCTATCAACGATAAAGGTTGTCAGAAAATTAGTTGAAAACTTAAAAGATAAATGCGGGGCAGTCTTTGGGGACTGCCGATAGAAGTGAAAACTAAGCGAAAGCTGAAGCGTTCGGTGACGATGACGAGAGAGTTTTTTAATTTGAGATGAGTTAATTGCTCTCGACTCTACTCTAGGTCACAGCTGACAGAGACAAAATCGACGATGGAGCGAGCTTTCTCAAAAGAAGCCTGTTTACTCGTATTTTGAAGAGATTAGGGTTGTATGCGTTCCATGATTTTGGTTCACCCAAAGCGTTCGGTGACGATGTCGCGAGTTCCATGATTTTTGTTCACCCAAAAAGTACACGTATATATACGCAGTATGCATATAGCTCATGGAAAGCGTTCCTTAACGATGACGCGAGTTCCATGATTTTTGTTCTCCCAAAAAGTGCTCATTGCGCCTAAAGAAGTTTTCACTTCAAAAATAGTTTAGTGAGACAGACAGCAACTTCCAGTTTCTTTAGAAAGTGAAAAGTCACTCTTCTACTTAACTCTTTTTTTTTAAGTTCTCAACCAGGCAGTAAGACCTATGGACCTTGCGTTGCTATGCGTATTAAGTTCAATTCAAGACTGGCCTGTTGGTCGAGTGGTTAGTGACCCTGACTGCTTAACTGGAGGTCGTGGGTTCGATTCCCACCCAGGACAAATCTTTGTGTGATGAGCATGATCATTTGTTCTGTGTCTGGGTGTAATTTGTGTATAATATGTATGTATTTAGAAATATATAAGTATGTTTATCAGTTGTCTGGTTGCCATAGTACAGGCTCTGCCTAGTTTGGGATCGGATGACCGTGTGTGAGTTGTCCCAGGATATATTATTATTATATTATATATATTATATTATTAATTGGAATCGTTCATTGACATTCTTTCAGCGATACCGCTCACTAGTTTAGCGTGTGTAGGTACTCTTACTCAATTCAAACATTAAATTATTTAGCTAGATAGTTAAAATCGAGCTGTTTTTCCCGACTCTCTCACATGGCGTGAAAAACTTTATGCACCTATTTGCCTATACAGATAAAGGGACTGAGCCTCAAAGGACATCCAAATAGAGCGATTGCCAATAACATGTCCCCTAAAAATTATTTTCATACAATCCAATCAGGTCACACGTCAATCAAAACAGTACTAGGAGGACTGTTTTGATTGACTTTCAAAGGCCTATGACATGGAATTGCAATATTTGATTGATATGAAAACCAATATATACTACCTATGTTAATTTCAATTCTAGTTACCCTCTCTGTGCGTCAGGATTGAGGGCTTCACCCAAAATCTTCCTCATGAATCATTTCGTCCGTTTTTTTTTTGTTTGTGGTCATAAAATGCGTGTATGAATACAATGTTTTATACGAAAAAGTCTTTGGCAAAACTAATTTATGGTCACCCTTAATGTTCTGAAGATTCAGGAATATTTGCAAGCGAATATCTTGAGAAGTAACCGTTCTTTCAGCGAAATACCTTTATATAATTTTAGTAGAAAGTTTCTACTAAAATTATCATTCATTAGTTACTAATAATATGAAGTACCTGCTAAGCTATAAGAAAAAATATTTTTTTTGACAGAATCGTCCTCACTTTGGCTTTATAACTTTTAAACCTTGTCGTATTTCTTTCATTTTTATTAAAGTTACAAATTAGGAGACGACTTCTACTAAATAGTGACTGTATAGCCAGTTAGCCAGAACGCAATGACCCTCAGACCAGACATATCAGGACTGAGGGACCCATTTAAAGCCTTGTAAAATCTTTGTACGATCAACGATCGTGCTGAATTTGGATGAGGTGTTTAATTGTATTTTTAATAAATATTGGTGTTATAATATAACACCAATATTTATTAATGGTTTTTATATCTTAGTTAATCGATGCAAATTCATGCTATATTATATAGTATGAATTCGCATCGATTAACCAAGATATAAAAACCCTTTGAGTCAAGATTTAGGGAGCGAGTTAATATATCTTTTTTACTTTGATGTTCTACAAATGTTTTTAATCGGTTTTACAATTTTTCTAGAACTTTTATTAAATCCTGAAACCAACAGTTTTTCAATTCAAAAGTAGGGCCCTCAATCCTGACGCTTAATCTTAAAATTGTTTGTAATCTGTGCACAATTTTATGCACTCCACGACCTCCTAGTCCCAGCATAATTATCACCTCTATAAATTACGTCACAGACGTTTCACATTTAAAAAAAAAGTAGGTACCTATTTATTTAATAATAAATGAGTTGATACGTAGTTTCTGAAAAGCTTATTTACACAAAACTGTGGTATTGTTGACCATTGAACTACGTACCTATTAGGAAAGTGATAGCATAAATATCTTATAATATAGTATAAATCTCTTCAAAAGCCAATCAAAGTACTATAAGGAAGTCGCAATACTTTCGGAGCCTTTCAAAAATTTGGTGTTTAACCCTGAAAAAGAACGTCACATTCCTTTTCTATCTTGAAAGTTAGAGTTCTTAACCCAATTCATCTTTCCAGATGGTTCCACGGAGTGATGTCGGCGAAGGAGGCGGAACATCTCATCATGGAGAAGGGGAAGAACGGCTCCTTCCTCGTGAGGGAGTCCCAGGCTCACCCTGGGGAGTACGTGCTCTCAGTCAGGGTGCGGGGCAGAGTCAGCCACGTCATGATTAGGAGACAGGTGAGTCTTTTTCCTAAATTTCATTCAGTCAGAAAGGTCCGCTGCTGGATACTTATAAGCCTGTCACGCATCGCCACATCGACCGGTGTTATAATTCAAGTGTCAAAAGGTTTCATGCGATCATGACTAGGTCATCGGTCTACCTTTTTAGGAATCTTTACAGATAATTCGGCATGTCACATTATCGTTTCTATCAGCATTAATTTTTGTATGCTTTAAAGTCTCAATACGATTATAGTTCAATTTATTATGGTTTTATTAATTTTGTACCTCTGAAGAACATGAACATGCTTTGTCTACCTAACAATTAAATGGGAGAAAAGTTTAAAGCTGGGATGAATGTGGATGGCTAAGTTGGCTTCGAGGAACCTAAAGGAAACATGGACGGTAGCCCAAAGCCTTTGTTGTACCTATTAGTATATAAGTGTGTGCTGTATATTAGTGTAAAGTTGGGTGTATTGTGCTCACATAATTTAATCAATTGATCAATGTACCTATGTATACAAAATATTGTAATACTTATATTTGAAAAGAGTAACTATGGAGTTTCTTGTCCGTTCTTCTCCATAAGAATATACTTTTTGCGAATGGACAACTAGAGTCACTATATATTTGATTATATATATATTTTTATTTTAAACTGTAAATTTGACGTTCAAAAGTGCCTATTAATGGTCTAGTTGAAATAAATGAATTGACTTTGACTTTGAAAAGAACTATGTACGTTGCATGGCTGGTATTTACATAGTTAGAAAGAGGGAAACTACTGAAATGACGACAATGGGCCTACGCACGCCGGGACGGAATGGCAGAGGATTTAAACTAATACGACGACATTAATGCCAATATTTTAAATTGATTCCTTGTCATCGAAAGGGATTTCTTGTCATGACATTGGAAAGCGCACTGAGGTGCCGCGGCACGTCACGGGACGTCTTGGCAGGCCTCGATCAAGAATACACGTAGGTCGCCGGAATGCTACGGTATCGAAGCGGCTAGTGTGCGCTGACCGGTGGCAAAACCCTCTGCCATTCCGTCTCCGGTGTACGTACGCCTTTATACAGCTAATAAGCTATGTTACGCCAACCCCAAATATATTGGTTAAGGACAACGGATAGATGATGAACAGTGATTGATTTCTTGGAGTTTGTTGTTTATCTAACAACTAGAAGATGCAATTGCCGTTTTCAATATCAATATATTATTAGATAATATTTAATTTATTATTCCTGTTCGCGAATCATATCATGGATGGGTCATGGAGTTAATTGAATTAAGTAGGTAATTGGGTATTATTGTGACCTCAGTCATTTTGCCAAGATTGCTTGTGATTGACAATGATTGGAGATAAATTAGAATAATTATTTGTTTGAATGTGGGTAATATAACTTGTTATTTATTTGACCTGATAGATGGCTGCTCTTTCAAAGACACATTGCCGTTTTATGTTAGAATTTCCTTTTCGATAATTTCATTGCACCTGTAACTGTTTATTTAATACTAGCTTTTGCCAGCGACTTCGTCCGCATGGAATAGTTATCTACTTAGGGTAGCCATTTTAATTTTTATGATATTTTTTTTTTAAAACGCTTGTACATATGTAATGTTGATTTATTTTTTATCGAGTGCCTCTAATACAATAAAGGTTCATGGTTTTAAATGTCGGTCTCCCATACAAACATCCAACCCCTTCAAGCTCTTTTCTCGCGACAAAATGTAAATGTGCCTATGTCCTTCTCCAAGGTCTAATCTATCTCTGTACCAAATTTTATCTATATCAGTTCAGCGGTTTAAGCGTGAAGAGGTATCAGACAGACAGACAGGCACAGTTTCGCATTTATATTATTAGTACGGGTTGCAAAAGACATAGGTAGCCCACATGATATTAAGATATTATCATAGTGTTAGAAATGTATGCGAAAGTTTTTTCATTGTTTTCGAGAAAAATGTTTTCAAGCAAGGTTGAAACTATTTGCATATTGAAGAGAATCAGACCAATCAAACGTGTCACTATTTACCTACTGGCATAGTAATTACCTATGCAGCTGTTATTATGTATTCTGACTACTAGGCTAACGATGAAACAATTATACTCCAGTCAATATTTGCGTCATCTTCAATTTAATTATAGAAATTTAGTAATTCTATGTTATTTTTTCTTCATGACATCATTTTTATAAACTGATTCAAGAGACGTTTTTTTCGTTTTCGTATTTTCAACCCGTATTTAGATATCTTCGTTTCATTGTGCACGACTTCGTTTCATTGTGCACGACTTCGTTTCTTTTGCAAGCAAGTCAAAATTGCGATGGGGTGTCTATGCTGGCTTCTGTAGAGAAAAATTAAAATACATTGATTAATATAATTTTCTTTTCCCCATACTATACTTACTCTTAACGCGAAATTAACTCTACTTGTCTGTCTGATTGTAACCTTTTCAAGTCTTAAAGGCTGAACGGAATAGGATGAAACTTGGCACACGTTAGGTGACTAATACTTTTTATCCCTAGAATATGATCCGTTGGGAAACCGAATTTTCGACTTTCACATAAGCAAAACTGGCTGAAACTAGTATTTTTAAAAGCCTTCCAAAAACCTGCGAACCTATTACCGGACATAGACATCCCAATGCAATAACCGGTTTTGCGGTCTCTTTATTCAAATAACGCAAATGAATGAACCGGATGGTTTCACCAACGACCACATTTTAGTCCGAATCGTTGGACAGTGCATAATTTTAATTGAACTAACAAATTCATGGTAATTACTAGTTTTAAACACATGCCTTTTGACATTTAATTATGGGTACGTCCTAAATAATATACGATATAGGTAGGTAATATTTTCTGTCCCATTACTGCGATAATAATAAAATCCCTTTAGATTCTTAAAATAAGAATCTTAAATAGTTTCTCTCGAATTGGCTTTGGCAAGATAAACCATTTTCTCTAAAATCTGGTACAATATCCTCACATGGAAACTTATGATTATTATTTATTAAATCACATTATTGTCTTGGTCACACATAATTTGTTATGTTGAGAGGAGCTCGAGGCTAAATAATAACAGCCGCACGGGTCGATCTTCAAGGTTAAGCAACGCTTGTCAAGGTTGGTCTGTGGATGGGTGACCATCTTAACATACCGAGTTTCCTCCGTGCCTCGGAAAGCACGTTAAGCTGTTGGTCCCGGCTGTCATTTGCAGATCTTTGGCAGTGGTTACGGATTGCGGAGAATGTGACTCCGTGACTCCCGTGTTACGTGGGTTGTGGAGGTCTGGTAGGCAGCCGCTCGACGTAAAATACTGGTATTCGGATGAATCCGGTTTGACTGGAAGCTGAGCCCAATATAGTTGGGAAAAGGCTAGACAGATGATGTCACATAATTTGTTAGCGCCATGTTTCAGTCCAGCTCTGTCTCATTCTTGTATGGCAGTAGGTTTCAATGAAAGGGCTTGCAGGTGATTAAACTTTACCATTAAAACATTTAGCGTTGACAAAAAAGTATTTTAATTCTATTGAGATAGTAAAATCAATAAATTGTAACGTTTAAAGAGTTACTCAGGATAATATGTAATTATGTCCTGTTTATATAATTTTCTAAATTTTAATTTTGTTAGTTTACTTGTTTAAATAGGGTATCCCTTGTATGCTGTCTCCTGTTGAACTGTGTTCGGTTTTGTTTGTGGTATGACCACAGACTCGTGGGAGTAATGTCCAATCCAGACACAGCTTGTCATTGAAACGAGTTTTATTTAGTTAGTTGTCAAGTTATTTCCTTTAATTTTTGTGTTTTTTTGTGCGTCAAGTGCGGAATACAAAAGTTTACTTTCTTTCTTTTCCTGTAAGTGAAGGGGTACACTATCTAGATTCCCAAATACTGCTTCTGTGATAAATTGTTAAATTGTGGTAGACAGTTACCTCACAGTCCGAATACCGAATGCTTCAGCTAGTAAAATGGGTTTTTACTGTGACTTTTGCCAGTAGACAGTGTCACCTCCCATCCACCTGAGCTTTACGGTATTGGTGACTTTTCTAATTTACTAGAAGCATGGCTGTTGATTTACTGTATTATCTGAGGCCAGTTTTCCCACGTTTCGCGTATGGCGTGACCCACGGGTACCATAAACTTTTATGGCCTCCAACGATTAAAAAGGCAGTGCTCAAACAGTTCCACTTGATGAAGATGTCGGGAATAGCTGAGACTATAACACTCACGGTGCATAGATAGTGTACATTTCAACAATGTTAGAATATTCGTAATTGTAAGTTTTTTCACAATACCCAATTTACTAAATCAAATACCTGTAGACATTAGAGACTCAATGAATAGTAAAAACAAAAAGCGCAAGCTGAAGGAACATAACAGTAACTCGATTATAACTTAACAGTTAATAGCGCGTTGATCAAATCTCAGGCCATGGCATGCTAGGACAGACCCCAGAGGTCTACTTGTGTGCTTTGTTTTTTGAGAATGAAGAAAAAAACAAAACTTTTAATTTATAATAATAAATAACAAAAAAGTACTTCCAGAGATTAAAAAAAAAACTTATATTGGGTTTTTCCATTAGGTGTGACCTAATGGAAAAATCCAATATAAGTTTTTTTAGTAGCAACGGTGTTTGGTACTTTGTGGTGTCACAGGCTCGCTTTTAACCATAATCACACCTGATAGAAAGCAACGCTGTGATTGGACGATGCAGCACGCTTAATGTTACCTATAGAATCTTGACTTTAAGACCACAGGTTGAAGTTTCAGGTATCAGGAAACACAGACTCCGGCAGGGTATTTCACTCCTTAGCTGTACGCACAGTAAAAGATATAGATACTCTTATTGGTTCAGTTGCTAAGTTACTGAGCTGTAACAATTTTTATTGCTTATCGTACACTTTGACCTTGCTTGTTACCCTTGTCCCCACAGTCATGATGGCCCTAAGAATTCTATCGTCGCTAATAACATGTTTAACGTTTTAACATTTTTCATAATTAATTAATTATGAGGCATTTTCCACATACCTCGTGTATATCGTGGAAAGTTAGAAGTCTCTGGCTGATGTTGCTAGATCAATTATGTATGTATGCAGAATTGCAGATGATTTGTTTCATGTACATATGTCCCGTATGATTATGAGGTTTGTCTTTGTCAAACTTACACTATTTTTTATTATGAAACAAGCCATGTGCTCTATAAGATTTCCCATCTCATCCTAATTTCTTTATGGAAGAACTATCACAAATTTATAATTTGCGTACACAAATCATACTTTGAGTTCACTTCAGGTGCGTAGCTACTGCCGTATCAATGATACAGGGCCCCCGAACGTTTGGAAGCAAAAAATCGTAAAGTACCTATTATCCGCAACCTCAAAGTTTTCCCTATGAATCTAGCTACGCCACTGGTTCACTTGTGCAATATAATATGAAACTTGATCCAGCGGCACGCACTGTGTGTTATGCCAAGAAATGTAGTTTTATTTACTATACTAGTGGACCGCCCCAGCTTCGAAAGCTTTGAAAAAACATTAATATCCGGGGATATTAATGTTATTTGAAAATTAAAAAAAAAAAATATTTTCCCGATATTATTTTTTTTTTTTTTTTTTTTAGTTTTTCATAAGAACCTTCTCCTGACAATAACAAACACAACAAAAAGAACTAGCGATATTGGTCTAGCCGTTCTCGAGTTTTGCGCTTAACAACACATTTAGCGAAAAATTTTTATTAAATAGAAGAATTAAGTACCTGTAACAACCGTAATTTTACATGAAATTTACAGACTCTTTTAGCAACTGTAATGAAGGTAATATTGTAGAGAAATCCGTGTTAAATGACAGGTTTTAATAATAACATAAAACAAATGACGGCCTACCACAATAAATTTCAACCAAAACAAATGAAAATCGACCGCAAAATGGCCCTACATTGACAATCAGGAGAAACCACTACCGTCTAATTCGAGGAAGGATGAAATAACTTAAATTTAAAGGATGTAGGAAACAGTTTGGCTTTTTTGTGTACCCTTGATCACTTCGCCCAGGGGTCAACACAAACCCATGACTCAGAACAATAATTACGGAATATTCCAATGAATGGCAATATCCAATTATCCAGTAACTTTCGTTCAGTAAAATAAAATTAGTGCTTCCTTTCCGGGTTTTCCATAACTTGTCATTTTGTATTGCGTGACGGGTTTGCGTAATTGTCGGGTACTCGTCCGTTGCTCAACAGATGGGCTTGTTCTTTAAGGGAGACGGGGAGGGAATAAAGGTTCGTTGTACCGTGTAACCGATGTCGTAATATCTTTTGGTTGCAAAAATACTGATAAGTTTTTTTCTTCAAAAATTCTAAATAGGAACTAAGACATTTTTGAAGTGAAAACTTCTTTAGCGGCGCTGTGCACTTTTTGGGATGGGTAAAAAATTTTAAACTCGCGTCAGGACACGTGACCTGATCGAAAATTCGTAAGACGGAGGGAGAGTAGACCGCCCGGCGCGGCGTAGGAGAGGAAGTAATATCCCCCTCTCTTTCTACCGCGCGGCGAATAGTATGCCTCAATGCATGCATATGCAATTCGTGCGAAATTATTCCCTAACCATTCTATCGAAAATGCACAACGTTAATGTTCAAGTTTTCACTTCTGCCGGCACTTCCGGAGTGTAGTCTGTTTTTTTTTTTAAATTGAAAGACAAGCGTTTATCTTGCCCGATGGAAAGCGAAGATTTGGTCGATGATGAAGCACGCTTGCCTAGAAGTAACCTATTCACTCTTGGCTTAAATACCCCCAGGTTGGTCTTAGGTTAGTAGGTAGGTCAGCACTTCTTAATCCTCCACTCATAAATCCGCCATATTTTATTTCAGTCTGGTATGACCTGTTTACAGATGATATTTGTTCCTCGATCACGTTGCTTGTATGAAAGTTGCGAAACATTACAAAACATGGGGGGCCAAAAGTTTTCCTGCGCGAGAACGTGGCAAGTTATTTTTGGCCTAAGCAGTACGTTCAGAAGGGCGTGTACATGACGTGTGCTAGGCCGATTTCACAAACCCGAAACAAAACAAATCTTAGAACTCGCTTGTGTATAGACAAGGGTCAGGCAGAGGTTTACACTCATCAACTGGACACCAATCCAGAGTCTGGTCTCCTTATGCGAAATACAATATCGCGTTACACAAACGAATAACACAGTTAATGCTTAGCTAAATAGTGCTTGCAAACTAGAGCAACGATGACTTAGGATATTTTGAGGACTCAGGTTCGTCGCTGTAGAAGTAATTTGTTCTAAGGGGGTATCCTTGACCCCTGCCAAACACAGACCTAGTGTTGAACCCCTTCACAGGACATGCGTTACCTGCTTTCTTGCCTAGTGTGCACAATCACCTGCACCTTTCATGGTTTAAATGAAGATAATGACAGAGTTGATAAGAAAAACCGGGAACATTGGAAGGAATGAGGGATCCAGCGTTAGTTTAGACTATGTATAATAATAAAGATAGAGCTATCTAGGTGGCAACACAGTTCTTCTTCAGTCGTCTATCGTTACTGAGGATCGTGGTCACTGGATCCCTTTAAGTGGTTAATCTGTCTCCATCGATTCCGGTCCAAAGTACCCATCACTACCTCCTGAGATTTGCTTGAGGACATAGTTTCTTTCACTTAGTTAGACCATCGTGTTGGCGACCGGCCTCGTGCTCTCTTTCCTTCGGTATTACCAACAACAACCAGCTTTTCAAGGCTGCTATCTCCCCTTCGCATTATGTAGCCAAGATAGGTCAAAATACCCTGTAGGCAAACTGTAGACAATCGGGTCTTCATATTGAGTTGAGAAAGGACAGACACATTTGTGCGTTTGGCTGTCCATGGGATTCGGAGCATCCGCCTCCAGCACCACATTTCGAATGCGTCTTCTGTCTCTCTCTTGTTCGGGTGGTCCACGTCTCAGCTCCATAGAAGAAAATCGGGAAAACCAGTGTTATAACCAACTGTCATAGCAACACACAAGTCAGACTAAAATTTCAATAAAATCAACACAAACGATGATCATAATTGAGTCCATTTTAAACCGAAACACGATAACTCACTCCAGAACAGTAAATAATATTTTGAGCTCCTTTGTGTTAACCTGACCAAATGATACCCTACCAAATAAGGCGATCGTGTTAATCTATTAAACGACACGTAATCTTCAAAACAATTGACTTTAACGAACAAAAAATTCAAGACGAACAGAGGACATTAAGATTTTTTGCTTGTTACAAGACATGCGATCGTTAGCAAAATAAAATTGGGCTCAAAATCGCCCACATCTTGTGTGTCAAACAAAAAAGGTTCCATACCACAGACAAAGTATCTGCTAGAGATGGTATTGCCAGATTTCTTTAGGCTCCATTTACATTGCCGCGGAAGGGAATAGAAGCGATGTTTTCTAACAAAATAGTAGTATTCGTATACGTATTTAATGAGTTCAACGTTAATTTGTTTCATGCAAACTAAATACGAATCAAATTGATGTCGCGCGTCTTCCGTCTTCTTATATTTTTATTTTATTTATTTGAGGTGAGTTGAGCTCTTGGCTCTAGTCTAGGTCATAGATGACAGAGACAAAGTCGACGATGGAGCCAGAAGAAGCCTGTTCAGCCTCTAATTTTGAAGAGATTAGGGTTGTATGCGTTCGGAAACACAAACGCAGGTAGAGAGTTCCACTTCTTTGCTGTGCGCATTATAAAAGACGTTTGGAAACGTTTAGTGCGAATTGGTGGAATAGCAACAAGGTAGGGATGGTAACTTGCAGTGCGTCTAGATGTCCGATGATAGAAGGGGGCCGGTGGGATGAGGTCGTGGAGTTCCTGGCCGTCTGTGGAATCCGCGTCTCCTAAATCCTCAAGGCGTAATCACGAGAATTCCCGAGCATTCCCAAAATTTGCGCAAATTCTCGCCTGGCGAGGACAATTCACTGATGAATTAACTACTAATTTTAACCTACAGAAGCTGACCGCCCTAACGCGCTTAAACTCGCGTTCAGATCAAATTGCACGGACATGAATATAGGAATTGTGTGTGATTGACTATTTTACGGTTTGAATAAAAAGCAAATTAATGTTTTCAAACTTCTTTCAGATATATTTCTTATGTGTCATAGTTAGCATCTATTGACGTATCTTGAAGCTCCCGGCGGCACCGTGGTTCCGTGATCTGTGTTCTATACTTAGTTGGAACAGTTAACTGTAGGATATTATTGTTATGTTATTTCATTATACCTTACCCACCTACTGTGTTCACAATTATGTTATTATTTTTATTTTAAAATGTTATTGCGCGTGGTTGAAAGATGGAAAGCACGCAGAAGAAAAAAAATTATAGGAATAAAAATCAGGAGCTTTTTTAAACACATTTATGCTTCAAAAATAGTGTGTCATAATGTTTATTTACTAAAAAAATATTTAGCCTAATTTGTGTTCTATCGTTAGTTCAATTTAATTGAACCCTTAAATGCATGATTTTTAATTTTTAAGCAAATTAAATTTATTTGGATGTAAGACCCCCGTACTCTGTGGAAACGAAAAATGGCATCGAATTGGTTGATGAAAATTTCCATCACAATGCAAATACCAAAGAGATTCTTTGGGCTCTACAAATAACACACGACTCTTTCAGAATACCGTTCAATTCACAAACAAAACAAACAATGTTACGTAAAACTTCCATATTACATAACCAAAATTTACATAAGTTTGACAGTCAATTTTAAAACAAATATATATGTGTAATATATATATTATTCACTGTACCTTACTTATGTATGTAATGTATATTATGTATGTATACCTTACACATGGAAGTAGGTGTAACAGGTAGGTGTCCTAAGAGTTAAAGTTCGATGACCTCGCTCATCGAACTTTATGTCACACGGAGAGAGGATTATACTAGCCTTGATATAGTAGAAATGGGCAGAAAATAGACCAAATTAGCATGTTGATGTTTATGTTAATTTATATAAGGTTTGGATAGGTATTTTTAAACTCAATGGCTTGAACGCCATTTGTTAAGTAGAAAAAATCGGGCTTTTTCTTCCTGTTACTGGAAAAAACGTCTCTCGAATCATATTTTTAAACACTTTAAAACCACTTTAGACTTTTAATAGTTTTTCGTGTAATCTGTAAGTAAAGAACTGGAATCTGTATTTTATATAAAATGTTAGGCTCAGTAGGTTTGGAGATAGAGGGGAATCGTTAATTTTCTTAAATAATTTAATTATTATGAATTCTAAAATTATGAAAAAAAATATATTTGATATTCTCACTATCAGCCCTTTTATTTGATATGTCACACGGCCCAGTAAGAAGAACTTTTTATTTGTTTTATTTGAAGAAATAAAACAAATAAAAAGTTATTCTTACTGGGAAGCCCTTAAAACAGTTATTAATGACACTAGAACTTAGATGAGAGTACCTATTTTACCGCACGTACCATTGTATGGTGCGTAATTTTTAACTTTCAAACAATGTATAGGTACAGGCTTCAAAAATGCAGTTTTTGAGAAAATGTGTTGAAAAAATATTTACGTGAAGTAACACGGTTTGGGGCCCAACCCATAATTATATGGTCATATTTGTGCATACTGTTTATTGTTGTAATTCATTTATATTTTGTTTCTATATTTGCATGCCGAAAGGTAAAATATGGTGATCCTAAAACTGTTATATATCACTGTTATATGATTTTACAAAATCCACATAATGGCTTTTTTTTTTTTGTTTTCACGGGGACCACTCGCAGTTCAGCACGCTAGGGCTGGTTACTGCTTAACCGGACTATCCTGTGGTGGCCTCAAATGAATTTAAGGCCCCCAGCCAGGGCTTACAAACCAGCTAAACTATACTTAATGATCGCTCGCTAGGGCATCCCCTGCGGGATACGGACCTCGGCTTAGCGGCGTCATTTCTTACTCATATTTGCGAATAAATATCCTTGACATTGCCTTTGTACCAAATTTCATCTGAATTGGTCAAGTTGGTATATTCGGAAAAACAGACATACACACGAGCGATCTTATAAGGGTTAAGCTGTTTCATACGGACGTTCAGAACAGTATAAATTACTTAGATATTCTTACTTAAGGTATAGGTATTCTAACTTCGTCATCACAGCCATGACAGGGTACACACATACAGGGTAGATCCGTCTAGGTTTCTCTATAACCTAACACGGCTCCCTTGACCGTGATGACAGCACATAACCACTCATACATAAGTATACATATATGTAAATTTAACGCTTGTACTACTTACCATCCATGAGTAGGTAACTAAAACAATGGATTCTAATGATTTGTTCGAGAATTTATCTGTGTAATGTATGTGTTAATATTAACCTTGGTGAGTGGAAATTTTATATAATAATTCTGCACTTTTACTACTAATATGGGTGAATTAAGTTAGGTGAAAATTGATTAGATATTATAATTAACTAGCAGCTGCTGGCTCCGCCCGCGTGAATGTCGAAAATTATCCCAAGGGAACATACTTCCGGGACCCAAACAATCTCTTTACCAAATTTCATCTAAATCGGTCCAGCCGTTTGCGCGTGAAGAAGTAACAAACATACACAAACATACTTACAAAATTTCGCCTTTATAATATTAGTGTGATGTATTGAGTGTGTTTTTAGGGCATTTCAAGTGTCATAAGTTCTTCGATATGGAATAGAAATTATAAATACTGCTTCATTGGTTGTCACAAGTATTACTAAGGAGCCAGAGAACCTAGGTTCGATTCCCAGATCAGGTAGTGTTATCTGGTTTATCCATCTGGGTTTTCTCTATAGCCGCCTGGAGTCTGGGCTTTCGTGCACTTTTTACTATCTATCCAATCGGTGTGTACAGGTATGATGTCATATTATGTTACCTACGTACAATTTATAATCTGTCACCGGAAAAAGAAAACGCCGTAAGATTGTAAAACATCGCGTAAAATTGTGTACTAAAAGTCTTATTAAAAAACTTTTTTTTAATAAGACTTCTATTCTAATCTTTGAATTTGAATGGAATTGATTGTATCCAAAACGATTTTTTCATAATATATCCAGAAGTTGTAATCAAATGAATACAATCTTACGGGCTTTGCAATTTTCCGGTGACATATTTATCCTATAAAAAGGGATGGGAATTAGGAAATAAAAAACATTAACTAAATTTATTCAAAATTCTTCTTTCAAAAATCTTTTATTTGCATAAAATGTAATAGGTGAAGATGGTACTTACAATTATAAATTCAATGCAACAAATACAGTAATGGCATCCAAATAATTAATCAATATTATCTATAATTAACACCGGTTTAAAATCCTTATCTGTGGAACAGAATTAATTGGGGTTGAACTTTAAAAGCAGCTTTAATTAGTCTCGTATGAAAATTAAGTACGAAAATAAATAATTAATCAACGCCTTGGGCGTCGTCCCAACTGGCTAACGATCGTACGAGTTAACGATGCGATTTCGTCGCACGATGAAAATGATTGTGATAATGATCCTGTGCTCGCGCGATGATTTGCAAGCTTCAATTAGGACACTCTAAAAAAATGTGTGTCTATAATCACTACGTACGACAAAATCGCATCGTTAACTCGTACAATCGTTAGCCAATTAGGACGACGCCTTACGGTATAAAACTTCGTTACAAGTATATAATATACCGTGGAGCAATCATTATTATATAGATAATTTGCATGAATATCTGCAAATGTCAGAAATGAACGTGCTAAACCAACTCCTTATGCAATACGCTAATTATTTAAATATAATAATAGTCTTTTGATTATGATAACACGTGTTTACAAAAAATAGCTTTTAAATTAGACATTTACAGGTTTTGAGGAGCTTGTGGCCCAATAATAACAGCCGCTTGTCGAACATTAAGATTAAGCAACGTGTGCCGAGGATGGGCGATGTTCATACCATCCTAATAGTACACAGAGATTCCTCGGTGCCTCGGAAAGCACTTTGACAGTCGTTACAGTCTTGCCGAGAGGTTTTGTGTCACCCAGTAACTGGGTTGTGGAGTTCAGAAATACAGGCGCTCCCGGAAGACTCCCTCAGCATAGTTGGGAAAAGGCTAGGCAGATAGAAATACAATTTCTAAAGAGGAATATATTGTGTGGTGGTGTGGTGAATGAATGTATGAAAGGATGGGAGTGAATGATGGCGTGACGTTAGACGGGAGAATGGAAGAAGAGAAGGTGTCTCACCGACCTCAAGCAACATAGAACTAGTGCAAGAAGAACAGGTTTATTCCTTTCTAGGGTAACCTGCGGAACCCTATTACTAAGTTTCCGCCGTCCATCCGTCCGTCCGTCCATCAGTCTGTCAGCGGGCTGTATCTCAAGAACCGTAATAGGTAGACAGTTGAAAGTTTCACAGTGTGTATTTCTATTGCCGCTATAAAAACAAATAATACAAACTAAAGGGGGCTCCACAAGAATCGTGTTTTTTTTCAGTTTGTGGTACGGAACTCTTCGTGTGAGAGACCTACTCGCACTTGGCACTTTCCCACTGCTGGGCAAAGGTAGATCAAGCCCAATCTTTCCAGGTATCACCCTGCCGATCCACTTCGAACCAGCCCTTGCAGAAGTTGTTTTGGTCGTGTCGCCACCTTTTCCAAAACCTGAAATCAGAAAGTAGCCCTGAACAGATGGTATAATAAAATAATATATATCAACATAATCCTTTCTGTATCATCAGCTAAGTTATTCTAGCAGGTCAATAAAACTATTTAAGACATTGTATTATTACATTGTTATTTTTTGCATATGACAGAAATATCTTAGCGATGGAAACGAACCGCGTGGGATGTATCGATGACTGTTTTCAAGATCAAACTAAGTGACACACCGATCTTAAGGTTGGTCAGCGGTTTGCGAAGATACCTATTTTATACAGTACCTAATAGGAGTCGCATGTGGTGACGTCATATTTTGATTCATTGGTAGTCAAGGTTGATCGTTGAAGCTTGACCTTCGACAAGGCCAGATGTAAAGTACTTACTTGGCACTGCTCCAATTTCAATAAAAAAACATTTAGGTACCTGTAGGGATTGGAGAAGTTGTATTAAATTCTGAAAACCGTCTATTGAAAGAAGGATGGAAAATCTTGAAACGGGAAAATATACCTACCCGCCTAAAATAAGAAAGAACGAAAGAAAAAGTATTTAATTGCCACAAAACGACATACCTACCCACATACATATTTTATTTTTCTTAAACTAAACCCTAAACGATAGTATCATTTGTCAGACATTTTAAAATTAGTGTTTAGGAAGAACTATCTAAAACGTTTAAATAATCAACTCAACACATTTCACTGCATAGCTAACATTGCTAGAGGAGTGTTTTTGTACAACACCATTTGAAACAAGTCATTGAGGCAGTCTCATAACTATGCCACAATAACTCGAGCATGTTAGTCTCCCAATGCGTCCGTGTGTCCGCCTCTCAATACAGAACCACTGGGGTCTGATGTTTACATATGCTAATATAGCTAACAAAGCGAGCACACTGCGCGGCAGGCACTCCTGCGCGTCGTATACTTCCGATCATACTCATGTAAGTCATTTCAAAATTGTACAAATAAACGTTTCAATGATTCTATGTTGCTTTTATAAGTGTGCAATAAGGTCTGACCATATTACACTAATTTCTTAACAGTTTTTGACATTCTTGCATAATTTTTAAACTTTTTCCATGTCGTGTTTCGCATTTGTGTCGTCGATGTGTTTTTCCTTTTATCATGCAGTGTATTTTAGTTTGATTTAAGTATTTTTTTTGTTTTGGATAGGTATTATTCAAATGAATCGTTCGAAATACGTAGTAAGATATTCATTCTGTGTCATATTGCGTTTCTACAGAACCTACTAGAACAATAAAATTCAAAGTACCTACTATGTTTATTGATGTTTGATGCGCATTCAAATAATATGCAACCATTTGTATATTGTTATCGTATTTCCTATGAATTTGTATAACAAATCGTATCCTTAATGTATTTCTAAACTTAATTTGGGTTTCATGCACGTTTTTCTTTATAGAGATCTACGTTTTAGCGGATCCTTGATAGTTCAAAAGTGTAGTAGTGTTTTTAACGGCCGGTCTCAATATCGTATCTACCTTTGACCAACTGTCAAATTCACCATCATCAATTCATTCGCCATGTTTGAAAGGCAAACATGACGTTTCAGTTACTGTTGGTAGCTAATTTGACAGTTGATTAAAGGTAAATACGTTATTGAAACCGGCTGTAAATTGTCTAGTTGTAGCGTTGAGTTAAATAAAAGTCACACGCTATATTCTTTTAATACGTCTCGTCTTGCCCTTCGATATAATTTTGTTCGTAGGTAGTATAATATGATTTCAATCGTTCTACTATTTAATGCGAAAGTTTGTATGGATGGATTCTTGTGAAATCACGCCAGAACGGCCGGTTGGATCTGAATGGTTTTAGCACAGAGATAGAATACTTATAGTCTGGAATGGCACATGGGCTATATCCTGGAGTATGTTCCCTTGAGATAACTTCTAACATAGTCGCGGGTGAAGCCGCTGCTGCCTTATTCTTGTGACTGTAATAAACGATTTGAGTTGAATGAAAATCACTCGCTCTTCTCCTTTTGTGACGTCACGGGTTGCCTTTCGATTATAATAGGGATGTTACGTGAGTTAAAAAATATGATTTTATTTAGTCCGTCAGTTAGATTATGGAAAAATATTAATAATAAAAAAAAGAAGAGAATACGCATCATTGATAAGGAGTGGGGGCTTGTTACGTCACTTTCCAGTTAAACGTGTACTAGTAAGTGACGTCACACGAGTTTTCAACGCACTGTATCGTATTCATGTTTTTTTTACGTGACAAAAGAAAAAATACGTGTCCAATATTTTTTGGAAATCTATCTGACGGACAAATTAGATTTTTTTAGTCAAATACCCTATTTTGCTCGTAGGATATTTATTCCAATATATCAAGAAACATGTTAGCCTCAAATATTCACGCTTCTGAAACTACCGCGAAAGGTCGGTCCACTGAGGTCTGACACACTTCTAAACAAAACGTTAATTATTAATATAACACAGTCGATATGTTGCGCAAATCCATTACCGCGGTGCCATTTAACGATAGGTATTGCACACTGCACGGTATTATTTATATTATTTTTATAATTACCTACGTTATTTTTCTAAGTGAATAGTTTCACGTGTCTGTTGCGTAAACTAATTCGATTTATGATTGCTTTTTATTTAATTATTTTATCTAAACATTTTTATTTAAATATTATTTTAGGTAGTTAACATCACTACGTTATTATTATTATGAGCCCGTAGTGTCTCACTGTGTACCATAACCTTTAGTTAATTTTTATCTCAAATTTGCACATTTCCTGTGCGATGTGTCACACGTGCGAAGCCGACGGAAATAGCTTATACATAACAAGTATCCATCTTTTCTATTTCAAGTAAATACTTAGCTAATTATCGAATCCATGTGACTACTTCAAGTAATATCTTGTTACCCAGTAATTCCCAGGAAGCGACTCTTTACAGCACAAGTATTTTTCCATGACTAGCACTCCGCCCGCGACTTTGTTCGCGCTGTTTTTGATAAAGATAATGTGAAGCCTATTCAGAGGCATAGCTTGATTTTGTGTTTTTAAATAACTATCTAGATGATATTCCATAAGTTTAAGTTAACACGGGTCTATCGGTCCACCCACAGTACGTTTCGAACCTGAGTAGTAATAGATAATAAATGCCTGTTTTATACATAACACATGTAAACTAACCAAACAAAAATACCAGGTAAACTAACAGGCATGGTACGCTGTGATTAGTGATATCAATGTTACCCTTTCATCACTATTTTGAAAGCGGACTCCAAATGAGTTCGCTTTTTTAAAGTATAATATCATGATCACTATTCCATACTATTTAAATTTGGAATGCGATGCTCAGGGGCCCTACTATGAAGTCTTAAAACGATCATGATTTCGCTCTAAGAGGGAGACGGAGCTATACATAGCAAATAGCACTATCCCTATTACATCATCGGAATTGGATGGCATTAGCACGTCATAGTAGGGCTGCAAATTATGAGAGGATGATGAAGACACTTGATTAACAATTTATAATTTCAATACGACTCAAAGTAGAAAACATAATTATATCTTTTATGTTATGTCTACAAAACTAGTACCTACCTATATTATAAAATAAATTAATTTGCAATCTAGAATGCTTTCCTGTTTCCCAGTTACTGTGTTATGGAGCCCAACATATTTGGGAAAAGAAAAAATAATGTCCTTAGTTATTTTACTTATTAATAACATTGAGACGCAGCAGTGTTGTTCTCAGCGTGCAGCGACGCAAATTCAAATGTTGTTTTTCAACCCAGCTTTAGTCACTAGACTAGTATCTAGTCCATTCCATTAATAATGAAATCCGTGCGATATTAGCATATCGGACCTGTTCACGAGATCTATACATTTTCGACCGTTTTGCGCACTATAATTGGAAAATTTTCGCTTAACAATGATGAGTCAGAATGCATAGATTTTGATCAGTAATATGAGGTGTTCTTTCTTGGAAGCCGTCATAGCATGAATCAAGTTTGAAGTCGGAGAGTGATACCATATTTGGGTATAATGGGGGTAAATGCAAATCATACGAGTTTAATATCTGTGCATGATATTAAGAATTCATGTCTTGCTGCAAGTGATTTAAATTCTAAATATTTTATTACTTTTTAATTATTTTACTTTGTTAGCTTAGTTCTTAACTGTGTATGCTGTGGTCTCCTGTAAGTGAAGTAGTACACCTACTCGATATTAATAATTGTAATTTGTCATTTATGTGTGTGTTGTGTATATTCTTTGTTGGAGATCCTAAGTAAATAAATAAATAATCATAGCTACAACAGCATATTATAACGAATCTGTTGCTGGGGAGTTTGTTGCGCCACTTCTTCTTCCCAGCTAAAACACTAGGAAGTGGTGACGGGCGGGCGTTTTGGGGGACTGTCTTTATGTAGAACTTTGACGTTCAAAAAGTGCTGGCACTCAGCCTAAT
The DNA here is from genome assembly GCA_002192655.3 of Mamestra configurata. NCBI lineage: Eukaryota > Metazoa > Arthropoda > Insecta > Lepidoptera > Noctuidae > Mamestra > Mamestra configurata. The sequence continues at coordinate 51,415 of NDFZ01005393.1, read as the reverse complement.
TTGAATAAATGACTTTTGAATTTTAGAAAGAAATAATATGCTATTCCTGTTATGACTAGTCTACTAAATCGCGTTACTGTTTACATATTTAATGAACGACGCTTTCTCAGTGACAATTAAAAAAATAATAAAAAAACATCGTCATTATAAATACACTATAAATAAATTAATAATAAATCATCAAAATTGTCTAGAAATAAAATATTTAATATCTGATTTTTTGGCATGTCATATAAGTAGTAAAGTTTTTTTTTTTTAACGTTACTTCTGTTCGGATTTTTAAGTAAATATTTTGCTCAAATATAGATTTCTGTCGCTGATTGTACCTAATTCCTCTTTCTCTTACGTTCCTATTACAACTGTTGCCCGGTGTAGGTACCTACAAGATATTTGGTTCTAATAAGATGTAACAAGATGTTTTTCGACCTCATCCAGCACCCGGTTCGGTAATAACTCATCACCACACTCTTGCTCTTAACCCGATTAATTTGGGGTAGGATCTGATGGAGAAATCTGATGAACAGATTGCATAGACTGCTTTACTCATAACTAGAGATCGGATATTCGGATGCATATTTCCCTAAAGTTAAGATGTTTATTACGGAAAGCTTTTTTGTACAAAAAATACCGCACATAATATGTTAGCCAAGCTAGGTAGTTCCAGCTCCAAGCTGGCCCCAGGACGTGAGCTCTTGAGCTTTTTTTTTTTTTTTTTTTTT
>NDFZ01005393.1:0-50539 GCA_002192655.3 Mamestra configurata | reverse complement strand
TTTTTTTTTTTTTTTTTTGACGATGACCACTCGCAGTTTAGCACACTAAGGCTGGTTACTGCTTAACCGGACTATCCTGTGGTGGCCTTAAATGACCCTAAGGCCCCCAGCCAGGGCGAGCTCTTGAGCAACGGCGGCCGGCTTAAATAGGCATTCCCTCCCGCTACCCTCTCAGTGGACGTACTGCGCATGTCCAGACTCACCCCCAGGCTCTCACCCCATTTGGGGGTGGCCGAGCGCTATTGCATAGCAACGAAATGTTTTCTTCGGCTCAAAGCCTTAAAAACAAAACTGTCATTGAACCCGGTTAAACAGTACCTACTCAATAACTCAATGTTTAAAGTATTTCTATTGTTAAGCAAAGTTCCGTGACCTCCTGATGCAAATTCCTACTTTTAAAGTCATGTCCTCCAACTCTACCTAAAATCATCAGAGGTCCTTCAAACTGACTTGAAATACATATGGGTCTTAGTATTTGCCACAGCCTATACCGAGTGACTTTAATTCACGACAATCTTTCTGATGGCGTAAGAACTGAATATGAACAACGTTTACTGTTGAAAAGCCCTGACATTATGAAAAAAAAAACATCTACCCCTGCATTTATGCTACAGAGATGCACCTACTGAAGTAATGTTTTTTTTCTTCAACTTCAAGGTTGATCCCATAGTTAAAGTGGTTTGTATTCGCAGGTTCTTGCTTGCACCTTCTAAAAGATTGCCAATGATTAAAAATCCTCCTCCAATATCTGTAGATATCTTTTGAATCTTTTATATTTGTATGCTTTTACCCATCATACGTGTCATACAGGGACCATAGAAGCGTTGTCATCCATGAGGCAAAACTGAATTGCCTCATGTATCAGTTAAGTGTGTGTGTGTATGTGTTATACTTACTCTATTCCCTGAAACAAATCATTCTCAATAGCATATGACGCAGCAGCATACTCCTTAAATCACCTAAAGATAATTATTATGCATTAACTTTAATTAGCGTTTACGAGTACGGCGCAATACGTTTAGTACCTTCAGTGCGGTCATATTTATAGTATTTTATAAGTACATTAGCAACACTCATAGTGTAAATAAACAAAGACGTTAAGTGCAATTTTTATTATTAATAATTTACCTACTTATTTAACCTTATGTCTTCAAGGTGATCGCGCGTTATGGGACCTTCGGATTATCTTTATGCTTTGAGTTCCTATATTGCTGTGCGTTTTCTTTATATTTTAGCAAGCCGTTTATTTATAATTTTAAGTAAATGATTTAAGTTTTATTTTTTATGAAAAACATTAAGAAACGAAAAAATTTAAAGTATATATTATATATATTCTCGTATCATTTAAAAAGTCAGGATATTTTTAATTTATAGCGTCAACAGCAGTTTATTTTTATTTTCGGAATTTAAGTTATTTTTCCAAAGACGCGCAATATTTACATTATGCAAAATTGTGAATTCAGTTTTTAAGTACCGTAAACGTAGACCGTAACTAAACGTAACTTATTTATGCCAGTGTCAAATAGTTAAAATTTTTTAAGTATCATTTTAATTGATTTCCAGAGAACAACTATTGTTTAAAGTTTAAAAGAAAATAAAATTGTTTTAGCGCAAACTAAAACTGATTTTGTATTTAGATTACAATTCTAAAAACACGTATTAATTAACTTGATTTAAAATTGGATTGGAGGCAGGGGTAACTCTGTGACCATACTGCGCCTAGGCATGCGCAGTATGGTCACAGAGTTACCCCCTCACCTTCCTACACTCCGAACCGAACAATTAGGGGAGATTCACCCTCCCTCACCCGCGACCTCTCACCTTCCCCTGACGCAGGCGTACATTGTACCGAGTCCAGTTTCGCAAACGCTAAGCGACACTAAAATCAATGACAGAATAAAAGCACGCTGTTGGATTTTCTAGTCTCGGTGTTGAGTCGAGGGTTGAAAATCCCAAAGCGCGCTATGTTGACATTGATTGAGGAGTCTCGTGTAAGAAAAAATTAGCATAAGCCGCATATAAGCTCCGAACAAAGCGTCACATGCCGGCTTCGAAACTTGTACACACACGCACGAAAAATGCCCGACGCCTGACAGATAAATACATTTCTCCAGCAATAACCTTCAAACGTCAACATTAGGTTATTTTCCTTTCACTTAACTTAAAGTTGAACTTTCAGGCGGAAGAAGTACTCATAAAAAAAAAACACTATAAGATCAATTCAGACATACAAAAAAATAAGCAGTACAGTATTTTTGTGTTCGAAAAATTGGAGAAAATGTAGGAAACATCTCATTTTTTTTGTATTTCCGGGTTGGTCCCAGAAAGCAATTTGTTAATATTTATGAGCACTTTCACCCACTTACAATATTGCCAGGGTCGTGACCCCTTATTAGTCAATCATGGGTCATTACATCCTTAACCGAATATTCGCAAAATAAATAAATTGGGAGATATAAATTGCAGAAAACTTTACAACAATAATTTTCGGCAATAAATTAGGCTTTTGTTTTACTAATTAAAACAGAAGCTAAATTTATTAATTAGACATTGAAAATTTTCAAATGAATGTTGAAACGTTGTGAAAATAAAACATCTTTTCACCACGTTCTTAACATTAAAATGATTTTTTCGAAATATTCCAATAGTAAATTAGTTTAAGGACATAATCTAAAAAGTAAACCGAAGTATATTTATTCTCCGTTATGTAGGTAATCTTCCAAATTACCAATTTGTTTTGAAAGAGTTTAGCGAAATAGTTAATAATTATAAGCCATACTAATATGGGCACGGAACCCTTATAGCGTCAAGTGAAACGTAACGTAACGTAACGTAACGTAACGTAACGTAACGTAAACGTTTCATGGCAATGAATGCCAGTGCCAGGTTATTTTGTCTGGACAAGATGTTGCAAGGGTGCTCGAGAGGCCCCATGCAGCATCCTGCACAGTTATGAACTCTGATCAGACGGCGTCGGGCTTATATAGGGTTCTCTCCCCTCGCGTCGCGGGGTACCGGCAGGGGAGCCCCTACTGCGCATGCCCTAACCCTACCTATAATTCACGCGCTCCAAGTCTGCCCGACGGATGTCAGTTTTTGTAGAATAAGTGCACGATATGGAATAGTTTTTGCCAGTTTTTATTTTCACGAATTTGTTTTGATTTATCCCATTCCAACCGATATTGAATTTAAATGATCACACGGTTTTAATAAAAACCCGATTTTTTGTGAATAAAATTGCCCGACATAGTACATTAAACCTTCTTTTTTTCACGGATTTGACTTAGATAATTTAAAAATTAAAACGGTCGGTTTTTAGTTAAAGCTAGTCAGGTTTAGGTTTTTAATGAGGGTTAGTTAAAACTGATACGCGGGGCGCCCCTGCTGCGCATGCCCTAACTCAATCTATAATTCACGCGCTCCACGTCTGCCTGACGGACGTTATTCATGTTCGGGCTGTCGCCCGGAATGGTCGCGGCGGACCGAACATGACCCGATAAATACCTGGCAATTTAAAATAAAAATATTTTATCGACGACAGATTTATCAATTTCATCTACCGAACGGTTTTAACAGGTGACCGATTTCTTTTTGTGGATTTTTTTCGGAATAAGTGGACGATGTAGAATATTTTTTTTACAAAATTACAACTGATGTAATTTTGACGATTTTATACCGATTGATTTTGAAGTAAAACAATCAGTCGGTTCTGATAGAAAACGATTTTTTTTATAAGTTCACGATAATGAATATTATTTCTCTCTTTTTTCATGGATCTGAGTTAGATTTCTAATTAAACCGACCGGTTTTTCGACAAGCTTGTAAGTTTAGGTTTTGTGAATTGTGTTTTAATAATTGTTTTTTTTTACGAACGATTTTAATTTGGATACCAAGTTTTGTGGAAGAATTGGACGACAGGTAGCTCTTTTAATAGCTTGGCCCGGATATAAAAAAGATTAACGCCTTGAAATTATTTGAATAGCTTGAACCACGCTAATTGATTCTACGAAATATGATTTGGAGTTAAATGAGATTTTAGTAAAATAAGTGCACGATAGAGCAACCCATTCTTAAATATTCATTAAAGGTTAGACCAAAATAATATTACCGAAGTAATAGAATTAAGTATCGCGCGATATACGTTTTCAGCATCCTGACCTCCCCTTACGCACGCACCGGATACCGTGTCGTCGTATACATTTCGATGAAAGGAGTGAGTTTTTTCATCAGGATCTCTCATAGTCAGACTTTTTTCCGTTTATGTTTTATACTAAAGAGTCAGCGCACGAATTACTGTTATTTATGGGTCGAAGACACTTAAAAAGCAAAATACAGTTGAGAACTTTAAGTATAAATATCTCAGCAAAGCAACAATTTAGCATAGAATATCAAATACCCACTGTTTTATTTATGTGTCCTCAACTTACATGTGCCAGTTTCATCGAAAGCCACTTTAAAAAAAAATGTTTATTGACTGTGCTAGTTTCCACTGAAAAAGCATCACCCTTTTACCGCAACGAATAAGAAAAACTTTTTATTTTGGTTACAATTTTACCACGTTTTAGTAAAACTAGACGTGGGCGATAGATAGCCCTATTTAATAAAACCGACCGGTATTTTAGGTAAAACTTGTTATGTTTAGGTTATTTATGAGGGTTTTAACTAAGGCGGAGTACCGTTCGCTGGTCCCCCTTAGTTAAAACTGACGCGTTGGACGGATGCGGTGAGACACTGCGGCACAGGCGCCGCGTCCCCCCTCACACCACGCATACTAGATGCCCCGCTCATCCCTTTAGTCATCAGTAGTCTTACTGCGCATGCCCTAACTCTCCCTATAATTCACGTGCTTCTCGTCTGCCTGCTGGACGTTATTCATGTTCGGGTTGTCGCACGGAATGGTCGCGGCAAACCGAACATGACCCCATAAATACCTAGCAATTTTAATAAAAAATATTTAATTCACGACAGATTTATCGATTTTATTTACCGAATGGTTTCAATAGATGGTTTGATTTAGAGTTATTCCAATTGATTTTGAAGTAAAACAATCACTCGGTTCTGAAAGATAACCGTTTTTTTTTTTAAAGTTCACGATATGGAATATTATTTTTCTTTTTTCTTTCATGGATTTGAGTTAGATTTCTAATTGAACCGACCGGGGTTTTGTTAAGCTTGGGAGTTTAGGATTTATTAGGGTTTTAACTTAGGCGGAGTACAGTTAAACTGACGCGTTGTTCGGACGCAGAACTTACGGTGCCCCCCCTCACACAAGACATATCACGCATGCGACTGCAACTTTAAAATAAATCATCCTAATAACTAATCGCGCGAGATTTTATAAAATCGACCTTGTCACATTATTGAGACTGAAGTTGTGTCGTAAACTAAGTTGAATTAAATTAGCGAGAAACGACTGAACTATTGTTTTTTTTTTTACGAACGATTTTACTTTAATGACAGAGATTTTGTGGAAAAATCGCACGACAGGTAGCTCTTGAAATCAGACCAGATTAAATTATATGTTTAAGCTTTAACATTATTTAAATAGCTCGGACAACGCTAACTGATTACAAATATTAATGAAAATTTATTTAGATTTTAATAAAATAAGTGCACGTCATTGAAGCTTAAACCGAATACCACCTATTACTGAATCGCACGATATTTTCAGAATATGAACACCAAACTACGAACAAGAATATTTCAATTTGCCCGGCTGAGATTTTAGAAAAATATAGTCTGATAGTAAAAAAATATTTTTACTAATATACTTAAATGTAATTGGTTTTTATTTATTATTTATGTGTATACATAGTAATAGTTAGTAAAAATATTTGAGTTTGTTGTATATAAATAATAGATCATTAGTAAATAAAACTTGTTTTTTTTTGTAAATCTGACCTTATTGGTTTTAATTCAAACTGAATATTATTAATAGAGTTAAATAATCTCATGAAATAATTTGAACGATTGATGCATCTAGTTTCATTCCTTTCATTGATGATTTATTTTAAAATAAATGTGTAAGCCTCTTTGTAATTCTGCCCGGTTGATTTTAGTAAAAAGTAAAAACTATTAATGAAGTTAAATAATAACATGATCGCCTATGGCCTATCTCATAGACCATAGGCGATCATGTCACAATATGATAGGTCCTATCATATTGTGACGGAGAGCACAAGTGTTTTGGAAGTTCTTTTTGCCGAGGAGCGGCTGCTCCTCCTCGGCAATAAGAACTGACGCGATGGACGGATGCACCGAGCTACGGTAGCAGTCCGCCCCCTCCCTCGCCCCACACGAGACCAGGCGCATGCGTAAATGTCAACTATTCAATTCTTATTTTCCAGAGCCCGATTTTTTTTGTTGTAAAATAGCCCGATAGCTAGCTCTCACCTACTGAAACCGGTTTTTAGGTTAAGCTTGTGAGTTTAGGTTTTTAATGAGGGTTTTAACTAAGGCGGAGTACTGTTCGTGTAAAACCGACGCTTTGGTCGGACGCAGTTAGTTACGGCGGCAGTAGGCCGACCTCCCCCGCCCCTCGCTCCAAGAGACGCCCGGCACATGCGTAAACGAAGCCAAGGAAGATTACCGCACTGATCACACAATTAATGTAATTTAAATACCGAACGAGTTTGTGTTTCTGATTATTTGCACAATTCCCTAAATCGACCGATTTTTGTTAGTTTTTAAGCGCGTTTTAGTTTATAGAAGGGTTTTATCCAAAGCGGCAACCGGCAACCGTCCCGTGCGCGGCTTTGGTATTAACTGAACATGGATGAACGAAGCAGGGAACGCGCTACCCCTGTTTTATTCACCCCTCGCCGAATAGGAGGGACGTAGTGATGGGAAGAATAAGCTTAAGAATATTCAACCGAATTATTATGATAACTTAGAGTAACCTGCATGACTGGGATTTTATGGGACCTAATATTTTGCAATTCATTAAAGCTGTTTCCCAACTACGTTCTTGGTTTAATATCAGTACTTACTTTAAATAAAATAATAGGTATTACTCAATATACCTTTGCAAGATTGGAGTCAGATCCTGGTTTCTGACATCTCATAACGACTGTCAAAGATGTACAAATGACATCCGGGACCTATGACTTAAATTGCTTTCCAAGGCGAAGTCAAAGTATTCAATAGATGATCGCCCATCCACGGACCTACCTCAGTAAGCGCTTCTTAACCTCGAAGATCGACCTGTGCGGCTGTTGTTTATTTCTATTTTAGCTTTCTTGAGACAACGAGTAGAAAGTGATTGGTTGTTTACTTATTCAATACTAAACTGTAGATTTTAGGGTACCCAAAGGGTAAAATGGGACCCTATTACTAAGACTTCGCTGTCCGTCTGTTCGTCTGTCACCAGGCTGTTTCTCATGAACCGTGATAGTTAGACATTTGAAATTTTCACAGATGATGTATTTCTGTTGCCGCTATAACAACAAATCATAAACAAAAAAAAACAGAGTAAAATAAATATTTAAGGGGCTCCCATACCACAAACGTGGTTTTGTTGCCGTTTTTATAGATAATGATACGGAACCCTTCGTGAGCGAGACCGACTCGCACTTGGCCGGTTTTATTGTTAAAGAAGATGTTATATTGTTGATCGAATTGTCATATTACTGATATCGGGGATGATGATTCGGAAAAGCTACAAATGGTTAGATTAAGATTAAGCAAATTTTCTAGACATTCCTATAAAATTCCTTGCTAGTACTTACTGAGTAAAAGTTTTTCCGTTCCCGTGGGAGTACGGGGATAAAATATAACCTATGTTACTCGCTAAAAATGTAGCTATCCATTGCTGAAAGGATTTTTCAAATCGGTCCAGTAGTGTTTAAGTTTATTCGTTACATACAAAAATACAAATCTATCTTCTTTATAATATTAGTATAGAGTTCCCTTTTACTGGTGAAAAATTCCATCCATCCCACGACTTAAAACCGTTTGTTTCGTCTGTCTTTCAGAATAAATAATAATAATAAAAAAAGTGCTACAAGTGTCCCAACACTATTCGTAACCCTACGTACCCTAAAAGACGCTCCACAAAAATCAATACTAATTACAGAGGGTAGAGTAGCATAAAGGAATCGTCTGGTTTATTATTTTAAAGTAAAATTTTGTAGTATTATTGATCTCTTAGTATAGGGTTAGGGGTCCAGGACAGTTGCCCCAGGGGTATAGTTGCCTCGATTTTAATTACTCTAGTTTCGCGGATTAATCATATATTATTTTATTTATCAATCGAGAGAGTCTACAACGACTACTAGGTAGACCGTGTTGCATGTGTCTGCAATTGCATAGGTAGGCAAGTTGGGATCAAACTTTTTGCGCGATACAATTTTTCTTTCTCGGCGGGGCACCTATCCTAAACGATATTTATATGGATTAGGCAACTATCCCCCATATGGGATAGATGTCACAAAATTTAGAGGTCGACAAAAATCGCCAATACTCTGGAAATAACAAAAATAATGTTCTTTACTTTCACAAATTTGAATTTAATAAACCATAGTACCTACCCGTTTTATGAATGAAGTGACAACTAACTAAATTTGGAATAATAATATATTTTTACAAAAAATGTGGCAACTATCCGGCTTTTACCCTACTTTATCCTAGGACAAACATATTTGTTTTGCATACTTCTCCTTAAAAATAAATTCCAAAACAAAAAACTGTCTAGGTTTTTTCAAACTTTATTGTTTTTCTTTCTAAATAAAAGGACTTTCACAGAAATGCTAAAAGCGATTTCTTTAGAAATGAGCATCACCTATTTGTCCGTTCTTTCTACTTTTCTGTGTTGCATATATGCATATATAGATAAACCAAAAACAGTTGTAAAGGAGATTATAGGAAACTATTAAAAATATGTAAAATTCTACAGATAAGTTACAAACAAAAATATCTTCTAGCAGTTAACCACCATGGTACCATGGTATGGTTTAAAAACTATATTGAACACCACAATCAATTATAATTATAAAATGGTAAATCTAAGCTAAAAAGGCACTAAGATGGTTTAATTTGAGTTACGCGATTGGTAGTCGGACACGTACTAACTGGTGATAGTTTCGATACATGCATTTATGGAAATGCACGCAGCCAAAAGTGCTGAGCTGTTCGGTTGCAAATATTGTACCGAACATTAACTCATGTAATTAACAACCATAATACACGATCTATGGCTGCTGGCAGATTCAGTGTGCCCAGAGTCACCAATTACTTTGGTGACAGAACTCTTAATAAAAAAAGCTAATACCATACCTACTGAACAGTCTGCCGGCAGAGATACGGAGTGAAATGAATACAAATTGTTTTAAAAATAAATTAAGAATACATTTAGAAACGTGTTAAAGTGCTACAGTATATAATTTTTTAAAGTACAAATTAACGCATGAGTGTATTATGTGGAGGCTCGCCGACTCCACAGTCAAACCATTACTACGATTTTGTGGGGCTTAGTTTATAAATAATCTGAGCAATATGTCTACACAAATATAAAATAATAATATTCTCTACTGTAATAAATAAAATATAAGTATATATAAGTTTAAGTACAATTGCTGCACCTAAAGTTTAGCTTCGGAAGTCTTTGGTTTTGCTTATTCGATCAGTGCCACTGATTTGGAGTGGACAAACAGGAGTTGGCAATAATGAACTGCTTAAACTTCAACTATTCGTATATTTTTCAGAATAACAATATGTGATTCTTAATTGCTTTAACGCTAAGGCGAAGGATCTTCGGCCTATTGCCTAAGGCTTGGGCAGTAGGCCGAAGTTCCCTCACCACTTTACAGTAAAGGGAGTCTGTAAGAAAGTGACGTCTGAAACGGACGGACTCAATAACTTATCTACCTTTGAGCATCTGTCAAATTAGCTACCAACAGTAGCTGCAATGTCATTTTTTCCTTTCAAACATGACGTTTCAGCTACTGTTGGTAGCTAATTTGACAGTTGGTTTAAGGTAGAGTCGTTATTAAAACCGGCCGTAAAAGGGAGTCCTAAGCCTTAGGCAATAAGTCCAAGATACCTCACCACTTTACAGTAGAGGGAGTCTATAAGAGGGAGCCCTAGCCTTAGGCCATGGGCCGAAAATCCCTCGCCACTTTAAATTGCATAGGTAAATAGCGTGGCTTGTTTATTAAATACAGTGGTAATTGCGATACATATCTACATACATAGTATTATGTATCCCATAACATACAACATCCCACGTAGGATTCCTATTCTACAAACCGGATCGATGTTATGGTATACTTAGCTTCTCCTACACAGTTTTTTATAAAGTAGTTATGTAGCCATCATTGTGGCCTTCACGGTGTTATTCAACAGCGAGTAATATATGCTAAATTATATAATAATAATTATTATTAATGGAGATGTGCATCTATCGTTAGTTATGTCATTTGTGGAGGAGGTAATGAGGGCTTTTTCTACACTTTACCATTTTTGGTTCCGTGACTCTACCTTAGTCTAAATATTAAAGTATTGTACTTGTCACCGGAAAACTGCAAATATCGCGTGAAATTGTAAACATATTTTTCTTAATAATAAGACGCGGATATAATTTGGGAACTATTGAATTTGGATGGGTTTAAATATTAAAAATCAGTTTTTTTTTCAAAATGTATGGTGAAATTAATCTAATAAATATTTATCACAATCTTACGGAATCTGCAATTTTCCGGTTACATACACAACAAAACAACACATTTCGTCTTAATGTGTTGAAAAAAGTTTCTTTTTGGACGTGGAAAACCAGTTTTCATTAATAAACTTACTTTATTTTCTATGTTGTAATGTCTTCGACTTCGCGCCTTTTGCTTGAGATTCACAGATTCTGACTGCATGATGTTTACCTGTAATAATCTCCGAAAGTTCAAAATGGATTTTTATAAAACACCATCAGCTAAAGTGTATGATGCGGAGCCGTGATGGATGCGGATCGCTCAAAACTGGGATGGTTGGCGATCTTTGGGGGAGGCTAACGTTCAGCAGTAGACGGCAATTGGCTGATATGATGAGCTAGAGTGTTTCATGGAGATTGTTTGCGTGTGTGTTAAATACTTTTAGGTAGTGCATTTATCGAGATACCGCAGGTTTTATTATCCGATTGCAAAAATGTTGTGGTGATTGTTTAAGCAACTGTTCAAGTAAAAAAAACGCGTGTGACACATGAAATCCTGCTTCATGGGTTTTCTAATATGTCATGGCGACTATCAGTATGACATTAACATTGATAAGATGTAAGTCACAAATATTTCGTGACTTCCATAGCGAAACCGAGGCTGCTCAGCTGTCTTAAAAAATAAAATAAATGTACAATAGTGGTACATGGGCGGACTTAATGCATCAAGGCATTCTCTACCAGTCAACTTTGCTTTAAAAAGACGACACAGTGGTAGGCTTACAACAAATAAAAATAAAATATAATAATGTTTCGGAAAGAAGACACAAATAATATAATTATATAATACTAATAAAATACATATTAATGCTAAAATAATAAACTAATAAAATATGCTAATAAATAAACATATAATATACGTTTTCACAAACCAGTTTCAAGACAGACTTTTAAATATAAATACCCTATGTATGCAAACAATCATGTCTATACTGTTGACCGTTGAAGAGTGGCTACGTCCGAAACCAACGTGGTCGCAGTTCTTAATCATAAAACAAAAAAAAGGAAAATATGTAGCATGCGAGGAAGTGATAAGTGAGTTTTATTCTGCTTGCAAGGTTTGACTTTACCAAAGTAACAAAAATTGCAAGGTAAATGAAAGCTTGTAATAATAAAAAAAAAAACACCTAGATCTTCCCTAAAAGGCACTTTATCAAAATTTGATAAAGTGATTTCTTGTTAATTTAACTTTGAAATATTATTGACTTCCTCCATTAATCATGAAAATTAATGAAATATTGCATTCATAAGATTCAACACTCTTCGTGCAAAAAACATCATAGTGTTAAAGTTTTACGAATATAATAATTTTATTCATTAGCGAGCTTTTTAAGGATGATAACTAGTAGATATTTGATGATTAATCAAGTCCGTCTTAAAATGAAAAGGTACTAAACTACAAAATATGGCCTACAATTGAACGGTGATTTAAAAAAAGTTGTTTGCATCCGATTTTGCCCACCTTTAGTTAATATGTACTATCCAGACATTAATCGATTAATGATAGTGTACGACAACTCGGCGGTACACACATACAAGTTGTGCGCCGTGTCTGTTTAAAAGTACTAACCTCCAAAAGTTCTCAATTGATTTTTATATTTTTCCACCATTAGCTTTCATGGAGAACTTATATTCGTGTATTTAATACTTGTAGTTTGTGTCAATCAAATCAAAAGTCATTTATACAAATTAGGCTGAATGCCAGGACTTTTTGAACGTCAAAGTTCTACATAAAGACAGTCCCCCAAAACGCCCGCCCGTCAACCACTTCCTAGTGTTTTAGCTGGGAAGAAGAAGTGGCGCAACAAACTCCCCAGTAACACATCTGTCTGTTAAGTTGTGTATTAACTGACCTACCACATGATTTGTACAAGATGTTTTAAAAACAGTTATGTGCTTCCGGCTTTCATATTAAATAATAGATGTATGAGATGAACAGATATAGATAAAACATAATATTATGTGTGTAAGTGTATATTTTTACGTAGTCATACTATACTCATGATGGTATTTTTTTTTATTTTTTTTTATTTTATTTAATATGTGTTTGCTCTTGACTCTAGTCTAGGTCATAGATGACAGAGACAAAGTCGATGATGGAGCGAGCTTACCCAGAAGAAGCCTGTTCACTCTAATTTTGAAGAGATTAGGGTCGTATGCGTTCGGAAACACAGACGCAGGCAGAGAGTCCCACTCCTTTGCTGTTCGCATTATAAAAGACGTTTGGAAACGTTTAGTGCGAATTGGTGGAATAGCAACAAGGTAGGGATGGTAACTTGCAGTGCGTCTAGATGTCCGATGGTAGAAGGGGGCCGGTGGGATGAGATCGTGGAGTTCCTGGACACATGGTAGCTATAAGATTGCTGTTACAAAACCCATGAGGGACGCATAGATCTAATAAAAAACCAACGCTATTTACTGCAAGAAGGATCGTATGAAATTTTACCCTGAACCGTTTGTTAAAAGGCAACCGAAATAAAAATAAACCTAAAATAAACCAATACCGTAAAGTACAATATTAAACTTCAAAATCTAAATTCAGAAATCGCGTGTAAGATTATCATCATAAAATATACTACTACTATACTATAGTATACTTTAGTAAAACTACGAGTATTTACACTAACAGCTCCGGTTTTACCCTTAACTGTTTTTGTGAATTCTTCTGTAAACCTTGCGGTTACTCAGTTTCCATACAGATGACATGTATAAATATAAATGTAAACATTCCCCGAGAGACGCTCTATCTTATGGTGAAATGTTTATAAAAATCCGTCAATAAATTGTCTAGATTAGTAAACGCACACAGCTTGTGGCCATAGTCTGTGAAACTCAGGCAAGCGGGTCGTGGTCGAAGAGATATTACGAAATTTATGAAAATGTTTCGGTTTAGCTTTTTTATTTGTAAAAATTGTGTTTTCTCGTCCAGTAAGGTTTTTTTAGAGTGATCATATTTGCATTTTTTTTGTATATAGTAAAGCCGGGTTACTTTGACCCTGGGGTCTAACTTTGGCTCAAATTTTTAACCAATAGGAACACAGTTAACACAGTGTGATGTGTTCCAATTAATTAAAGTGTTAGAGCCAAGGTTAGAGCCAATGAAAACGCTATACCGAAACATTTTCATAAATTTGAGATATTTACCAGACAAAACCCGCTTGCTTGAGTTTCACAGACTGTTCAGGCGCGTGCTGTGTGCGTGTACTAATCTAGAAAATTTATTGACGGATTTTTATTAACTTTTCACCATGAGATAGAGCGTCTCTTGGGAAATCTTTACATGTATATTTTATATATGTAATCCGCATGGAAACTGAGCAAGCGCAAGGTTTACAGAAGAATTCACAAACAAAGTTTAGGCTCAAACCGGAGCTGTTAGTGTAAAAACTCGTAGTTTTACTAAAGTCTAAACCTTATATTTTATGATGATCGTCTTACCCGCGATTTCTGAATTTAGAAATTGAATTTTAAATATTGGACTTTATGGTTTTATTTCATTGTATGTTAATTTTTATTATTATTTCTATGGTTGCCTTTAAATAAAAGGTACAAGGTAAGATCCGATGCGATCCTTCTTGCAGTAAATAGCGTTGTTTTTTTATTAGATCTATACTTCGCTGTATGGAATTTCTAGTGGCAATCTAATAGGTAGGTACCGTCATGGGTATAGTATGACTACGTTAAACATACACGTACACATAATGTAACGTATAAGCATCACTGTTTCTCTCATACATCTTTTATTTTCAATATGAAAGCCGGAAGGGCATTACTATTTTAAACACATCTTGTACAAATCATGCGGTAACTCAGTGAATACTCAACCTATAAGTATTAAAAATACAATTATACATTCTCCATGAGACACTCTAGCAAATGTTGGAAAAATTATAAAAATCAATTGAGAACTTTTGAAGATTAGTACTTTCAAACAGACACGGCGCACAACTTTTATGTATGTACCGCCGAGTTGTCGTACACTTACATTAGAAACCCCGGTCAAGTGCAAGTCAGACTCGCGCACTGGGGTTTCCAATCGACGCTTGATTTTTTCCGAGCATACATTACCTACGGAAGTTTTTAAACTATGAAAGCATATAGCACGTAAAATCGACGGACGGACGGTCGGACAACAAAGTGATCCAATAAGGGTTCCGTTTTTTTCCTTTTGAGGTACGAAACCCTAAAATGAGAATAATAATTTTCATTATCAAGCACCGTTTATAAATATGTGATTATTTTACTTTAAAAACAATCGAAATGAATCTAAATAAAACCGTGAAATCTATTCCTTGAAAATCGGTCATCTATTGAGACTTGAAAAATCTGTCGTCGATTAAATATTTTTATTTAAATTGCTAGGTATTTATCGGGTCATGTTCGAACCGCCGCGACCATTTCGGGCGACAGTCCGAACATGAATA
This sequence comes from Mamestra configurata, assembly GCA_002192655.3. Taxonomy (NCBI): domain Eukaryota; kingdom Metazoa; phylum Arthropoda; class Insecta; order Lepidoptera; family Noctuidae; genus Mamestra; species Mamestra configurata. Next base: position 35,419 of record NDFZ01005393.1, on the reverse strand, counting down.
ACGTTCAGCAGGCAGACGAGGAGCACATGGATTATAGGGCGGGTTATGGTCATGCGCAGTAGCGCTACTGATGAGGTGAGGGGAAGAGCGGGCTGCGGGCGTCAAGTGTTTGCGATGCGAGGGGTAAGCTGGGTCTCTGCCGCTGTGTCTCAGCGCGTTCGAACAACAAATCAGTTTGATCTAAGAGGGACTCTGTTTCTATCACACAAAAAAAGGCCGCATTTATGAGAGAAGGACGTTGACGCGTGATTATTTCACGGCAATCTCGGTCAGAATTAAATCTAAATGAAAAAGATTTCATTGTTACGCAGTCAGTACTGTTGAGTAGTTTCTTCCAGTTTTGTAGACTAACTGCGTCTTGTTTGCGTACACTAATCGCCAAAAGTATTGATCTGATTTTTATATTTCTTTCACCATAAAGTAGACTATTTTTCGCAGATTGTTTAAGTGCATATTTTAAACATGTAGCTTGTATGTGAACTGAGCTACCGAAGTAATTGTAAATGAAGTTCAAGTTCAATGCGAAACCTCTTGGTGATAAAGTATTTCAAATATAATAATTTTATCCATAAGCGAGCTATTAAAGAGTGATAACTAGTAGTTATTTCTTGATTTACCACGTATATCTGTTTTACAGAATATTGGCTTCGACGAAAATGAATGGGTACTTAAAAACTACAAAATATTGCCTACAATCGAACGAGTGATTAAAAAAAAATTGAATACATCCGATTTTGCCCCCCTTTAGTTAATATGTTACTGTTCAGTCATGTATCGATTAATTTAAGTGTACGACACGTAATGTACACACATACAAGTTGTGCGAAGTGTCTGTTTAAAAGTACTTATCTTCAAAGTTCTCAATAGATTTTTTTAATTTTTCCACCATTTGCTAGTGTCTCATGGAGAACGTAAAGGTGTATATTCAATAATTATAGTTCTATTAAATGAGCAACCGCGGGCTTTGTACGAGATGTCTTTAAAACAGTAATGAGCTTCCGGCTTTCATATTTAATAATAGATGTATTAGATAAACAGTGATGGATAACACGTAATGTTTGTGTGTAAGTGTATATGTTTACGTAGTCATACTATACCCATGACGGTACCTAGTAGATTGCTAGTAGAAAACCCATGAGGGACATATAGAACTCATCAAAAGCAACCCTTTTTACTGCAACAAAGATCACATCTAATCTTACCGTTTATTAAAAGGCAACCAAAGAAATAAATATAAAAATTAACATAAAATAAACAACACCATAAAGTCTAATTTTAAACTTAAATTTCCAAATTCAAGTTAATGTATATAATATACATGTATAGATTCCCCGTGAGACGTTCTATTTTATGGTGAAAGTTTATAAAAATCCGTCAATAAATTGTCTAGATTAGTACACGCACACAGCACGCAGCCATAGTTTGTAAAACTCAAGCAAGCGGGTCGTGGTCGGAGAGATATGACGACTTTTATGAAAATGTTACGGTATAACGTAATAAAATGGATTCTTCAAGACGATTTTTTGAGAAAAATGTCAAAAGCAATGGTTTCCTCAAATCGATTATGTGACTTCCTTTACATAACCCGCAGTAGCTCAAATACTCCACTTCCTATAAAGATATACTTACACCTAAATGTTCTCCAAGAGACACTCCATCTAATGGTCAAAACATAGAGAAAATCGGTTCAGTACTTTCGGAGATTTGTAAATAAACAGCATACATAGTCAATGAAATTTAGAACTCTTTCTACAGATATTGTTTATTTGTTAGCCACATGTTTGAAGACAAAATTATCGATGTCGAGAAACAATTAAAAGATCTAAGTCTCGTTCAGGAACGTTTAACTTTGGTTTTGATTCATGCAGTAATTAGAAAAATAGCGTTTACCAAATGACAACCTGCTGCATGTGTTTTTTAATAGGAATGTGACAACATTTGGATTCATAATCATGTCGACTATCATTTGTCATCTTAAACATCGATGAGGTGATATTAATCCGCCGGCTTGGGATTAAACTCACCATGCATTGCCTAAAATATTGAAAAAAAAAACATTAAATTTTTCTAACAAACGTTCAATCAACAATTTTTTTCGATTTATTAAAAGTGGATTTAAATTCTCGTTCAGAAAGAATTTTTTTCTTTGTTATGATTTTGAAATCGGTATGTTCTTTAACGTTTACCTAAATTTTCATATTTTTTAAATTTTAGAACCAAGGTGAAAATATACATTTGTTTCCTCAAAGAACAAATTACAGTTCTCTTTTAGATCTACTAAAATTAAATTTACAATATGATATATTTTTTCAAATGTCAAAGGAGCCCCCGAATTCGCACATGTCTGTGATCAATACGTACTTTACAAATGCCGCGGTAGCTCCGTTAATTCATATCCTATAGGTATTTAATATTGACTCAAGCATTCCCTATGAAACACTCTAGCTAATAGTGTGTAAATTATAAAAATCGGTAAGAGATTAGTAGTTTCAAATCGACACGTCGCGCTACATCCTCGCGTGTCGTAGACTTTTATTAATCGTTACATCACTATTACTTAAGTCATTTTAAAAATGCTGAGTAATTAATTATTAATAACCTACATAGTTATAAAACATTACACATACTAGTTTTACGTAAAAATAGCCGTTTTTCCAAAACATTTTCCTTCGTAGTAATATCTTTTAAAACGCAGCAAACGACTATAGAGTCGTTTGTTTGAGTTTTTCAGACTGACTGGGTGTTGTTTGCGCACACTAATCTCTAAAATTATACGGTCCAGTCTCGAACTGGACCGTTATGTAAATACTCGTAGCGCCTGTTTCGCACCAAACTGTGTTTGTGATGTCTTCTACAAAACTTGCGGTATGTCAGTTATTAGACTACCAAGAATTATTAAATATACACTCAAACATTCTCTATGAGACACTCTAGATATTGATGAAAGAAACATGAAAATCCGTCTATAAATTTCGGAGATTAGTACACGCAAGCAGCATGCAGCCATAGTCTGTGAAGCTCAAGCAAACGGGTCATAGGGGAAATTTATTTAATACATCAAAATGTTTCGTATTCGCACTGTCCATTAGGCGACCCTTAGGGCGATTCTTTTGATCCGTAGTTACCCATAGAATAACAATATTCGGCATCTAAATTTCGTGCATGCTTTGCTCGAGCAATATTTAGCTTAATCAATGGCCAAATAAATAGATATAAGTTTAAAATATTAGTTCATAACTAAAAATTTTTCGAAAACCGCATTTTAACGAGCCCAACTTAACTAAGATGTTACTGAAACACTAAGGAAATATTTCAGAAAAATAACTTATCTCACGTGAACCTCATTTGAGAAGAGAAATGATTCGAAATATTGGGAAATCATCAAATGACTTCTTCCGCTCTGGGTGGAGCGGAAGAGCGTGTCAGACTCTTACTGACTAAAACCCATCCGTGTCCCTTCTAAAGCCCTTTGCGTTCCAGGGCCGCGGTGACTCTTTCGAACAAATTCCGCAACCCATCAATGGGTACTTACGGAACAAAACTCGCCCTTAGACGATCAATATCTGGGGGGTCCGGACAGTTCTTGCATTTAATTAGTACCTGGATGTCCGGTTTTTTTTGTTAAACGTTTTCTAAAAATGAAACCTAGCTAGATCGATTTATCGCCCCAGAATGGTCAACCTATTAGCTTAGATGTGCACACAATCATCCTTAACCTTACTAGGGAGGGACGAAAAAAAGCGTAGACAACACCCTCCATTTCACATCCCCCCTAGAAGCATGCTGTTGGATGAACTGGTGAAGATAGCTTAAAAATCTTGTAAAATCAGCATTATAGTCTGACTGACATCGGGTTTATGACGAAAGTTTACGTTTCATGTTCCCGATTTCTGAATGAAGAATTATAAGTTGAGCATACGGCATAGAGTTTGACGTATGCTCAACTTATAATTCTTCTCCTTAAGCCTGAAAACCTGAAAAACTTGGCAGTAAAGTGCCGTATGGTATCGGACGTAAAAGAATAGCACACAGTAAGGGACTCGCCAGAGAATGGGCAGCAGCATTCTCTGTGCATTGCAACAGCAAACCCCCTTGGGGGAGACCTATGTCCAGCAGTGGAAGTCTTAAGGCTCGTGTGATGAAGATGATAATGAAAGTGCTTATTTCAGAACCCGCCGTGGACCTGACATTCATTCCATCAGCAACTACTGTCGAAAATTTAAAATGTATGGAATAATAGGATCGACTTGCAGTTCTAAATGTCAACCGAATTCATTTCATTTTTTTTTTATGCTTAGAAAATGAATAATTATTAATAACTCTCCCTTTCTCTCAAAACTGTTTTTCGAAAACTTAGGTACGTATCTTGCGTATACGTAAATTAAAATCATAGGAGTAGGACTAAAATCTGTTCTCCATGGACACTATATTACCCAGAAATCAGTTCAGCGGCAAAGTAATAAAGTCTCCCATCACGTGCGTGTCACAACAAAATGCCCCCTTCCCACCAGCCTAGACAATAATGACTTACTGCATGGGAAATGTGAATACACCTCAGCATCGCGTGTAGACTCGATTGACCCGAATGGGAACCTACCTTTACTATGTATTAAACTAGTTTTTATTTCATTATCGGTGGGATTATTTCTTAGCTATCTGCTAGTGTTCGTTGTGGGTTTGGAGAATGGTTAACGGATATACTTAAGAATCTATATTTAGGGTTGCTAGGTCTTCAAACCGAAAAGCCGGACATACCAGCCAGTTTAGCCGGATATTTGGGTAAAAAGGCCGGACACCCTTAATTTTTTTTTAAGTTAAACAGGGCTTTTTATCATTTACCATTAAATTTACTTTTAATTCTTTTGAAACAACAATGAAACTGACCTAATCAGTATTTTTAATCATTCAATATTCATATTATATTAAATTTCTATAATTTGAAATAGTAGTAAGTTCGTAGCTAGCAGTACAAGGTGAGTTAGGCGGAGCGGATCAACACATGACAAATGTAAAAAAAAAGCTTAAATTGAAAAAGCCTAACAAAAGCCGGAAAGGCCGGACACCGTCTAATTTGGCCGGACACACAACCAAAAAAGCCTAATTGTGTCCGGCTTTATCCGGATTGAACACTTTGGTCCATGTAGGTACGCTTATTGCAATTCACTTTTAATCCGTTTACGACGCTAAGGCCCATATTCGAAGTCACTAAGATGGATCTCAACGCGAATCTTTCGCCACGACAAGAGAAAAACATATTAATGTCAATAAATAACAAGCTATAATTCGAGGTGCATCAACCTGGTTAACATCGAATTTGTGATGAAATTCTTAACAGCAAACATACTCGCAGACTCTAAATCTCTTTAAAACTAATTAGTTCGAAATAAAATTCACAACACCACACACAACATACAACACAACTTAACATACCGAGACTCGTCTGTGCCTCGGAAAGCACGTTATGCCGTTGGTCCCGGCTTTCATTTGTAGATCTTGGGCAGTCGTTACGGATAGTCAGAAGCCAGATAATCTGACACCAGTCTTGCCAAGGAGTACCGTGTTACCCAGTTAATGGGTTGTGGAGGTCTGGTAGGCAACCGCTCCACGTAAAATACTGGTATTCAGCTGAATCCGGTTTGACTGGAAGCCGACCCCAATATAGTTGGGAAAAGGCTAGGCAGATGATGATGAGTTCGAAATAAAATTAAATGCGGTTACTTAGAAGAGGTACCAAGTCAGCTCGAGATTTAGGAAAATTAAATCATAACCTATAAACGAGGCACTTAAGTCTTTACTTTATTTTACTTTAGCAAACCAGTCCCAAAAACAGAACAAAAACAAAACATCAACAATACTCTCTGGCAAGTATCCAACAAAACGTCGCATTAGATCGCACAAACGCACAATTCGCACAGTTTTCCTATAAACATAGTAAACAGTCGAACGTGAGAAGAATTTGTACGTGACCGAATGAGTGAACTGTATGGAATAGTAATGAACGTAGAAGGAAACACCATGGAATAACAAGGACGTCTTGTTGAACGTGACTAGTGGCACGCTGGTTTGGCCTTGGATGGGTCGTTAGGCCTACCTAGGTAGGTACTGATAGTCTTAGGGTTTGCGCGGGCAAACGAGCCACCGATCACAGCCTCCGGAGGCTGGAGACAAGCCTGTTTACATGATTTTTAACATATTTTGAATGTCCATGCCGCACACGTATAGCGAGTGGCGTCCACTCGCGACTCAGTGTCCGAAACACGCAAGCGGTGGCGGTCACTCGTGGCTCAGTGTCTGCGAGATGTCACCGGTGGCGGCCACTCGCTATTTAAAAACGCCGGCACTCATGCGCATTGTGAGGGGAGCGCAGCTTCTCTGACACCCACCGGTGGCTGTGGTCAGTGGCCCGTTTGCGCGGACCTAATGGTAATTTCTAAAACTAGCCGTGTGTTTGTCGGGATTCCCGACATAAATAGCGCAGTTTTCTAGAAGGAACTACTACTTCATCCCAAAAGAAGGGAGAAGTAGTAACTTCCTCCCTACCTTTGGGATAAATTTGTCATGCAGCAAGATCTAGTGAGCTGCACTAGTTTTGCGATAGCTACAAAATCGAAAGCCATGAGAAATTTTGTCAGTTGGTAGAACAGTTGAAAATATTCGTATTAAAACAATGTCATTATTTTCAGTTCACTTTTTGCACTTTCTATCATTTTTAGATGAATGGTTATCGCTTTGTCCGCGGAAAATCAGAAAGATACGATTATTGTGTGAAAATATTAACTAATTAATATAAATGTCTAATGCACAAGGCGATAAATTTACACAACCTATATCTAATTTTACAGATATCAGTTGGATGTATCCCATCCTTGAGTTTTGATTCATTTTTATAGGGAAAACTTAGTATATTATTTTGTAGCTTTGTTAAGGCATATCACGTACAAAATAATGGTCATTAAAACTATGTTATGGACGAATGGCCTCCAAAGCGCTAGAATCTGCTTAAATGATAATCTTACTTCAATGTCGAGGTCGGAGGAGTTTGGCGATTCTTCGGCCTATATCAGAAAGAGTTAGATAAAGAATAGGATAGGAAAACCAATGGCTAGAACTGACAACAAAACGATAAACAACTAAGCGTAGAGTAAACATTGTGTCTCCGCAAATAATGGTACCAGAGAAGAAAATAAAAGTGTCTGCACGCCTTTTTTTTAGTGTACCATTCAAAAAAGTTGTTTTTCAATTTGTCCACAGCACAACAAATACGACGTGGGTAGCGGAGAGCAGTTCGACGACCTGGTTGGCTTGATCGAGCACTTTAGGTCCTACCCGATGATTGAGACGTCTGGCGATGTCCTGCGCCTGCTGCAGCCGGTCAGCGGCACCAGGCTGCGCGCACACGACATCGATCGCAAGGTGCAGGAGATGCAGGTAGCTTAAACTTAACATTATTATTGTAGGCCTATGGAACCAAATTGTAGACTATCACACATAAATTAAACAAAACATAACACATTCAAATCTTATAAATGCGAAAGTAACTGACTGTTTGTTCGTTTTGACGCCTAAAACGGAGAGCCCTAACATTTTGGTATTGGGATAGATTGAAAGGACCTTGAGAAAAAAACATAGGATATATTTTTTCCCGTCTGTGTATTCTCCTGGGATTTTTCCGATTTTCACACGGGTGACACCGCTAGCAGAAGCTGTAGGTGTCAATATATATTCTTCCGTTACTGACTGACTGACAACGCACAGCCGAAACTACTGATCGTAGAAAGCTTAAATTTAGCATGTAGCTTCTTTGGGGAGTGTAGGAGAGCACTGAGAGAGGATTTCCCGAAATTCTTACGTGAACGGGAAAAAACGGGTATTTGTGTGTACGAAGCCACGGGCAAAAGCTAGTATGTCATATAACTAATCATTTCAGCCGAAGACGACCAGGTATGTGTCGCAAACGTTGTCATTCGGGTCATCGGTCCGTGGTCCCTGAATATACACGCTGTTGCTTATCACATTGGATTCAGTTTCAATTGCACGAAGATTTCCACAGGAACTGTGCATTTTCTACACTTTTCTCAAACAATTGAAAACAGTGTAGCTAAAAGTGTATCAGTGAATTATTTATTACGTCGCGTATACAATGCAGCGCGGTAGTGACAAACTCCTTTCGCAAAACAATACCAAGCTGTCGCATGTCGTTTCGAACGATATTTACGAATACAATCATCATATCATTTGTGACAAAGACCTTTATTGTTATGCTTAGTGACTGATTGAATAAAACATGGCATGCTTAAGATATAACCCATTAAATGGGCACGTGTTTGACAACATGCGCCTGGGCAGGAGGCATTTTATAAAAATGCCACGCGTCTGCGTCTGCACAGCTCGTGTGCATGTGATAATGTCATGTTGGCCGATCTTATGCAAGAATCGGTGGGAAATATACATATATTATTCTTTAGAGTTTAGATCATTTCATTGTTTCTGAAGATAATGATAGAGAAAACAAATAAAGCTTCGGTTTAATTTTACTCATGAGATTTACAACTTGATTATACTCGTGGTTAGGTTTGACTATATAACTAGATGCTAACCAGTTGTTTGAACGCAGTGCTAATGGACAGACGAGTACGTAGTAGAAAGTCATTGCTTTTAGTAACGTATAATATCACTGCAGATACCTCCTTATCTTCTGCATCATTTATAAATGAAACTCTTATTACTTCCAGGAGATTGAAGACTATCAGAAGCTGGACAACAAGTACGGCTTCGATGGAGAGTTCCAGTCGCTGAAGATGTTGGAAGATAGACACGTGTTCACAAGCTTCGAGGGCACCAAGCCTGAGAACGCGTCCAAGAATCGATACAGAAATATTTTACCTTGTGAGTTATTTTTTGTCCTTTTCTACCATAGAAACGGATAATGGTTAAATATGGCACAAGAAGAAATAAAAGTAAGGGTCGATTTAGTTCGAAGGTGGGTGAGTACATATTAAGTAAAAACTGATCGAGTCAAAGAAATGCTTTATCCACATAAAATGAATTAGAGTAAGTCTAAAAAGATGATGTTTAACACAAAGGATCCATGGGTAATTGGAAATGCTACCGGACTGCCACCTCACTTTGCACAAATTGTTAACTGAGCTGCTAGGTAATCCATTGATAATAAATCGTAGTTTGATAGGCTCGGCTTTGTTTTAAGCCCCAAATTTATTTTTATCGTGTATTCGTGTATCTTACTCCTTCATATCAGCCAATTGCCGTCCACTGCTGAACGTAAGCCTCCCCCAAAGATCGCCAACCATCCCGGTTTTGGTACTAAAAAAGAAATAGTCTTATTTTCAATATTTCACAATATGAGTCCAATTATTTAATTGAAAGAACATTTCAGTACAGAAATGTTCCTGATATCCATCTCTAAAACCTCTCTGCGTTACAGATGACCAGACCCGCGTGGTGTTACGCCGACGAGACAACCGGCCGGACTCCGACTACATCAACGCCAGCTTCGTGAGGTCCTCACGACTCAGCGACTCCTTCTCTTCCGTGCAATCCTCCAACGAGAGCCTGGATAGTGTTCAATGTGAGTAGAGGAACTGAAATTGGTATGGGATGGGTCCGTCAGGTGGTACTAAGACTAACATAGTTCAAGTTGCAAGAATCGATCCTTGCGAAGGCTTCTCCGACTCTTGTCTGATTTTCAAGCTATGGTTAGGAATGATCAGATTTTACTAACTGATGTCAGATCCCAAATCAGCGTACCGCCAAAGTTTTATTCCTTATCTAGAACTTACAAATAAATCAATTTTCTGAGATTCTGAGAAATAAATACGAACATCAAGACATCTCGCCACCTCTGGTCTTCAAATATTGAACCATTAGTTGTTCATTTAACGAATGTCAAACTATTCCAAACCGATACACTTGTCACAGTGGTCTTGTCAAGCTGCAGTACAAAATTTGCACTAAAGCAACTTTAAATCCTTATGTTCATAGCAACCAATTTAATAACCTAGTTGCATTATTAACCAGATGTCGGTTAGTTGAGCAGTTTAGCATGCAATAGACAGCAATTAGGCACCATTTTGTGGTCAACACTGTTATTTTATGATTGCTTGAACACCTTGGTACGAAACAGCTTGTTAACTTGCGTAGTGAAGGCGTTTTGAACGTAAATTAGAAAGCATGAGTGGGTAGAAACTTCTGGGTACAATCCGTCTAATAAGAATATCTACGTAAACCTTTGCTTCCCTCACATATCGATTCAAAATCATAAATTTCTGGGCTACGGATCTGCCTTTTACGCGGCATACAAGAAAACCGTAGGTACGTATAGCTCACATTAGAATCCATCTTATTTGTTTCTGGGAAATTCCCTACTCCATGTTTGTACGTCGATGGGCAATAACTTATGTAAATCGATAACCGAACACCAGACTGATTGGTACGTGATCAGTATTTCTGACGGTCAAGGAAAATATCTGTTTGGTCAGTGAGTAAACCAAATTGGAGATGAGCGTCATGAGTGTTTCGGATTGTTGTCTATAATTCTGCCTAGCCGTTTATGAAACTGCTATTGTTACTGAGCTCGAATCACCGGCGGCTAACAGAGGGCCCATAACTATTTAAAAAATTGTGATAAGCAAGAGTTTCATCTGTCACATTTTATATCTAGTCACAATACATCATTTGACTACTATGAAAAATTTGCATTAATGAATAGTTAATGGACAAATAAGTACCTCAGTTGGAAGTAATAGGTAACTAGGACATTAGGTAAGAATTTTAGTAAACAGTGTAGCTGCAGTCTCATCGTCATACGTACCTACCACCAAAGAGAATACTAATGGTGATGGAGTACAATGAGCGAATACTATTAAAGATCTGCACGTACGTGCATGCGGTTTGACTCATTTGCATATGTATGGTTGTGCTTTAAGATAAATAAGTTTGGGCATGCACCTGAGTCAGTAGGTAGTTTAACATAAAACAAGAAGGATGTTCTATATTATTTCTTATGTTATTTCAGCTCTAATACTAAACAGCGAAACAAAGAAAGCTCCGCCGCTGGTGACCAAGTCGCTGTCAGATGAAGCATTAAGAGAAGTCAAGAAATCGTTTAAACTGGACAAAATTAATGGAAACCTCTGTCGGGATGTTACAGGTGAGCTCAATCTTATGAAACAAGAAGATTTCATATCTCAAAAAACGTTCAAGAATAGCAAAAGATAAAAACAGTGAATTTTCAGCAATATCAATATTTTTAATGAGTACGTTAATTCTTTCAAGACTTGTTAGGAACAGAGGGACTTGCATGAATGTTTTGACGTGTAGTAACGTTACAGTATCGTTAACGTAAGTGAATTTTGAATATAATAAACTACAACCCCATAATATTTTGGTTTGTATATAATATTCTATATTGTATGCAACATACACAATTTGAATCCTATAAAAATATGATCCAATTCAAATAAATAATTTGCGAAACGACTATTATATAGTTATAGTAAAATTTTACGTTACGTTACTATACGTTAAAAACATTCGTGCTGGCCTCAGAACAAGTCTTGTATAAAATGAATTCTGAAAAGAACAGCTCATTTAAAGGTACTTCCCTAACTTGGAGCATTCGCCTGTAATGTAACGTTACCGAGTCGAGCATTATATACTGGGTATTTTTATAGATAGGTGGGAGTCCTTCATGCTGCATATATGGGTGCGGCTTCATATCGTAGTGTAGAATTACTTAAAGGTATATTATTGTTACAAACAAAATATGGTAGGTCCATATTTTATTTGTAACAATATTAACCCTCCAGGTGTCCGTCACTTGGAGCACACCTTAAGGTGGCATAAACAAATCAAAGATAGCCTTTTGTTTTCGAAGGATCCATTAAAAACTATTTAAACAATAACGTCACTGTTCAGGTCTAGGAATATATATTTTTTTGTACTTTCAGTAAAGGACAAAGCATACATCGCGGCTCAAGGCTGCCTCTCTAACACAAAAGATGACTTCTGGCGAATGATTTGGCAAGAAGACGTCAGAGTCATCGCTATGATCACTAACGAAGTCGAAAATGGAAAGGTACGCGAAACAAACCTATTTGGAGCTATGTGCAAACAAAGCATATGTTATTGATGGGCTCGCATTTTACCATTTGTTGAAAAGCGGGGATTTGGTCGACGATGGAGCACACTTGCCTAGAAGTAACCTATAGATGTGGATATTAGTTAGCTAAGACTCCGGCAGGGAATTCACTAATAGCTGTACGCACTGTGAAAGTATTCCTAAAACGTTTTGTGGAATGGTTTCACCGAGTGTATAATGTCAGGTGAACGATGTAATATCGTTTGATACAATTTTCATTTGTTATAATCATCTATTGTTATAACAACTTATATAATTTCAAATAAGCTTCAGTTGACATAATATTAGCCGGGTGGAATTGGTTCTTTTAGAGGAAAATAGACACGTGTGTTTGCAGCATTAAAAGCAAAAAAAAAAAATTGGCATCGCCCCATTCACAGACAGCCTTGGAGGACAGGTTCAAACACCACCACAGTGGTGGCCTAGGGTATGCAGAAGCATACCAAAAAGTACTAGGCAGTAGTTCATAATGTGCAGCAAGAACGATGTTGCCGACTTTGAGGGCTCCCGGCATGAATATCCAATTGACCGAAAGGTTTCGCGAGGTCAAAGGAAGCGGTAAGCGCTTCCCCGTGCTTCTCAATGGCCACACTCCAGGTGTGAATGGCATAGGTACACTAGCCGATCGCCAGCTGACCGATTTTGGCGGAAACGGTCATATTGACGGTCAATAAGGATGTCGTCAGCTTCTAGGTATGCCAGGAGCTTTCTGTTGAGCACCCATTTCAAACTCTGGATAGGCCGCTTGGCGGTGCGTCTTTACCCAGTGGGTAGTCACAAGCCATTGGTTGAAACATTCCACCAGTTAGTGTCACCTGTTAAGCACCACCCGGGGACTTGCTATGGATATCCATAGCAAGTCCCCGGGTGGTGCATATTCTCCTATAAACGCAGGTTACTTAGCCCCCAAAATGCATAGTGCACACGTAAGCAAGTGAATAATTGGGATGTTCACTGCCAAATAAGTTCCGCATAGATTGCGTATTTGTTATTTTTATGCAGAGAAGCCAGTGAAGTTTGTTGCCGTGTTTCTTCGTCACGACTTTACAATATGGCGCTATGTGTTTTAAATTGTCACTCATTCGTCGGTTTGAAGTGGCAAACATTTAGCACCTTACTACGAAGGTGAACCTACCAGCAAGAGACACCCCACTTTTTGAAAACTTGTGGTACACTTACACTACTCTTTTTATCGTCAGAAGTTTAGATCCAAATCAAATATTTCGTAATTAAATTACCTCTAAATTTGCTATCAAGATTTGGACTGATCGCTAAAGTAAGTCTAGGTCTCTAGTCGAAACGTGTTTTGTTTGTCACATACCTACCTACCCTCCTCTTTGTAAAAAGTTTAATGAAACAAGTTGGTGGGCTACAAGTCTTTGCGAATATAGCTTAATTTTATTTGTGGCTTTTGCCTATCCGACCTCCACAATGTATTAACATTAATTGCTATCTTTACAGAAAAAATGCGAACGCTACTGGCCTCTCTCTGGTCATGAAGAGAAGTTCGACGGTCTCACAGTCAAGGCCATATCTGAGACACACTATGAGGAGTACCTGCTGAGGGAGTTTGATGTATGTGACGATAAAAGCTGTCGGATCGTTTTCCAGTATCAGTTTACGGTAAGAAGCCCGTTTTGTTTTCACGTTCCTTCAGATGGGGTAGTGGCGAGAAGAATGATACATACAACGTGTAACAGAATAAACGCAATACTTGAAAAGGGGTCATCATTGTGAACAACTTTTACAAAGGGATCAATCGCGAAATCGTAAAAATAGCTGTTCAGTACATTTTATCGAGTTATGCGCACATAAATGTATGGGGAAGTCGTTTTATTTCCTGATTTTAGTGTTGATCCGATTCATAATGATGAGTACAATGACCCCATTTCAGGTATTGGGTTTATTCCGTTACACGTTTTATAATAACTGAAATCTAATACTGTTTAAATATATTTTGTCTATAAATATTTGGATATTTGACACTAACAGCCAACATGATTTTCTTTTGCCTATGTAAGGCAACATATGGATCTCACTATGGACAGACTCCAGCTTGTCAATTTTCTTTAGATATACTTCTTTAGGTCACGAATAGAAAAGTCTTATTAGGTAATAAAGCATGATTGGTCTTCATTTCCAGGCTTGGCCCGACCACGGAACACCTGGTGACCCAGACGGAGTGCTGTCCTTTATAGACGATATCAACAGAAGAATGATAAAGAATTCACAGGAATCAGACGCACCAGAACAGGTTGGAACCCTTACTTGTCTTAGCTGTGACTACGGCATTTACTGCCAACTTTCGTGTTTCCTATATAATCTGTCTTTGCTTTGGTCACGTTGATTTCTTTAATCTTATCGATACTAATAATAAAGCTGAAGAGTTTGTTTGTTGGAACGCGCTAATCTGTGGAACTACCAGTCGGATAAGGAAAATTATTTTTGTGGGACACATTAATAAGGAATGCGGGAACGGAAAATTCCTACGGGAACGGGTAAAAACGAAATATACGCGTACGAAGTCGCGGGCAAAAGCTACCTGTACTATAATATAATAAAGCTGAAGAGTTCGTTTGTTTGTTTGTTTGAAGCCGCTTATCTCTGGAAGCAAACAAGAAAATAAATGTAAGGTATCGAAGGGCGAATCACTTAGAGGACGCCTGATTTAGGCTGCGTTTTCACTAGAGATGTGCGACGATGCGTAGCGAGGGATGTGTTAACCAATATAACCGCTTCATTTCCCTAACCTCGCTCAGCGCTAACGATTCTATTGGTTCTTAACAAACACATCCCTCGCTACGCATCGTCGCACATCTCTGGTGGAAATACAGCCTTATATATTGTTGCCTAGCCCATACTTGTCTGGCGTGTCTATTAATCGATCCCCCGGTTTGTTCGTAATGAAAGGATAATGTATTCTTCTATAATATTCAAGTAAATGTTTCAGAACATCCTGTGTGTGCATTGCTCGGCTGGCGTCGGCAGGACGGGAACTTTCATAGTCCTCGACATTCTAATTGACAAAATTAAAACATCTGGTGAGATTTATGATACATTTTCTTTATACTTAGTGTTTGATTCTGTGCTTATGCGAATATCTTACCTACTAAGTTAAGTTAATGCAAAGCGACAAGACTGTAATATGCACAATTATTCTTACTTTCCGATTATTTTTTTTCATAACGACTTTTTTCGAATTATGCTTGTGAAATGTTTTGTTTGCGTACGCCGTAGCTTTACTGTTTATTGTTGATTTATTAGCGAATTGCTATTCTAAGTGCGAATTTTTTAAATAAAAAATCATACCAAAATATTGCAGTCTAGTGCTTCTTCGTATATTGTACCTTTACTTTGCAAATTATCTGCGATTTAATTCATCCAATTGCGAATGGCTCAGATTTCGTAAATGTCGCCGAATTACTGCAAATATCGTAAGACAGAATTAATTCTTGGTTATATTATATAGATAGGGACTCTTTAAATATTGCGACCAGATCGAGAAGAAACAGTTTTCAATAATCTGTTGATTTAAACATATCACGGTTTTATCAATGTTATTTTCTTTATAGGATTCAACTGTGATATCGACGTTCACTCCACGGTAAAACTGGTCAGGGCGCAGCGGAATGGCATGGTGCAGAATAAAATGCAGTACAGGTTCATCTATCTGGCGTTGCAGGAGTACATTGACGGCAGGAACATAAAGTTGCGGAAAAAGGTTTGTAGACTTTTGAGTTAAAGATGGATGTGAAGGCCAATACTCGTACTTAAAAGACGTTCAGATTGTCAAAAAGCTAGGGAAACGACATCATCCATTTTGGTCCAAATTCGTAAGTGCCGGCCAAAATAAAGGGCATTCTGACAGGCCTTGCCCCCTTAACATCAATCTGAAAGACCAGGGAACAATGGCGGGTGGTAGGTTCTTAAGAAGTTAAGATAAGATAAGAAATTTATTTTGTAAAACATGAGTACAGTATACAGGTCTTAGAATTAAAATGCTACATGTTTTGCCATTTATGGCGAACAAAATTAGTCGCACTAGACAAACAATACAAAAATTAAAATGAAAAAAATTAAGAAATTACAATGTCAAAATCAGAATGAAATTTTTATTATAATGTAGAGATTTAATTCAAAATTACAATGTCAAAATTTAAATTAAATTCAAAATTAAAATGTCATAATTTAAATTAATTTGAGAATTCTAAACAAGCAAAATATCATTTAAGAATTCGTCTACGCTGTAATAGCACTTCTCCAGTAATAACCCCTGAAGGGACTTTTTAAACTTGTTTAGAGGCATGCATTTAATGACATCAGGTATCTTATTATAAATATAAAGATCAGTACCAAGAAAAAGTTTTGATTCGTGTTCAAAAAAGCAGGTATGCGTAGTTACGGACCTTGAAAGTACAACAGAACTGTATCCCATACATTATATTGCTTATAAAATAAGTAACGTCTGGTGGCTCTGGGATCTTGGACTATATTACCAAGCGTTCAACCATAGCCTTTCGGAGGACTGGATCTGTAACCCACTAACTAGCTCGTGCTTTGAAAACATGTGTCTCAGCAACAGTGCAGTTGTCTACACACACACACGTACCGGGCCGCAAGAAAAGTGTTGCCGAGAGTACCGACCCTATGGGGGGACCCAGTATTTACGTCTAATTGATCGGTCGAGCAGCCATCGATAACCACTTACACCATTAATTCAATTACATTGTTTACTGGGTAAGGAAGCTTATCATGGGCACGCCAAAATTGTGGCCGTAAGACCCCTCTTTAGGGAGTGGCTGTAGAAGCGCCACGGTGTCCTCACCTTCCGCCTGACGCAGGTACTCACCGGACACGGCTGTTTCGAGAGATACCTGTTTCGGATTAAGCGGGAGGACACGCCCGGGGATCAGCACTGTGATGATCGCCCGGAGGACACGGTGGAGCATACGGCGGAGGTCTGCCCTGCTTGGCCGTACCGCCGTGTCCTTGTCGAGGCGATCAGCTGCGGCGACCTCTCGCGTCCGGCCCTGGTTAACTCCATGGTCCGGAGCGAGGAGGCTTGGGAAGCGGTCACTTCCTTCTGCGAAGCAGTAATGCTAGCGAAGGATGAAGCGGGTCGCGCGAGGGAGAGAGCCTTCGCCCCAAACGCCGCTATAGAAGATGGTCCGAGCGTCGGGAGTCGCGATCCCCGGCCACCGTAGGCGCGGGCCTGCAGGCGGCGAACGTTGGGTAGCTCGCTGTCCGGTCACAACTAGACCCGGGTCAATTGCGCGTTGTGTTCCACGCGCGCCTCAAAGAGATTTCAGCATAGGAGACGGGGCCCGCTAGGGCCAGAGCTTACCAGGGTTGCGGAATTTGTTCTAAAGAGTCACCGCGGCCCTGGAATGCAAAGGGCTTTATAGTAACAGCGTATCATGGTCTAGTAGCATCGTTATTGCGCTACGGTGTTATATTTTAGGGTAATTCAAAGGACAAAGCAATAGCGTTTAAGGCCCAAAAGAGATGCATTCGTGCTATGTTCAATTTGAAGCCGACTGACAGCTGTATGCCATTATTTAAAAAACACAAATTATTAACTCTGCCATCTCTGTATATTTTTGAAATTGCGGCATTTGTTAGGGTAAATCAATTTCTATTTCCACGACTAGGTGATACCTTCCCAATAGTCAACTGTGTTCGCATACGTCAAAGACAGCGTTAAAGGGAAAAAGCGTTTTCTGTATGGCTCCTAAAATTTATAATAAAATACCACAGTCATTTAAAGCATTGCCGGTAAATTTGTTTAAAAAAGAGATTCGAGATTTATTAACAGACAAGTGTTATTATAATATAAATGACTTTTTGAATGACACTATTTGATATTTTTATTTTATGAATTCTTAGTTTTTGTGATATTTTATAATGAATTTATTTGACTGACATATCAATGTTGACACTGACATTGACATACTTGGATTGAAGTGCCTTTAGTTTTTAAAATTTAATTTGTAATTTAGTTTTTACATTTTTTGTAAATTTTATCAAATTTGTACGCCTTATTGGTGAAACATGTACGTACGAAAGATTAATATTGTGACATCCTGCATGCAAAATTTGCATGTATACGCATGTTTTGACACATAAAATAATCTTTATCTTTATCTTTAGAAGGAACACGGATGGGTTTTAGACAGTAAGAGTCTAACACGTCCTTCCGCTCTACCAAGAGCGGAAGGAGTCATTTGATGATTTCCCATTCCTACAAAAAAAAGGAAGCTTATAAATAAAGCTTGCGAGGGAGACCGCAACCCCAAGCTTCTCGAAGGGAATTAGAATGGCATATGCTAGAAAATCCCCCGAAAACCGAATTTGGCGGGTGCTGTTTGACTGTCACTAAGGATATCGTTCGCGTCTGGGTATGCCAGGAGCTAACTGATGAGCACCTGTTCAGGCTGCTGGCAGCAAAGTTCTTACACAGGATGGAAGTTACTTAGATGGGTTACCGGGTCAGTCCAACTGCTCTTGACTTGGCACGTTAGCTTCCCTCCAAGGCACTTTTCCAGTCTCAAACGAAAGGTGAAATAGGCGGGTCAAGATCGGAAAAGTTCAGGCGCACAAGTTCGGAACATTCGAGTCTATGCGAATTTCTGACATACCTACGCGTCTCGCATCCATCAGAAAAAGCAAGAGATCGCGCGTTAGCAGAATAGTGGCCACGCAAAAAAAAGAGAGGCAAACAAGTTTACTTTGTCCTCAGCGGAGTGAGCCAGCGACATGTCCGGTTTCAGCAGTGATTAGATTTATCTAACTGCCTTAGCCGAGCACCGAAACGCTTGGAAGGCAAACTAAGCCCTACGCAAATTTGCATAACATGGCAGCCCGTGGAAAGCTCTCTTCTTCTGACTCACGTCATTTGCAGGCATCTTTTTACCCAGTCACTTTTTACACAATCAGCGTTTCCATTGTGAAATTCTGAACAAAAATGTTTCTATGGGATTTTTTTTAAGTCACAGTTAGATGTTTCATTTGATTTATAGAACCCTTTAATCAAACTGATGACTGAAAGAACAGATTTTTTGACTTCAAAGTAGGTACTCGTACACAGTGCTATAGCTTTGGTGCCTTAATAAGAAATGCTAAGGCAGATAGATTCTATCAGAATAAATCACTTCTGTTTTGATTTTTCTTGTTTTGTATTAGGTATATTCTTAGTGCAAATACTGACGTATATCAGACGGCAGTTTTTCCGCAGTCCAGACATTAGCAAAGTACTACCTTTTTTGTGAATGTTTTTACTATAATTTATGTTTTTCCAACCAGATGCACGTGAATGTCAATATTTTATGCGGAGCAACTGACCGTCTGCATTCACCAACTCAACTGGTAGAAATACCGATATCGTAAGGTTAGACCAGTTGCGATATTTTAGGCTTTTGCTCATGGCGATCACCAGGAAGCCTATTTTTTATGAATTTCTACTAACAGGCCCTTTTATCGTTGCATGCATAATTATGAACATTTGCTAGTAGGTTCCTATGTAATTATACTCTTGTTTACCACCTGCAGCTTGCAGGAATGCGACCCTGTCACGATCATTCCTTACCCTGAAGCAATACAAACCAAAAGAGTTCAAGCGGGTCTTACCCGTTGTCGATGGCTTAAGTCAATCCCATTTCATCTTTGTTTCAAAATTAAACTTTTTAATTTTCTTTTCCAGATATACAGTACTTCGGACGCGTAAATCGACCGTCAAAGAACCAAAGTGATTATTTAGATTTATTTATACCTTAATGAAATCAATTAAGTTGTCATAAGCGGAGGATCCGATACAGTCAGTTATAATAATTTCGATGTTAAGTAACTATAAAAAACCATTAAATTGTTTACGAATAAGTTTTGTTTTATTTACCCATACCTACAACGTGATATTATAATCTAATATAAATCCTCTCTATTATCTCTCTAATAAAAACCAACAAAATATGACCAAAAATCGAAACAGTGATTAAAGAAAATGTTGTATGCATCCGATTTTGCCCCCCTTTAGTTAATATGTTACTATTCAGACACGTATCGATCTATGTTAGTGTACGATAAATCGGCGGTACACACATACATACAAGTTGTGCGCCGTGTCTTGTACTTATCTCCAAAAGTTCCCATTTGAATGTTGTAACTTTTGCACCATTTGCTAGAGTGTGACTGAGCTACCGCATGATTTGTGCAAAATGTCTTTGAAACATAAATGTGCTTTCGGCTTTCATATTAAAAGATGTATGAAAGAAACAGTGAGAGTTAACACGTTTTATTATGTACAAGTGTATATTGAAGTGAGGGACTTGGGAGTTCGTTTCACTACTGGTTAACGGTTGGTTAAGGTATGCAAAAAAAGCATATAGAAACTGAGGATTTGTGCTTAGAACGGTTAAAGGCTTCACAAATATTAAAGCTATAAAGGCACTATAAAATGCTTTAGTAAGAAGCCATGTTGAATGTAATGCAGTTATCTGGGCTCCACATGAAACTAAATGTAAACTTATGGTGGAGCGAGTACAAAATAAATTATAATAAGGGATAATATATGAGGGATTACGGGATAGGTATATCTGTCACCGGAAAATTGCAGACTGCGTAAAATTGTAATAATTGTTTATAAGATTGTAATTTCTCGATATATGATGACTTCGATAGTTTCCAATATATAGGTACGTGTCTTATTGAGAGTAAAAAGTTTACAATTTTCCAGTGACATATCCATTTTATCCATTGATGTATACAACTCTATTTGTCTTGGGTATGGTCGGATATAATGAACTGATGGTCATGAGGCATTTCACACTAGTGACATACATCTTTGATATATTAGAGGGAAGACACACAATGCGTATATATTGCGAAGGGTGGAGCTAGTCGTGCTATCAATTTCAAATTTCAAATTCATTTATTTCAATCAATTTTAGATCATAACAAAGGTTGACTGGTAGAGAATGCCTTGATGCATTAAGTCCGCCCATGTACCACTATTGTACATAAAGTTTAAATAAATAAATAACATTCACATTAAGTTTCAATTAAAATAAATATACATAAAAACAATCGAATGAATTACTTAATAAAATTTAAAATACAATATTGGAAACAAGTCATAAAATTAAATTAAAATCACATTTATATATAAATTAAAATGCCTGAGTCATTTATCTGTTTGTCATTAAATTAATCATATAACAATGATAAATGTAGGATGACAATCAAACCTGTTCGCCAATGCACTCAGGATGCCATTAGAGGTGGCCCGGAGCCTGCGCCCCAGAGATGCACACCGCTTTCGCATCGTCGTGTAGAAACAGTCGACACGGGCGTCGGCGAACATCCCCGACGCGCTGCAGTGCCGGGGCAACCCCAACAACATCCTGAATGCATTATTATACTGTACACGGAGAGCGTTGTACTGCTTTTG
Source organism: Mamestra configurata (assembly GCA_002192655.3). Lineage (NCBI taxonomy): Eukaryota > Metazoa > Arthropoda > Insecta > Lepidoptera > Noctuidae > Mamestra > Mamestra configurata. The sequence continues at coordinate 13,820 of NDFZ01005393.1, read as the reverse complement.
AGTATATGAAACCCACAGGCTGGCCGTGTACAGGGACGTACAAAACGCTCTAAAGAGTTATTTTGACGCCTCCTGAGCAACGTGAAAACCTGCGGGAAATCATATTAGCCGTCACAGACAACGCTCTCCGCTCCCTATCAATGTCTACATCGTCCCTCAGGTCAGAGGTCACGATATGCCCGAGGTATTTAAACTGTTCCACTCTTTTTAAACAGACCCCGTTTAATCTAATAGGTGGAACAGAATCTGGGCATCTCCGGCCCCTGGCCCGAAAGACCATGCATTCACTTTTTTTTGCGTTATAGAGCAAACCGTGATCCCGCGCGTAACGCTCGCATATGCCAAGCAACCTGGTTAGACCACACACACAGTCGTCGTCGTCAGCTGCGGTTGCTGGCAGAACCGCGTGCGCGAACTAACTTGCTACGCGAGGCGCCACCCGCACTCTCAACCTCATTGCTGATGACATAGACAGACATATTCTGTTGCGCTTTGGGTGAATTCACAAGAACAGCTACCTATAGAATTTGCTGTGGTTAAAATGGTGGAACCAATTAATTTTAAGCGTGTTACAATATCGCATTGGCTCAGCCTGTAAGGATTTTTGTATGTTTAGAGTGAATAAATAAATATTTTTACGTAGTCATACTATACCCATGACGGAATCTATCGGATTGCTACATAAAAACCCATGAGGGAGGTATAGACCTTATAAAAAAACAACACTATTTACTGTAAGAAGGATCGTATCGAATCTTACCTTGTACCGTTTAGGCAACCGTGAAAATAAATATAAAAATTAACATAAAATTAAACAGTAGCGTAAAGTTCAATTTCTAAATTCAGAAATTGAAAAAATTCGAAAATTCGGGTATCATCGTTAAATATAAGGTTATTTCGTAACACTACTAGTATTTACACTAACAGCTCCGGTTTTACCCTAAACTGTGTTTCTGAATTCTTCTCCAAACCTTGCGGTTGCTCAGTTTCAATGCAGATTACATATTTAAAATAAACATGTTTAGATTCCCCGAAAGACGCTCTATCTGATGAAGAAAAGTTTATAAAAATCCGTCAATAAATTATCTAGATTAGTAAACGCACACAGGCACGCAGCGTCTGTGAAACTCAAGGGTCGTGGTCGGGTAGATGTAACGACATTTATAAAAATGTTTCGAAAGTTACCGTTCCATTATCTATAAAAACATTAAAAAAATCACGTTTGTTGTTTGGGAGCAGCCCCCTTAAATGTTTGTTTTTTTATTTTATTTTCACATTGCATGTGTAACTAAATATTCTGTGAATAGTTCAAGCGTAACCTGTTGCCGTTATCAATATCGAGTCCGAGTAAGATTTAATGGGAGCTCCTTTAAATCTTCGCTTCGCCAAATATGAATACACACAAGATATGCATATTTCATCACTCGAAAGAAACCTTTCTGGCCGAAAATAAGCACTTATCACAAATAAAAAAGCTACACCGAAACAATTTCATAAAGTCGTGATATTAACCAGACCACGACCCGCTTGCTTGAAGTTCACTGACTATGGCCGCGTGCTGTGTGCGTCTACTAATCTCGACAATTATAGACGGATTTTTATAAACTTTTCACCTTAAAATAGAGCGACTCTCGGGAAATGTTAACATGTTTATTTTATTAATGTAATCTGTATTGTTACTGAGCAACCGCACGGTTTGAAGTCTTGAAATCAGTTAATTGCGATACCAGAGCGAGCCGGCTAGTGATACATATATTTTGATATCGGGTTAGTCTATAAGGAGACGATCAATATCGTCTTCGCGTGTACATTTCCATTAATTCATACATGATAAATTGATAACAGATTATTCCTATATATAGGTAGGTACACCATAAGCCTTAGCCAAGAAAAAAACAACTAATAAAGGATTACCAATAAATTAAATATGTTGAAAACTTTTTGAAATAGAATAGTTTCTTGAAGACGTTCAAACTCACTAAATAAACTTGAAAAAAAAACGAAGTTTATGTTCTCCTCAATCGATTATTATGTGACTTTACATTACCCGCAGTAGCTCAAATACTCTACTACCTATAAGGATAGATATACACCTAAATGTTCTCCAAGAGACACTCCATCTAATGGTCAAAACATGGAGAAAATCGGTTCAGTACTTTCGGAGATTAGTAAATAAACAACAATGAAATTTAGAACTCTTTCTACAGATATTGTTTATTTGTTAGCCACATGTTTGAAGACAAAATTATCGATGACGACAAACAATTAAAACATCTAAGTCTCGTACAGGACCGTTTAATTTTGGTTTTGATTCATGTAGTAAATGGATTAATAGCGTTACCACACGGCAACCTGCTCCATGTGTTTTCTGATAGGAATATGATGAACAAGATTCATTATCATGTCGACTATCATTTTTGTAATCTTAAACATCGATGAGGTGATATTAATCTACCAGCCTAAAATATTTAAAAAACATTTAATCTTCCCTAACAAACATTCAGTCGAATTCAATTTTTTTTTAAACAGACGAACGAAAGAAAAACAATGTTTTAATTTATGAAAAGTGGTTCTTACTTTTCGTTCATAAAGGATTTTTTTCTTCGTAATGATGATGGAATCGGTGTGTTGTTTTGTTGCATACATTTTAATTAAGTATTTAATAAATTTTGGAGCAGGGGTAAAACAACAACGGTTAAAAATACATCTATTTTCTCAAAGAACAAATTACAGTTCCCTTTAAGATCAACTAAAATTAAATGTCGATATGATTATATATTTTTTAAATAACAAAGTCATATTCAGCCTTTTTCGCACATGTCTGTGATCAATACGTACTTTACAAATGCTGCGGTAGCTCTGTTAATTCATATCCTATAGGTATTTAATATTGACTCAAGCATTCCCTATGAGACACTCTAGCTAATGGTGTGTAAATGATAAAAATCGGTAAGAACTTTTGGAGATTAGTAGTTTCAAATCGAAACAACGCGCTACATCCGCGCGTGTCGTAGACTTTTATTAATCGTTACATCACTATTACTTAAGCCATTTTAAAATAGCTGAGTAATTATAATTAATTAACTACATATTTTTAGAAAACATTCATAATACTAGTTTTACGTAAATACAGCCGTATTTCCAAAACATTTTGCTACGCAGTAATATATGTCGTTTGTTTGAGTTCTGCAGACTGACTGCGTGTTGTTTGCGTACACTAAACTTCAAATTATTGATTGGATTTTAATAGTTCTTTAACCATGAAGTAGTCTATTTCGCGCAGATAAATAAAACTTAATTTATCTGCGCGAAATAGACTACTTCATGGTTTTTATATTTGTAGAATGTTTGTGAATTGAGATACCGCAGGGATTGTAAAGGAAGTGGCAGAAACAGTTTTATGCGAAAAAAACATCTATTATAATAATATTATCCATTAGCGAGCTTTTTAAGGATGATAACTAGTAGTAATTTAATGAATGATGGTAAAAGTATTACTATTCAGTAATTTATCGATCAAAATACTTATATGTCGTACACTTATACGACATGTAATTACCATCAACTCGGCGGTACACACATACAAGTTTAAAAGTACTAAACTCCAAAAGTAGCAATTGATTTTTAAATTTTTCCATCTTTTGCTGGAGTGTCTCTTAGAGAATTCATATGTGTACATATATTTAATACATGATGTTTGTGTATTAACTGACATACCGCATGATTTGAACAAGATGTCTTTGAAACAGTAATGTGCTTCCGGCTTTCATATTTCATAACACATGTATGAGATCGACAGAGATAGAGATATATTTTTACGTTGTCATACTATACTCATGATGGTCATGGTACCTATTAGATAGCGTTTAGAAAACTCATGACGAAGGTATATATTAAAAAAAACAACTCTATTTACTGCAAGAAGGATCTTTCAAATCTTACGGTTTATTTAAAGGCAACAATACTGCCGCGCTAATTAGAAGTGCAGTGAGGAGGTTTGTAGTAGTTTTGAGTAAATGGCGTCTAAAATATTTTACTTTTATTTGGTTGTTTTAGGTATAATTTTGAAGTATTGCAAAAATGTTTTGACGGACGTATATAGCTGAATATGCATTGTTCCTTTAGAACGAATCCAATTCTCTATAAGTTTAAAACAACTATTTTTTTTAAACAAAAAGAACTATCTATGCTTAACAGTGTCTTCATGACCAAATCCAGTATTACACTAGCGAACGCAGATTACTGCGATTATTATTATCACTACTATTACTTATTATTATTCATTGAATTCAATTATTATTATCACTCCGACTACAAATTAAAAACGCAGTGTACTAACAGTGTAGTGACTTAAAGCCATTAAAAATAGTATTTCAATGTGAAAAAGCACACACTTACTTGGCCATATTTATCTTAACCTTTTCTTTATTAAATAAAACAAGGTATAGTTAAAAAAACGTTATTTTAAATAACAAATTAAAACACAATATTAAAATTATCTTAACCATAGACAATTACTTACTAAGTTATGCTCAGTCTGACTACAAACCAGAATTGCAGTAAATGAGTGACTAGTAGTTTTTCAAAGTAGTGTACAAACGTAAAAAAAACACAATAACTTGGTTAAATCTATTTTATATTAAGAAGAGTTAAATAATACAACTATTTTAGTAAAAAAATGTATTCAAAATAAACTTAAAACTAATAAAAAATATTATAATCACAGCCAAATATTATGTTGAGATCAAAATCATAGATTAACTTTTAACCATCGAGATTTCAGTGTCGACGAGGACTTATAATTATCACCAATAACACTGAAATAATAAAATCTAGTTACAATCTATAAAGTCTGTACAAAATGTGTAAAAAATAAATAATAATAATATTTATATAAAATTGGTAAAATACTGTCACATTTTTTTGAGATCAGTTTCATTAATGAACTTAAACCAAACTGCCTTCCTTATTTCGAACATTTTAGTTATCTTAATCACAGCCAAATATTTTTTAATATTTTTTATTTATTATTATTTATTCATTCTAACTCTGATTGATGCCCTATGGCAAATACAGAGATCAATCAGAGTTAGAATTATTCGATAAGTACTTATCATTAAAAAGATCAATCAGAAATGATTAAAATTCTAAAAGTAATAACTTAAAGAACTATCAGGCCTCTTCGATATCAGTTTCATTATTATCATTTACGGGCAAATTCAGCCAAAATTCTTTCCTTGTAACGGGCATTAGATTTATATTTTATCAATTATGGCTGATTTAGTTTTCGCCTGTATACCCCTAGGGGTGTTTTTTTGTCTAACCTCAGGCAAACTTTGACTCTTCATAAATTTAATCTGAAGAAAATCTAGAATTTGGTACTCATTTTCATCGTGGCTTGTTTTAAAATCTATCATGTATGTGCCGCTTTTCGCTACAACAACCACGATATCTTTTAGATAAATTCTTGGACTAATTTTACGTACTTTGTGAACCGAAGAAAGATCAGAATATGACTAAAAATCGGATACTTCCATGATTTTAACATCGACCAGTTTTTGAGCTTGTTTCACAGCATCAATAAAATCGTTAAAGTCGTAAACTTTTCCTTTCTTTTGTAAAGATTGCTCGACTCTGTGATGAAAACTGTCAGCAGACATTAGTAAGACTTAAAAACTATGTTGGTACCTTAAAACTACTTATTAACTTACCTTACATTAAATCGGACAATATATTTAAGTTAAGTTCACCATTTTTTGCATTCTTTTTATGTGGTTTACATATTTTGTCTTATGACTTTTATATTGAACACAAATGGGGCAAGTATTATTTTCATTATATATAACGTCACTTTTGGCGTGTTGTTTGTGATGGGCACAAACTTCACATTCGTCGTTTCTCAAATGCGCAAAAGAGATATTTATGTCCTTTCGTACAACCTGTCGATAAAATTCTTAAGACACTTACAGGTTAGGATATTTTCTACAAAAAAAATTCTGGCTTCTGACTATCCGTAACGACTGCCACAGATCTACCAATGACAGCCGGGACCAACGGCTTAACGAGCTTGCCGAGGCACGGAGGAGTCTCGGTATGTTAAGATGGTCACCCATCCACAGACCAACCTCAGCAAGCGTTGCTTAACCTTGAAGATCGACCCGTGCGGCTGTTATTATTCAATTATTATTTAATTTTTTCAGTTCTTCTTCAGTAACGTTTTTCTATTCGCAACAGTTTTCGTCTCGACTTGACTCTTCATAAACAAACCCCTAGCCTCCCACTTGAGAGAAATATATTCTTCGTTTATTATTTTACGTTGATGTTCAGTAATTTTTATTTTTTATGCACGTTTCCGGACATGGCTCTTTCAACGAAAGTTTTTCGATATTAAATTTGGCTTTATTTTCTTTTCTTTTCTACCGTCTCTTGGAATCTTCTTCTTTTTCGGGGATTGCCTTTGTTTGTCAATAGCGATTAACCTGTGCCTATTGTAGTTTCTGTGACTGATGTGTTATGTTTGAGGCAATCATTGTAAGTAATTTCACTATTAAAATGAGGGAAACAAAGAAAACAAAGGCATTTTCTGCAAGTGGAGAAAACTTCTTCCTTGCAATCTTCATATTCACAGTGAGAAACGAAGTTAGTTGCTTCGTTATTTCCTGTTTTTTTGTTGATCAAGTTCAAATTTATTTCTTTATAATGTTTTACTGGTGCAGAAGATGTTTTACCCTTATTCTTTTTCTTAATATGTTTTTCAGTTACACTGTAAGATTGATGATTAATACAGCTATTGAAAGGTGTTTGGCTCTTGTAATGGTTCATGCAAAGAAAGCAGAAACATTGTTCACAGGACGCAAATACATTTGAATAACAACCTACGAATTCACAATGCTGAAAAGATTGTTGAGATGTGGAGTGATATAAGTGGTGTTGTTTCTGATGTTGTCTAGAAACTTTGCCTGCTCGGTGAAAATCTCGATCTTCATCGGTCGTTTCGTAATTTTGCTCTTCTTCCGGTAAGTAGTCTTTATCATTGCTATTGTCGCTGTTTTGATACGGATCATTTATGTCTAATTCAAGTTTCATCTCACCTGGTGGAGGGAGTTCCATCTCAGCTGATGAAGGAAGTTCAATCTCAGCTGATGGAGGGAGATCCATTTCAGCTGATGGAGCAAGTACCATATCAGCTGATGGAGGGAGTTCTTCGTTACACAGCAAAATACTTTTAGGGCTGTTACTTATTAATGTGGTGTCAAAGCCAACATTCACCAGCTGATGTACATATTCCTTTTTTGGACGTTCTAAATTATTGTCTTGAGCATAGTTATTATTTTCTTTCAATAAGCAGTTTTTTATTAAACCAGAAGTCAATTCCTTTATCCCAAATATTTTTACATGTCGAAAAGAGTTTACGTACTCGTTTTTTTTATTAAATATGACTTCAAAAATTTTGTAATCACACTGCCGTAAATATAGTTTTCCTATATCAGTTTTTTCTTTTTTTTCAATAATTTTTTTAATTATTCTGTCCTTTCTAGTAGCCATTTTCTGAAAATAAAAATTTATTTATGAGTAATAAATAAAACGTTTGATAAAGTAAAGTTACAAACTCTAGCACAGTGTTACGTGACGTCACCAGTCTGACTAACTACGCTACAAAAAGAACGAGTTCAAAGTAAGATTTCTAGTGTAAGGTGAAATGTACAGGGTAGCCCGCGAAATACAAATTTTCTGAAATTTTTTGCAATTTTCAGGTCAGTGTCAGGTAGAATGTTGGTCAAAATATGATTCGCGGCCAAAGCAAATATGAATTTATGTAGAATTAAAATCATTAGAATCATCAATACAACTCTCGAAGTTAGAATTGATGTCGAAAGTCATGATTTCATGAAATAGTCATTCCATACATTATTATGAACCTAGAAAGTTGTATTGATGATTTAAATGATTACAGTTCTGTAAATATGTAATTGCTACGGCCGCAAATCACTTTAAAATTGCTAAAAACGTAAGACAATTTGAATTTCGCTTCCCTCTTCACTTAAGACAAAATAAGTAGGTAGGTATTACTTTGATTAATATTTCAATATTTTGTAATACCTACCAGATATTTTAATGATTTGGGGGTTCTAAAAAGCAAAGAATAGGGTTAATATTTGTATATAATAAAATATTTCTATAAGTGAGCAATTCTTGTATACTTAGAAAAAATTGGTTTCTCGGAAACGACTCGTAACGATTTGTATGAAATTTTGTATTTAGATAATGTTTTACTTTCAAAGTTTATCCAGATATGTGTCATCCCTAAAAGGACTCCTAGCAAAACTCAGTCGCCCAACTAGTAGTAGGTACTTATCGATTAACTGACACTGTATTTTTAAACCGAGCTGGCTTTGCAAGATTGGTTATAGCGAACCTTTTGTTTAAATTTAAGTCACCTAAATTATGCAATAAAATTGTATTCTAATGTTATAATAGAAACTTTCTAAAATACTCACGTAATTGTGGACACGCGCCGCGCTACGCCACGCCAAAATCACACATTCACCAACGGCGATGCTCGGCCGGCGACTGACGAGCGAGACATGCGGCGCGTGCGTTTTGCGAATAAGAACTTTTGTAAATTAGTATCTACTAATCTACAAAAGTTCTTACCGATTTTTATCCGCGAGGATGTAGCGCGACGTAAAATTAAACAATACCGTCAAGTCTAATATTTAACTTCAATTTCGAAATTCAGCAATCGCGAGTGAGATGATCATCATAAAACATAAGATACTTCATTAAACTACGAGTATTTACACAAATAGCTTTGGTTTGAGCCTATACTGTGTTTGTAAATTCTTCTACAAACCTTGCAGTTGCTCAGTTTCCATAGAGTTTACATGTTTAAAATGTATATGTAAATATTCCCCAAGAGACGCTCTATCTTATGAGGAAAAGTTTATAAAAATCCGTCAATAAATTGTCTAGATTAGTAAACGCACACAGCATGCGGCCATAGTTTGTGAAACTCAGTCGAGCGGGTCGTGGTCGAAGAGATATTACGACATTTAAGAAAAAAATTCGGTATAGCTTTTTCTCGACCACGAGTGATGATAGGTATTCGATTTTTTTTGTAAATTTTAAGGCCGGGTTGCTCATAGTAACCCGGCCTTAAAACCCGGCTTTAAACTTTGGCTCAAATTTTAACCAATAGGAACACAGTTAACACAGTGTGATGTGTTACTATTCATTAAAGAGTTAGAGCCAATGAAAACGCTATACTGAAACATTTTCATAAAGTCTTATATTACCACACCACTAGCTTGAGTTTCACAGACTATGTTGGCGCGTGCTGTGTGCGTCTACTAATCTCGACAATAATAGGCGGATTTTTATAAACTTTTCACCATAATATAGAGCGTTTTTCGGGGAATCTTTACATCTTTATTTTAAACATGTTATCTATATGGAAACTGAGCAACCGCAAGGTTAACAGAAGAATTCACAAATAGAATTTAGGCTTAAACCGGAGCTGTTAATATAAATCTCGTAGTTTAACGCTTTCCTAAAACTACGAGGGTTTACACTAACTTATATTTTATGATGATCATCTTAACCGCGATTTCTGAATTTTGAAATTGAAGTTAAATATTGGACTTTACGGTTTTGTAGAAATTTATCTTAAATTTTATTATTATTTCCATGATTATCTTTAAATAAACCGTACAAGGTAAGACTCGATACGATACTTCTTGCAGTAAATAGCGATACTTTTTATTAGATTTATACGTCCCTCACGGGTTTTCTAATAGAAATCTAATAGTCGACATGAGTATAATTTGACTACGTAAAAATATACATTTCATACACTGTTTCTCTGTCAACTATCACTGTTTGTCTCATACATCTATTATTTTTACTATGAAAGCCGGAAGCACATTACTATTTAAAAAACATCTTGTACAAATCATGCGGTAGGTAACTGACTTAATATCATACCAATAAGTATTAAAAGTACACCTATACATTTTCCATGAGACACTTCAGCATGGAGGAAAAATTATAAAAATCAACTTAGAACTTTTGAAGATTTGTACTTTCAAACAGCCACGACGCACAACTTTTATGTGTGTACCGCCGAGTTTTCGTACACTAACATTAATCTATACACAACATTCTAACTAAAGGTAGGCAGAATCGGATGCTTACAAATTTCTTTTTCAGATTATTAATCTCGTTTATAATCTGAAGTGTTCGGGCATGCGCAGTCGGCTACTAAGTGTGCGGAGTGCGAGGGGGGAGGCCGGGGCTATGCCGTCGTGTCTCGCCGCATCTGAGAATCACGTCAGTTTTAACTAAGGGGGACCAGCGAACGGTACTCCGCCTTAGTTAAAACCCTCATAATACCCAAAAGCTTAACAAATATCCGTTTGGTTGGATTAGAAATCTAACCCAAATCCATGAAAAAAAGAGAAATAATATTCTTTATCGAGCATCGTTTATCTCTGAAAACTGTATCCGTGAAAAGTATTCCATGAAAATTAGTCTTTTATTGAAACTGTCGTCGATTAAATATTTTAAATTGCTAGGTACTTATGGGGTCATGTTTCCATGCGACAGTGAACATGAATAACGTCCAGCAGGCAGACGAGGAGCACATGAATTATAGGGAGGGTTATGGTCATGACTGAAGTTTTAAGTTCATGTGATGCCGAGTGTAAAGATTTTACCAACTCAGACTACATATTAATACACTTCTGGACACATCTATTGGCCCACCTTGTATTTTCAGTTTCGTTTGGTCCTAGCTAAAATTTTATATTAGGTCGAGCAAAAAGTTTTTATGCAGTTTTGAACCTGGCACATTCACAATTTCATTCAATAGTCTTTTTTTGAATTTCGAACACAGAATTTAAAGAAACAAAAGACAATTTGGAGCCTGTTTGTTGATATCAAACAATCGAATACTAAGAAAACTTGGTTTTATTGGTTTACTTGGATTTAATTCTTGAAAAAGTGATTGATATCTTTGGTTTTGCAACAAACATTACTTATTCTTAACATTAAGGTGAGGTTCTATCAATAATCTATGGATACTTCACCTGAAGTCGCCGCCCAAGCTGTGGCACTTATTCAGGCCGGACACAGCCAAAGAAACGTGAGTGCTCAACTTAATTTAAGTCGATCTGCGGTCCGAAATGTTTATCGGAGGTACCTAGAGACTGGCGGCTTTGTTCGTCGCCAAGGAAGGCCACGATCTCGGGTCACAACTGAAAGGCAGGATCGATTCATCGTGACGACCAGCTTGAGAAATCGTCACCTTACCTCCATTGAGATACAAAACCAACTTCGCGACTTCCACGGAGTATCTGTGAGCGCTCGAACTGTTCGGAGAAGGTTAAAAGAACGCGATATGGTACCACACAAGCCAGCTAATGGGCCCAAACTAACGCGAGCCCACCGAACAGCGCGCCTTCATTTCGCACGCAGTCATTTAAATTGGACACAGCAAGATTGGAGCCGTGTACTCTTTTCTGATGAGTCTAAAATTGTGTTACATGGCAATGATGGAAGGAAGAAGGTCTACCGACGTAAGGGAGAGCGTTTCGCACAATGCTGCTTTGAAGAGAGGGTTGCTTATGGCGGTGGCTCATGGACTGTCTGGGGCGGTATATCCGCGAGCGGCAAAACTCAACTTGAGGTTGTTACAGGACCACGGCTGCCAACATTAAATGCTGAAAGGTACATTCGTGAGTGCTTAGAACCTCACGTGATACCATACGCGGACTATGTGGGCCCAAATTTCCTTTTTATGCATGATAATGCAAGAGCCCATGCGGCCGGCATCGTCAGGGAATATCTTCGGGATGTGAACATCACAGTTATGGACTGGCCAGCCAGAAGCCCAGACATGAACCCCATTGAGCACATGTGGGACGAGCTAAAAAGACGTGTTAGGGCTCGTCAGCCAGTTGCCCAGACGATGCAGGAGTTGAAAACTGCCATAGAAGAGGAATGGGAGATGATCCCTCAAAATTGCATAGAGCGGTTGATAAACTCTATGCCTAATCGTATGAGAGCTGTGGTAGATGCCCATGGAGGCAACACGCGTTATTAAATTAAACCTTTATTTGATAAAACATGTTTTTTATTCAAAAATCAATTGCCTTTAACAAGGCGCATATCCGACTTGTTAGGCGTAGCTCCATGTCGTATGGTATTCTGAATTCAAATTTAAAACAATACGATCGAAAAAGATGGTAAAATGTATCAGGTTTAAAACTGCATCAACAGTTTTTGTTCAATCTAGCAATCATATTTCGGTAGGGGCCATCGAAACCTAAACTCTAAGGTGGGCCAATAGATGTGTCCAGAAGTGTACTATGGGGTTCGAATGATTCAAATCCTTTGAGTTTACATTCAACTTTGTTTCATACTCTGGGTCAAGTTATGCACACTAATGTCTTAGTTGGGAAAATCTATAAAAACAAATATCTTGGTGTTAATATTCTAAATAACTCTTTGAAACTAATAAGTAGTAATTATGTAAATTCAATGTATTTGCCACTGGACCTGGACCATTTTCGCACGAAATTAATTCCAAAATATATAAATACAAAACAAGCAAGTAAACATATTCATGAGTAAATACTTCGTTTAAAGTACAGACATGACTTTGTACACTGCATTAAAATTTAAAGTAATAACCAGTACGGGATGAGTGGTAAGGTACTATATAGTGTTACAATAATAATTTTACACAGACAGACATTGAAACTTCATCAAGGCGTTCCTTGGCCGTTACAAATAGCATCGGTACTCAGACTGATGACCTAGGTAATTGTGATGACTTTTTTCGTGCCTAAATGGCTCAACAACTCTCGTGGTAAGCTACCGATGTCTGAAACCCGTTATAACTACATCTCCCTTAATATTTATCTTCAGAGTTGATGTGGTGTACCTACTATTGCTTTTGGAGAAACGATACCTATTTTTTTTGTCAATAATTATACAAAATTAAAATCTTCGAATAATGTGGTATTAACACTAACATTGTCATCTTTTGCTGTAACAGAAATCCAATCCAATTCCAACTATCAAAGTTGGACAAATTACTAGAACACTTTTTCAGTAAAAAATGTATTACCTGTGGAGATTTCATCATTGACTTGCAAAGTGACAAATAATCTTCAAACTTTTTGACATTACTGCCATCTTACAATTTTAGATCAATAATAAACGAAATCACATAAACGGAATAATGCGCAATCATGTTTGGATACTTTTTTGACAAATTTACCAGATGATTTTATCAATGCGCAGTTTGTTGATTATTATGTGCTTGGCTGATGGGCACGCAGCGTTATTCTGTCGCTTAAAAACTGAAAAAGTACTGCCGGAAGCTTAGACAGTTTAGTGACAAAAATTCAAATAGTTTTAAACGACGAGTTCTGAATATAAATATAAATAAAAAAAGGTTGGGAGAAGGTGTAAATGGCTTTTAAAAGAAAAAAAGGGTAAATTTTAAGTAATGTCATAAATCGTGCTGGGTAATGAAAGGAATTATTAAAAGATACTCTAATAATTCCTTTAGTAAAATGAAGATATTTTTGTTTCAAAATATTTACAAAGTGACCTGTACAGAGAAAATAAGGGCATACAAAATCATACATTAGAATATACAAACTAGTCTTAAAAAAGCTAGACACATTGCAGTCAGTTAAGGACTAAGCAAAGCAAATCAATCACCAAAAGCTATTGGTAGGTTGTTAATAGACCTGCCAGGGTTGCGGAATTTGTTCGAAAGAGTCACCGCGGCCCTGGAACGCAAAGGG
>NDFZ01005392.1:619404-680718 GCA_002192655.3 Mamestra configurata | reverse complement strand
AACCATCAGCGGATGGATCAATCAGGTGCTGTGTGCGAGCGGCGCATCATTCCATAGAAAATTACTAAATGCGTTTGTAACTTTGCAATGTAAAAAAACATACGGGTCAAACTGAGAACNATGAGAATTCAGAGATCCGTAAGTGGCACCATCGTTAAATAGTCTGTTTAGTTAAAAAGGGTTAAGTCTGTTTGCTTCACAGTACTGCCACCATAGTTTATAGATACCGTTGTACTGGGACAGTGTAGTCTGGGATAGCGAAGCCATCATTAAGTCAGTCAAACAAACAGTCTTATATTAACTTTACTAACAAGCGTCCGCACAAGCCAGCAACTGCTCAAACCATCAGCGGATGGATCAATCAGGTGCTGTGTGCGAGCGGCGCATCATTCCATAGAAAATTACTAAATGCGTTTGTAACTTTGCAATGTAAAAAAACATACGGGTCAAACTGAGAACCTCCTTTTTTTGAAGTCGATTTTGCTAGGTACCTATTTATTTTTGTCATGGTTTACGACACGGGTAACTAAGGATTTCCTATTAGGTAGGTATAGTTCTTAATAGCTCCTGCCAGCGGCTTCACACGCGTAAAAATGTTTTCACGCGTATTCAAAGTCAAAGTCGTCGTTCGTTTATTTCGAACTAAGTGTACAATGTTGGTGTTAAATGATTAGTGGTACTTATGACTTAGCTGCCTGTTACAAGCATTGCAATTACCATTCGCCTGCCCTTGTCATCCTAATAAAAATGGCGTAGTCGCTTAATATTCATCTTCATTCTTCTCTCTTCATCATCCGATTCCGAGGAAATACAAGGTGAGTTTAATTTTTCCTTTACAAATTGATGTGATAACATTTCTGTTCAGTAAGTGGCATTTATCTATGCGTTCAGCGTCTATAAGCTTCCCTGGACGATTAACTGCTGGTTATCACGATGGGTTAGCATGACGCTAGAAAATATCAGCCTGGAGGTTCAACTGCGGGTTAACACAAAGGCTTTGATGTTTTTAAAACAACAAAAATAGGCTATCATTAGGACCCTGGGGGCTAGGCACCCTATACAAATCCATGATTAAACATCAAAATATTTCTTAGAAAAAAAATACAATGTTAGAATCTTCTCAATATTTAATTTATGACAGCAGCCGATATTTCTACGTTCAAAGTAGGTGTTTTGAGTAGCTTGTAATTATTAGGAATCAGATATCCTTTCAGAAGCGTTTCTTTGGCTTAGCCTTGTATACCTTTTTAAGAATAATGGTAACGCCATTTTTATTTGCACTATAATATTGGATTATTTCGACAGCACTTCGTTTAGGCATGTTATTTTATAAACTTTAAAAACCTATTTATTCCGGAGATTGGTGTGCTTTTTGCCATGCACGAAAAAATAATGACGAACCGACATAGTGCCTACCAGAAGGTAGAAACAAAAAAAAGGGTAATGAAATTACTCTTTACCAGTGCGAAGTTGGCAGTAAGGTGGGGAGGGTAGTAAAAAATACTACAGTGTTGTTATACTATCTGAAGAATGAAACGTCGAAATATATAATCGTTATCGTGTCATTTGAAAGTTGTTTAGCGATCACCTAAGCTACTAGACAGCTGATTTTTTTTTTGTTTATCTTGAAAATCTTTTTCATTCTTAAAGAAATTTCAAGAACAAGAAGAGAACATCGGAATATCTCTGAAAGCATTTAAAAAATCAGTACGCACCCACCTAGTGCTAGAAAGAACTTCATGTGAGTTTATTTATAAAATCAGAATGTTGTTATTTTAATTAATTCATCTTAGCCTGTGCAGGGCAAAAGCCTCGCTTTCGTCTTTCTTTTGACCTGGCTTTGGTCAAGTGTAACTTTTCACTGCCTCAGAAAATTTTAGTTTACTGCTTTTTAGGGTTTTACCTAAAGGGTAACCAACGGAACCGTATTACTAAGCCTCCGCTGTCCGTCTGCCTGTGTCTGTCAGCGAGCTGTATCTCAAGAACCGTAGGAGTAGACAGTTGACATTTTCAGAGTGTGTATATCTATTGCCGCTATAACAACAATTAATAAAAAATAAATTAAATTACAAATTATGCCATACAACAAACGTGTTCCGTACCTACCATACACTTATGTTTATGGTAGGCACTTGATATATGAAGATGGGTCGTCCTGCCTATCTCTCGTCTTCTGAAGTGCTGTAAAATGAGAAAAAACACGACTTTTAAATAAAACGAAAGCACTGCGTCTAATATGATTTTACAAACCCCAAACGATTAAATCACCTCACGGAAAAACTGGTACCAAGCTCGAAGCTCATCGTTATTCTAAACGGCACCCTGATCTATATTCAATAACTGAATCGTGAAATATCGTGTTACCTAAAGGAAAAACAATAACTACAGAAGATAAGCAACACAATAGTAAGGAAAATATTGATTTATCAGGTAATTGTTGCGGTATAAAGCCGGTTGCAGAACATAAGCTGTGCTAAATCAGTTTAGGTAAACACAGCGAAGGTAATTTTTACAGTTCCGCCGCGTAGCTGAAAGGCAACCAATGGTAATCTATTACTTTGTCTCAGTGGTCCATCCGTCAGTCCGTCTGGCAGTAGGCTGCATCTCATGAACCGTAATAGTAGGTAGATAAATGAAATGTTCACAGTGAATATTCTATTTGCGCTAAAAAAACATAAAAATGTTATTACAGAATGATCGAATTAGCGCTAAAAAACAAAAAAAATGTTGTGACAGAATGATCGAATTGAGGACGTTAATTACAATAATAATAACAAGCGTTGAATGTGGTGATGGGGCAAATTTTCTTAAATTCTAGGTATGGGTGCTAGCTTGGCTCTCAGTCTGCAACCATCTTAAAATGCCTCAAGTCTTAGCTACTTAGTTTCTGTAGCAATATGCCACTAACTCATCATCATGATCATCATCATATCAGCCGAAAGACGTCCACTGCTGGATATAGGTCTCCCCAAACGAGGATTTGGCATAATCGCCACGCTTGGCAGGCGGGTTGGCGATAGCAGCGTAGCTCTTTCAATGCACGGAAAATGCTGCTGCCCATTATCTGGTGAGTCCCTTAGTCGCCTCTTACGACACCTACGGGAAGTGATGCGATGATGCTATTCTTTTACGTCCGACACCATACAGAGCACCACTAACTATAAAGCTCATAATATAACCTACTTTGGTACCTACATTAATTTCGACCATAAAACCTAGAATACCATGAACAACAAAGTAGCTGTTTGATTGCAACTTACATTACATTGTAATGGGTCAAAATTTAAAATAACTTTTAGTGTTCTAGGAGTACAAGCTAGACTTCATACAATGTAGCATTTCCGATACCTGATTAATCCTGATCATTCCGAATCCTTCAATTACCTTAAGGCTCAAGACAAAAAAATACAACCATCTTCCAAAAAACACTACAAAGCATAAAATAATCTTCATTTCGGAAGTGGGTGTTTCTGGTTGTTACTTCGTTTAAAAAAAAAAAAGTCGGTTCAAAAGACGGAGTTATGAGGTAACAAATATAAAATAATTATATCCGAATTGAAAACGTCTTCCTTTTTTGAAGTCGGTTAAAAATTACATTCTATCAGCGATGATGTTGGTAATCAATGACAGTCGAAATATACAGGATTGACCGTGCAACATTTCGGTAGAGCATGCCAATTCATTTAAGATTGACATATTTAACTTTTTACAAATTATGGTTGTCGCTGTTAGAAAGCCACTTTTTCTGTACCCTTTATTTAAAAAATAATAGTCAACATTTTGCTAATTTACGAGTTTTGTGAAAAGTCTTGTTTTCTCAATACCATGAAACTATTTATGCAATTAAGCCTAACATTATGCATTCCTAGATATTATTTGCTTAAACTCACTTTCATACAACAAAACGTCCTCACAACTGACTAAGCCCGTTCACATAATGCAGTAATATTTTGTTTTAGATTGCATCAAGGAATGTTTATTAATATTGTGCGTCATCGTAAAGTGGTTTTACTGCATCTGTATAATACATAAAGTAGGCAATATCCCTTACAAAGCAGCCATTCAGCTACTATCTGGTCATTTATAGCAAGAGATGAAACAAGGCGCTGTAGTGAGGGGCACGCATCCGATCTATCGATAAATGAGATTAGGAATACGTAAGCCGATAAGATAATTATGCGAATAATTTGCGACAATCGAGGACTTTAATTGAACGGTATTCAAAATGACTTTAAGCGATCATAGGTGAATGGAGCTTTTTAAGTATGGTTAAGAGAGATATAAATCCTTCGTTTCCGTCTTACTTGCATGTCATACTTGCTTGTCTACTTGCATGTCATATCAATGACATGCAAGTAGTCAAGCTCGTGAAGATTGAACCTTTCAAGTGCCAATGTTGTTTATTTATTTAAATCCTTAGCTTACTCATGATTTAGTTCTTCAGAGTTCTTGAAAACCAAAGTGTAAAACCACGCTTCACGCAAAGTTCTAAATTAAAGATTCATAAAAGTTAACTCGCGCAAAAAAGACGGAATAATTTATGTCGTTACCTTTTTCCACATTCACACATACACGCGCCGCTAACCACGTTAAGTCTTAATATGACTGGCGACATGCTTACAACAAAATAAATCCGTTTTATCGATACCTAACGACATTATTCATCGATAAAACGTGCCTAGCGACATCACTCGTCGGTGCCGCAGTGTCGAAAGGGTGCAGTGCTTCAGCAGGCGACGAGCTGACATCTGACTCGAGAGGGGTCAACGACTTTCTTTTACATGTCCGTCGGCACTAACACTGTGCCTTAAGTCTGTTATCAGCTTTATAGTGAAATGTGAATCGAACAGGCCGAAACGACTGTCAAAAGTTTTTGTAACGTTTTTTGGTGTTCGGAATTTGAATGCTCCCGGGAAAACCTTTCGTGATATTTTGGTTTGAAGTTTTTTCTTCGAATGTCAATTTGAACACTATAATATTATAAGGTTTCTGGAAATTATTTGTGATATATTTGATTAAGATTTTCTAATACATGAATAATTAAAAAAAAAGGTTCTCGTTCATAAAACCTCAATTCACCTATCGATTTCAGTCATGAATTCATCATCTTATAGTTCGTTTCGGGTTTCATTCTTCGGGCTCAGTTTCAATGGACCAAATATTTTATAATTACTTCAGGCCCGTTCGTCCATCCGTCTCTGTCACTCGTTGTACGTCATCGCCTCATGATTTTAATTATACACTGGCTTCCAGGAAATTCCACAAGATATTTTGTGCATACTCAAAGATAAAAGTTTATAATAAAAAAAGTTACGAGCTTCATGCATTAATCATTAAATTTACAAGTCATATTTTTTGCGATCTATTCCCCATACTTTGAGTTTCTGTTAGAAGGAAGAGAAATGGTTAAAGTAGTTATAAATTGGGTGGAAGAAAAATATCCGACCACGCAGAGTTTCGTAGTTACTTGTCTCCTAAACCCTACCAGAAATATATTAAAATGTACTTAACTATTACTAGACTACAAAGTTAAAAATGCACATGGTTTTAAATCATTTTGTACGAAATTTTTCTTCTCGAACTACATTTCATAGGTTGGTTGACTATTACTCGAACTTGTAAAGCCTACTTAGCTGTGAAAATGTTCCTTTTAAATTCGTTATAGAAAGTGTAACAGAATAAACGCAATACCTCTAAAGTGGTCATTGTACTCATCATTATGAACAACTTTCACTATGAGACCAACACTGAAATTGCGAAAAAAAAATCGGCTGGCCCATACATTTATGGGCGCACAACTCGACAAAATGTACTGAACAGCAACTACTTTTTTATTCTGTTACACGTTGTATATATTACTACTATGATTTTTTTCACATCTGCAAAACCAACCGTTTAGCTGGCAGAGCGGGGACACACACCTGACTCTAACAAACATTAGCACTTTAAAGCTTAATATTTCGCAAACGGATCCTTGGATGGAAAAATCAATACTTTTGAACGACCTATCCAACGACACCATGGGATAGACGATAAAAAAATCATTGCCACTTTATATGTAGATAACGGGATATGCGCGTACGAAATCGCGGGCAAAAGCTAGTACCCATATACATGTCACCGGAAAATTGAATAGTTTCCAATAAATCCGTTTCTTATTAAGAAAAATAGTTTACAATTTCACGCGACGTTTTACAATCTTTTTTTTAATGTTTTTCAATCAAGATAATTGGAGTTAAAGATATCCGTTAGGCTATTTGGCTATAAATTACTCTTAAGAATCTAAATGGGGGACGTGACGAAGCAATAGGTATACAGCCCTTTAGAACGTTGTTTCAGGCCCCGGCACGTAAGTTGGCAAAGATTTTCGTAGTGGGGGAAGTTCGCACATGTAAAAATGTATGAAATTGTGCGTGCGCGAACTTCCCCCACAACGAAAATCTTGTGACGTGCCGGTAATTATACCCAAAATGATGAGCCCCGGGAATCTTGAGCTCCTAAGCAAGAGTGAACTATTTAGAATGCGTCTTTCCATTTGCATTAATTTAATTGTATTAGCTTCATTTGCTTGTTCCATCTTTGTATTAGATAATCTTGTCACGCAAAGTGGGTCAAGTGTTTCCCGTAATGTAAATTTAATTTTCAACATAAAAGCTTTCTGCCCGTAGTATTATTAACTTGGAAGTGTACACAAATTGTATTTATCAATTGGTTTGAATTTGTTTTCACCCTGGTGTTATTAAAATGTCATAAACAGAAATTGTTTATAACTTCCGATATTGTTCTTCCTCCTCATTTTAATGAGCATTTTTTGTGCTTTGAGTAGGAAAACATATTATTGATAGATTTCTTGTGTTTGAGTCAAGATACGGATGATGATAAATCAGATTTGATTTATTTTAAAATCTTTTAAAATATATTTTAACATTATAAATATTATGTTCATTTAAAATATTTGATAGAATTTTAAAAAGATTTAAGCAAGTTAATAAATACTTAACTAACTATATACACCAGAAATAAAAATAAAACCTCCTAACTAAATTAATTAGCAAGTTAGTTACTATGAAAATGATTAATTTTATATATGTTTTCTACAATTCACAATGGTTTGAGTTGTGTAGAGCCTCTATGCTATTGAAAAATAAAAAAAGAACCATTTCAAATGCCAATCATGCTACCAGTTCACAGCACCAAACACTATGGTGCCAATAATGTGAATATAAACAATCCATCACAGACCTAAACACAATACATAAATAACCGTTAAGTGTGGATAAATAGACATATTTATTGAACGTCAGTCATCGATACACTCTACTCGTAAAATATTATCCACTTATGATGGATAGGTTAAACAAATACAAAATGAATCTGTTAGGTACTATAAACAAACATTAGATTCAAGGAAATTCTCGTAGATTGCTTGTGGATGACATCGGAAGGTTATGTACAATCAGAAAGTTATTAAACTTCTCCTTTGTAGGTACCTAATATTTTGTTAGCAAGGAAATGGATTTTATTTGCAAGACAAAAGTTTGACTATCAATTATGTTGATACAGGAAGCACAAATTCCGATTCTAAAGTAATATAATAACTACGACTGATTCACCGGTAGAGTTAGTGATTTCAAAAAAACATTAACTGCTATAAAAAGAACTGCGAAGGAACTAGGGGCTTAGTGTGATGCGTATACCGTGATGACCGTTTTGTTGAAAATGACGTTTTGTAGATCAGATTCTGATGAAATCAATTTACGTTGAGTTTACAAACCGCAATATTGCATGAAGTGAAATGAAACGTAATTTCAGTGGCGCAAACTACACGTGACGCCATCCCATGCTTACTTACTGTCCCACAACACTTTTTCATTTGAACCGTATGTAGGCGTAACATTTGAACAAAAACAAAACTGGTCAACCCTCTTTATTCTATATAACATGAGGTAGAATAACCAACATTTGCTGAACTACGTATGAAAATAACCGATTGCGGTGATTTCCCGTGGGAAGCGCTTGCTCCTGACGGCAGCGACAGGTTGATTTTAGCTAAGCTTTAGGACTTGAGCTACAATACTGAGGTGACGTCCCGCTGCCTCGTATAAACCTCTCCCGAGGCGATAATTTTGAAGTTTTGCAAGTAAGTGTAAGACGGTGAATTTGCAATTTGGTTTGTTTAGGTTTTGTTGACAATTTTTGGACTTGTTTATACTTCGAGCTATTTTCGTTCATTGCTTATGGAATATGATACGAAACAGATATTAATCAATTCTTCAGCCCCTTCACATCGTTATTTTGGAATCAGTTTTTTGGTAAAGGTCCGGCTGATTCATATTCATAAAATTATTTATTATTCAGATTTTTTATTTCGTCCCAGGATTGAATGGAAAAACTGACTTGGTTAGATCACTAAGGAGAGTTTCCAGACTTGGAATTTGTTGACTTATCCTTCGCACGATTCATTCACAATGACTACGGAAAAAAAACGATGGATGTCAATAAATAGGTAACAAGTTTTAACTCTAAATTGGATGATTCGAGTTGGGGTCAAGTTGCAAAATATGATACCTCAAAAGCTTAATAGCAACTTATTCTAATATAAGTTTAGATTAGAGCAAGGTACCTTCAAATTTTATGAAATAAAAGTAGCAACTTCAACAATATAAAAATTAAATAAACCAGTAAATAAACTAATGTTTTGCCAATTTTACTGAAAGCCCGTGTCGTGTGTCTATCTTAATAAGTAAGCTCGATATTTTAGTGACTCAGCATAAATGTTGCGAACGTCTGCATGCCGAAAATAAAAGTGATTGACAAGTTCAAGGTGAGCCTGTCATCGATAAAATTCTGTTAGTAACACGAGCTATTGATAGGTAAAAAATCTCCCTAGCCTTTTCCTACTGCTAAGTACCAGTATTTTAGGTAAGGTAGCGAGCTATGATAGGTAGGCAAAAATAAACTTAGTCCACACTAGGGCGGAAACGTTGTAATATCTGTTGCGATACATGCACCTGACATGAACTTGAACAGGCCTAATGAAAACAAAAATGCTGTTGGATTTGGTCCTGTAAAATTCAAAATGGCGTCGCGCGATGATACATATATTTGGATAGGGGACGTAAATCATTTGATTTGAGTTTAATTTATTACTTTCTTTCCGGAACCAGGAGATAAATTTCATAGCATGTGTATATTCTAGCAACAAACTACCAGCAAGTTGTTTTCTAAGCTTACACTAGAAATACCTGCAGCAACCTTTAGATTAAGGGTTCCAAACAGGTCTAATAAAGTACGGGATGGGTTTAGCAAACATAACTCAGCTTCTTGCTAATTAGTTACATGGTACAAACTTAACTATTTACTTAAATAATTTATTGACTATTAAAGACCTGCAATGATTAGAATTACCGTTAACTAGTTGGTAGCAGCGCCTTATAGATTTAAAGCAAGCATTTTGTAATCAAATTTTTCTCAAAAAAATATTATACATGTATTTAAAACTTCAATCTGCCAAAAAAGTATAAAATAGCCTAAGGTGACTACGATAAAACTCAATAAATGGGGCTTTAAATAAGTTTACGACCATCCAGCCATATTAAAACACAAAAATGCACGAAATTTTCCTGCAAGCACCGAAAATGCACGATCAAAATAGTGGAACGAAATACTGGCAGTTATATTACCACCGTTTAGAGTTGCGTACTAAAGGAAAAGTGTGAACGGTACTCACCGCTCTACTCACGCAGGTTTTATTTCGCAGTTTCTGAAAATTCATAAAAAATACCGGCTTTTCCCTCGCTTTTTATGTTCGGTAGTAAACATTCTTTATTCGAAAGAGGTCCGAGAGTTTAGACATAGGTTAAAAGATGCTGGCAGCGTTCAATACGCGTTTAAGGATATATGTTTTGTATATTTTGAAAAAGGAACTCTTTTTTTTTTTCCTTGAAAGGATGTTGACTCTTTGAATGACGGGTGGTACAACCTGATTGCCAATCCTACTCATTATTAAGCAACTTTTGACTTTTTACGCATTCGCATCTAAGTCGTAATCTGTCAAAAACACCTGTAATTTCCCTACATTTTGTAAGATTGCAACTGAGATGCCAATGCGTAAAAATGAGAACAATTGACGCCATGTAAGATTGTATTAATGCATACGCTATGATTTTCATTGATTTTCCGAATCAAATTCAGAGTAGGTTCGCGTCAACATTTTCGATAAACAAACGACAAAGTCGATTTTCGTCAATCACACTCCGTTTGCTAAAACGCAAGTTACTTAGCGAGAGACTAACAAAATGCGATGGGAAAGTTCGCGTGGCGACAAAATGAAATTTTAATTTTACTCAGCTTTAACTACTTAGAGGAAATTACTGACGTCGAGTACAGTAACTGAACCGGTTAATAATGTCGCTACTAGTTTATAAATTAATATTCATTATAATTTTATTATTCATTTCACAGAAAAAAAGTTGTTCATAATCTTTTTTCACATTTTAGTACAGCATTTTCAATGACTTTTCATAATTTTACAAAATAGTAAAATCCTCCGTAACCTAGAAAAAAATAATTTGCAGATATTACAACTGTTTGTGTATTTTTATTGAAGTGTGTATCGTTGCTATACGCAATACCCACTCTTGTATCCGTCCGATGTCTAATTAGAGCTATCATCCAAAATATCACTATCGATCCTAATACAGCAGTAGCGGCAGGTATTTCGGAATTTGACCTTTTATTAAAGTAGTAGGTACCTAAGTAAACACGCTTACTCGACACATCGGATAGCAACCACTTAAGTATTCTTCCATCGTTCTTCTCAAATAGATAAATTCCTTTTATTCTCTGTTATTACTGCCGTCCGCTACCATATGTTTTATTTAATTATCTGCGTTAAGAAATCCTGCACGTATTTCATTCGTGATGTGTCGCCTCTCTCAAAATGTTTCTATATTGTTCGTAATGAAATGTTGGACACTAATTAATTTCGACCGGACGCGAAATTGACCTATGTCAACTACGGAATCGCGTGATTCAACCCTAAGGACTGGCATTCTACAATTGAATTTCGACTTTTATGTTTTGAAATAAAGTTTATTATTGAATTAAGTCGTTTTGTACTAACGGAGTTTATATTAGGGCTGTGAAGCAATAGTTATATAAGTGAGTGTACAATAGGGTCGGCACGTCCGGTGCGGCCGGCCATTGCCAGACGAGAAATTAACGGCGAGAGATGATTTTATTACACGAAGAAAATTTTAGCAAAGAAGGATAACGTCCAGTATTCCGACTACATTACTTAATTTGGAATGGTTTGTCTGTTAAAATAATTAAGTTTCGTAAGGAAAAAATACGAAAAGAGCGAAGAGAGCCTAAGGAATATAAAAGGGATTGATCGCGTGACATTTTGACAGCGTTTGTCAATCCATATTTTTTAAATCCCATAATGCCACTTGTCTAGAGCCTCTAGTCAGTGAATCTCTCAGCGATAGCGATTTTAGAAATGCCAAATCGACCCCATGACATTTCAGTGCATATCAACCCCATACATTTTGGACTTTTGAGAATTGTTACCGTTGATAGTATGTCGCCCAGTTTAAAGCCCTCTAGGCTAAGATAACTACAAACTTTTGTTGATTTTACTTTGAACTTTAGCGTAATTCAACCACAATTTACATGAGTTAACGTGGTCTATTTTTGGAACCATCTTAGTATAAAGGTACTGATATAAAAGAGGAAAATCTTCAAAATTCGACAGTAAACAAAAGTAAATACCATTTATTGTAATTGGACATTAAAATTATATTTATTTGGTTTACTGACAGTGTATAGACCAGTGTACATTATACTTTCAAAACAGGTTTCAGATTCACTACCAGCAATATATTCGGAACAGAAGATAGAAGCTCATTAATTTCGAGCCTAACCCCAATAAAAGCTAAGTTAATCCTACTAAGTTTAGTGCTCATTATTTATTCAACCTCCGTAAACAATTCGAAATGTAGAGCCTATTCCTTATCCAGTCAAGTACAGTCGAGTCGTTTTATACCTTCGTCAGTTTTCATTCTTCTTTTTCAAGTCGGGACACATGTTACATTTAGAAGCTACGGGACTGAATCGGCTCGTCTTTTCAGCCGATAGATGTCCACTGTTAGATATAGAAAGAGAAAGATTTTTCTCAGACAACAATGATCCATAGTATTGGTTACAAAAATACCTAAAAGCCCAAGTAGATATCGCCACATTGACGATCCTGTGCTTCTCGCATCCAACGGATTCTCGCTTGTGGGAGCAGACCATAAACATAATAAAAAGAAATATATATAAAAAAAATAAAAATAGATATAGGTACTTCATGTTTTTCGAAATAAGGTTAATTTTGAATTGCACAAGTGACGCGAATATTTTGTCAAATACACCAAGTGAAGTGCCAGCTTTAAGGTGACGAACCTATTGTTACTTACTATAACTTTCAGAGTTACCCACCAAAAAATGGAACCACTAAGTTAATTAACCGTATGCATTTTTTATATTGATAAGCATTTATAACAAATTCAAATTCTTTGTACAAAATTCGAATTAAGAATCTGATAATCGTAGTAATATTTCATGAAACCTTTCCGAACCTATAGGAATAGTGACGTTGATAGTCTGTCATCGAATGAGTCAGCTTGTGCCTACCTACCTTACCATGACCTTTCAATGGTGCCCTTTGTTTTGTATCAGATTTGTAGCGAATTCATGGCTGATATATATCTTCAGAAGACAGATTGCGGCCGACCCTTGCTCTTTTTACGGCTGATAAGAATGGTGATAAACCAAAACTTGTAACATCACGTTTGTTTGTTGGTCGTCGTAAAAGGAAAGTTGTGTGATAGCCTATCAGGGATGTTACGTAATGACACATATTGGAGTCAACAAGGCTAACTGTACTATGTTGGCTTAGCTAAAACAAACAGTTTGTGCGTAAGTGTAATACTTCAGGGAATGTTGTGGGTAATTCTAGAAAAATTAAAACGTTTATTAATTTTTAAACAAAATTTGGCATGCACCATGTTTGTTAATTCTAAAACATCTCCGGCTCTTTGAATTTGCTCGTAAAAGAAGAAAACATCGGCATTTTCGGTCACCTTGGTTGTTTTTTCTCAGTGAAAATTGCTTACTTTTTCACAAAAGTAAAACTTGTTTTCAGCAAAAAACGTTTAGTTAACTGAATATTCTACTGCCCCATGAAAATTTTAAATTGAAGCTGTTGTATAATATCGTTGTAGGTACATATCAATAAGCTCCAATAATGATCCTTATCCAAGACGTCTCGGTGAATAGGTAACAAGCCTTTTGACGTTATATACGTTACCACAAACGACTACTTGATTCTCAAATGTCTAGGTCGGTTTGCGTTACAATAAATCGTTCTAGTCTACTCTATTCTATTTTTAAACCAGAACCTGCAAGTTGGAGGTAAGCCATAAAAGAATATGGTTCCGTGAGTCCGTGACTTGTAAGTTTGAACGGAAGTCCCAGGATTACCCCGGGAGTACCCGGGTGTTACCTTGACCTTCCATTGTGTAGAAGTCTTACGACGACTTAGGACGGCCAATCTTCGCTAATCTTCCAGGGGTACAGCAGTAAAAATAAATTCTTTAGGGTAAGTCTGAATGTTTGGAATGAGCAAGCTTTTTGTACCTGCGTGAATTTCATGTTTCATTCATTGCGGATCAGGTAGTATGAAAAATTTCTTCAAGTTTTTCTGAATATTTCGATCGTCCTATCAATAATATTTATATCGTTTTAGTCAATAGTAATACAAACATTTCCAGAACGATTGTTAGAGAATCTTGTACTAAGAAATTGACACAATATTTTCGCATAATCCCAGTTTTGAAAGTATTTATTTGTAAGCCATTTCCACGTATCTCTTTTTATTAAATTAGTACCAGATACCATTGGAGCTACTACCGCATGTATAAATGATCCCTATCAGATCAAAAACGCCTCATTTTCGTTTAAAGTGCTTTAAACCGTAACAACACCTACATACATACTAAAAAAATTGTCAACTCCAACCTGCAGACTCTTGTTGACTCCATCTCCACCAGTCTTGATCGCGGACGTCAGGTTGATGTTTTCTACTTAAACTTTCGGAAGGCATTTCACAGAGTCAACAATAACATCTTGCTATCAAAGCAAAATGCGATAGGTGTTGCTCCACGGTTTTTACGGCTTCTTAGCATCAGTGCTATGAAAAACTTGGGAGTCATATTTATATTTGACCAGAAACTCACTTTTCACATCCACATAAAATCCACCAAAAGAATCTTTTAAAAACGTCTAGGCTTTGTTTTAAGAAACTGTCGCGATTTCCACAGCCCCACGTCATAAACTTGTTTTTGGTGCATTAGTTCGTAGCAAACTTGAGTCAAATGCGTGCCTTTGGAACCCGTTCGAAAACCAAGATTACACTAGCTTTAGAAAAAAAGTGCAAAAAGCAGCCCTGAGGAATTTTCCTAAACGCCTTTATGACTATAACCCTTTTATATATTCCACGAAATTCTTGCTGGGTGGGTTACTTGGGTTTTCATTCCTAAGAAGCTAGACGATCACGCGACCAAATGATTAAAATACTCAGGGGAACTATTGACGCCCCTGACTTGCAAAACTTTATCTGCAACCTGCACATACTGAATAACTATAGTCGTGGCAGGAAATACTGCCTCCTGTTAGTTCCTACATGTCTTACAGTTGCTCATTCCAAATCGCCCATACCTCGAAAACTCTCTGCGTTTAACGCTCTCTTGGAGAAGAACACAGAATTTTAATGCTTGCGGAAGAATGGAAGACGACACTCACTGACAATGAACTGAATGTTTGAAATGTTGACTGTGTAGATATCAATATAACAATATAACTGTTCTATTTTTATTTTACTTTTTTATATAACTCTATCGTGCTGTTCTGTACTGTATAAATATTGTAGTAATTGTGTTTTAATAGTTTAATTGATTTCAGCCGTTGTGTTAAAACTTAGATGGCTTTGTAAAACGACGCAACAAAAAATTTAATTAGCGAAAACCTAATTAATATGCATATGGCAACGCTTTAATAATTATTAACACACTATGTATGTAAGCGTTCAGCTTTAGCAGTTTATTTACAGTTTGGTCAGGTGGTGTATTTCTAGTGTTCACGATACAACTGTGACCTATTAAAAGATTGGATGGCGGCCGACGGAAAATAGATTGTCACTCTAACAGCTTCTATGGTAGGTCTTCCTTTTATTTAGGTTGGTTCTGCTTTGATCCGGATATTTTTTTAAATACTAATAACTAAACAATAACTTTTTTTTTATTCAAAGAAATAATAATCTTGACTAACTTTATAATAAAGAAATAAAATTGTTTTCTATACATATGTTTCTAAAAGGTAATATCTGAAAGTGTTGATCCGGAGGCCACGGGAATCCATTAGATAGAGAAGCATAGCACCAGCCGTTGTTGCGATATTTGGGGAAGACCTTCAAGCAATGGACGTCTCTCGGCTGAAATTATGATGATAATAACTGGTGTAATTTACGAAAATTCTGTTCTCTGATAGAAAACTGAGTTTCATTTTTTGTCCCGGAAAGTGCACGATTCCTGTGCCATAGGTCATGCGAGTGAAGCCGCAGGAAAAAAACTAGGAAGAAATTTAAAAGACGACTGTTAAAATTAAAAGCATGTGAACATTATTTCGTAAAGTACCGGGGTGATTGCACGACCATTCAGTAATTACTCGTACATATGGCGATAAATATATCTTTGACATCAATTGCATTTCAGCTGCCAATTGCATGAAATTGAAACAGACAGTATGACATTTTAATTATGTTTAGCGCTGATTGTATTAAATTAGTCGTTTTGCAAGGCCTTTTTGTATTTTATTTTATTGCATTGGTTGTTAATTTTATTGTCGTTTTCACAAAAACATGTTATTGAAATACAAGGTGTAACAATAATAACGCAATATCTGAAAAGTGTTCATTGTGCTCATCAGCATGAATTACTTTAACGATGATACCTTCTTCTCTTCTATCTTCTGAACCTAGGTTAGGTTCAGAAGATACATTTTGCCGAGTGAAGCATAATTGTATGGGACAGTTAATGTTTTTTATCATGATTTTGAGGGTCGGTAAAATAGTACAAGTTGTTTGTAGTGATGAGTATGTAACAGAAATTGTATCCTGTATTACTTGATGAAAACTACAAACAATTTTAACATTTTCGAACAGCTCAATCACTAAATGTATTTCAATTAAAATGATGTTATTATTAGATCCGTTGTTTCATAACAAATATCGTAAAATATTTATTATTTTCTGTAACATGCATAACACATACCTATGTATTTGTCTTCAACAATGTAATTGTGTGCAGCGGAACAATAAAGAACTCGATTTAATTGCACGTCTCGTCTTGAAAAGCCAATATGAAGTAGTTGTTTAATAACACGCTAATGCCACTGAAATATTTGATTATGTTCCGAGGTTTTGGCATTGTTCCTCATTCTTCGTAAGGCATTACGTGCGTTAAACTCGGATACATATTTCAAAAGAGATATCGTATTTAGTGGATAATATTAACGTAACCTGTTACAATAATAGTTTCTTTTTTTAAAGTTACAACTACAAATATATAAATACATTATATCATTAACATCCATATTTTCCTAACCTCAATGAGGTTAAGAAAATATGGATGTTAAGAGACAGATTCGTTGTTCCACCTCGCATTTTCTTACTGAAATTCTACCTACAGTAAAACAACCCAATTTGTAGTTACATGTTATGATAAACTAACAATGTCATAAATTTAATGGAATAGCGTCTTCTCAAAGTCACAAAGTGGAACAAACCAGCCGCTGTACGCCCGAGACACGGCTGATCTTAGCCCGATGTAATAACAGGGGCAATATCGACATAACACTACTGATATAGTTACACAGTCCCCCTTGAAGTCCCCAGTAATCATATTGGTTTGTACTCTGCAGTCGAGTGGCTTGGATTGTGGTGGGTCATATTAACAGATAGAGTAGGAGTAAGACCTCATTCGCTAGTGGGATCTCATTTGAGAAACGATGAAATTTAGATGTGTATATGGTGCTCAATCAGAAGATATATTTTCGTTTTTTAAATACGTTCAAATTCAAGTCGCAATAATATCGTATCAGCAACAAGTATCATAAACTTGTCATAACGAAGGAAAATTAAAGGTGATTTGGCCCGTTTACGATCGCGGCGCGAATCGAATGCTCCTTGAAATGAGAATTACCCACTGACTTATGTTGTAGTCAACGCTAATTTACGTAAATTATTATTTAACGATAAGGGGAAATAAGCTACAGAAAGCACGATAAACCATCGTACGGGGGCAGGTTGTCATACCAATACTTTTGTATGATAGTATGGGTAGTTAGAATTAAAACGGTAAAGGCATGTAGTAGAATGTAGAGGTCAGATAATGGTTGTAGCTTTATGAGTAAATACTTATGTGACAGGGCTTATGTTTCTTAGTCCTTTGCAGTTCTTTTCTGATTCACTGCGGGATCCAAGACCGTTTTTCCGGGACTCGTCGAGTTTGATTGACTCGGCGTTTTTCTGGCTCTCAGGAGTTGCAGTGGTTGGAAACAATGTGTTAGGCTAATATAGCAAGCCTGGTAAAATTGTAAGCAAACCACAACACAGTAAGTTAGGAAAATTCTAGACAGATGTCAAGTAGAGTCCTGAAATAGCACTTCAGTGCATTTCCATTCAGGAAAACACTAGGAATATTTCCCGTGGGTAATACCGCGGTTTCACTGATGTTATGGTTACTGCGTCAAACCGGTTGTTTATAGTTTACAGCTATTTTAACGATAGATTTATGATGACAGGATGAGTGACGCGGTAATCGTGAGTTATGACTTGAATAGTTAACGTTCCACTGTTCGAAATTATACATCAAACAAAACAAGGATTTATGAAGTCTTTAAATAAAATAATATTGTACTACAAAGTAGGCATGGAAACGGAATGTCAGCGCTTTAATTTCATAAATCAAGTGTTATCACTGACAAATGCTTGGGACAAGTCACCTCAAATCTGTGTAGTGATTTCCTCAAAAGACCACCTAAGACGTATATGGTTCTCTTTTGATTTGACATTTGCTTTGTTTAGATTCAATAATACATAATCTCATGCTTCAGTAATTTCAACATAATAACCATCATTTTGTACCTAACCTAATTACCCTTTTAAAAGAGTGTTCGCGAAGTTTTTTGCACATTCTTCTCCGAAGGTATCTACACTTTGAAACATGCGACTAGCTTCCTGTTTTGACTGACCGACCTTGACAAATTCAAAATGGCCTTGAGTTTGGCTTTGATGTACGGTTGACCATCTCACAAAAAGGTCGACACCAAAACGCTTTTCAAGGGTGCGAGATCGCGAAAAACAGATTAAACGAGCCCTTATCTGAAAGCCAATTTTACTATTCGCGTCGAACGAGATAGGAAGGCTTCGATCCCAAAAGAAGCGATCGTCGCGATACTATCTATCTATTCTATTCATGTTTCCAGATCTCAATGTAGGCTACGCATGTAAGTACGGTATTCTGTTACTTTATCGGGTATTGTTCACCTGAATGTATGATTTATTATGACTAATGTTCTCCTATCTGTAATAAATGTGTTTCGTTGGAATACTGAACGTATTTCGAAAGGGCAAGGATGTAAGGTATTATCGAAACGCTAGGTGGAGTCTAAACATCTTTTGTTATTTTGGTGAGCTATAATTTTAGTAAACCATTATCGTTATTATAATGAAACCCTGAATACAATACCAAGTAGGTAAGTAGGGTATAATAACTTGCAAATTACGTGTTTTGTCTGAATTTTTTATGAAAAGGTTGTAGGTACTGTAAAGTTTTGTAATTAAATAACAATGGAACTTACCTAAAAGGTCACCTGACAAAAAACTGATCATAAGATAATTCAACTAGATTTGCCCGCGGCCTCGCTTGCGTTAATACCTATTATTTTTTGCAAAAAATAGAATAATATAATCCTCTCCAGGGTCCCTCAAGGATCTATGTATTTCTGTACCAAACAGTCATCTAAATCTGTTGATCGATTGAGACGTGATAGCGTAGGATTAGAATTCGAATTAATTTATTCGTAACAAACAAACTTAATTTCGCATTTATTTATTGTAAATTGTAAGTTTATTTTTATACTGTCACTACTACAAAAAAAAATAGGTTCTACTTGCCGACATAAGACTTACAATCGAAGTTCCAGTAAAATTCTTATCCACCTAAAGAGAACTTCTACTACCAAAATCCTTATACCGAAACTATTTAGAACAGTTCTCAAGGCAGTGATAGCACCAAGTTCATATCTTCGCTTCAACTCATCTCATTGAACGTCTTTCAATTCTCAAATGCCCGATGAGAATAAAAAAGCGGGCAAATATTTTCCATGGGTCGAGGTGGAATAGGCATCATTATTGCTATTGGAAAACGCCAGTAACCTCATTTATTTCTTCTAGATATATTGTGATTGGAAACTTTGGAAAGCTTTGTTTATTTACTCTATTATTTTCTTTTTTATGAAGTAGGCAAAAGGCTAGGTAGGTTGTTTTTCAATGAAAATAATAGAGAGAGCGCAGCTGTTGGAATCACAACGTTAACTTCAAGGCGTTCGTGGTGCGTATGCCAACACGTTTTCTGCACCTCGTCATGGAGGAGTACTTTTGGCCACAAGACGTGGTGTTCCGTCGCTTCCGCGGTCAATTGCCTCTGAAACGCACTATAAAATAGTTCTAAGTGAAGCTTTTAGTAACATTGGCTTAAGTTTCTATATACTAACACAAATTGTTATCTAAACATAGAATAAAAAAGTAACGGATCGCTGTCTGTACATGAAAGATATATTATCTTCCATTTACAGACAGCGATCCGTTACTTTTTAGAACAAATATTATTGGGACCTTGATCAACGCAAATAGCACCCAAAACAATGATTGTTAGTTATTTTTCTGTTTGTCTGTGCGTTTGTGCACGCTAATCTCAGATTTTCACTAATATCGGCTTCTCCGATTTATATATGGTTTTCACTAATATTTTTTTGACATTGTGGATCGGTTGTGGCACATTCACATTGCGGTAAGCTTCACTTAACATTTAGTGTTTGTTTCATTTCAATCGGTTCATAAATAAAGTTATGTAATTTAAAGAATGTTAAACTATCTATATCTATCTATTCTTTCTCTGTTATATATTCTTAAAATAAAAATGTCTGTCCCAAGTAACTATTCCAAGCGTACGAAGTCGCGAGCAAAAGCTAGTACATATATATATATATATATCAATGGGCCAAAGTAGCCTGAAATAAAGAGGTAGGTAATTATTATTATTAAAAATAATCAGAATTGTGCGGTTCACACCCTGTTTCTAGAAATAATTTATCGATGTGTCACAAATAAAACGATGCGATAGGTTTTTGTAAATTTACTCGACCAACCGCAGCAGCTAAGGTGTGTTTGAGAATTTCTCACATTATTATCGCGATAATATTCGTTCCGGGAATTGGATTTCAGTGACTAATTTTCAAACGCTGCGTAGTCTTAGTTTTTAGGCCATTTTCACAAACAGGCATGTTTGTTTAGCGTCACGAAATGAAAGCAAATAAGAACCTACATTTGATATAATAGGGTTTTTTTTGTTTTTTAGCAAAAATTTTAACAGATTGTGTATTTCTATTGCCGCTATAACACAACACACAAAAATTAAAATTAAAGGGGGCTCCCAGACAAAAACCTAGTTTTTTTCAGTTTATGATACGGAACCCTTCGTGTGAGAGTCCGACTCGCATTTGGCCGGACTTTTTTTTATATCGTCTTATCTTTTCTCTACGTTTTGAGAGATTTAAAATAATCCAGTAAAATACCCTATTAGGATTACATTAATTTAAACATTCGTGCTTCTAACTAACTCGAATCCTGTGATCGATTAAATCCGACCCAATTCCCGCAAGCCGACGGAGCTGAAATTTTGTACACACGTGTAGCTCCGATGACAATACAGTGCCATTGTATCATACAGCTGATCTGATGATGGATACGGATGTAGGTTATGACTATAGTAGGCGCCAGATAAATGTGGAATAAAGTATATTGACCTTTCCCTAATAACTGTTCATAGGTACCTGAACAATTAAATATGAATCGTTTTTCATTATTAGACAATGTTAAGGATCACGAGAGATGATGATTCGGGACAGCTTTGTGTCATTAATTCCGTTTTTCAAATTAAAAATGTCAATAATTGTAGGTGGGTCAATGACCGTTATTCCACGATTATCTGGCGCCTACTATAGCTTTGTCCCGCGGCTTAACTTTGTTGCCTATTCCATAGGAACCCTGCTTTTTGACTGGGATGAATTATTGTAATCCTGATATGACCCTTAGGCCTCAGTCACAATCATAGCGTAGCCCTGTATCATTGGAAGAATTTCCGCAATTGGATCAGTAGGTAGGCACTTCCAAAAGGTAACTTGTTAAGGTTACTTAGCTAGTTTTTCAAACATGTTAACAAACCAACCATTTCTATCGCTTTTAAACAATAGTTTACATCAAATATAAATATCATCATCATCATCATCACATGCCTTTAACGAAAAAAGCTTTAGTTGTCCATTTTATGCCATCGTGATTTTGTTGTGAAAAAGGGATAGTGCTATTCATCTTGCACAGCATCTTTCTTTCTCTTTCACCACAAATATGATGGATTTAAGACGTCAAAGTAGGTACTCTGAACTCACGGGCCTGCGGACGGCGAGCGTTGGGTGGGTCGCCAGATCGGAAACGGGCCCGGGTCGACGGGGCGTTGTGTTCTACGCGCGCCTCAACGAGGTGTCAGCAAAGTAAAAGGGGCCAGCTAGGGCAAGAGCCTACCAGGGTTGCGGAATCTGTTCGAAAGAGTTACCGCGGCCCTTGAACACAAAAGGCTTTAGGAGGAACATGGTTGGGTTTTAGTCAGTAAGAGTCTGACACGCCTTTCCGGTCCACCCAGAGTGAACGAAAGAAGTCATTTGATGCTTACCCACCCTTAAAAAATAAAAATAAACTGGTACTCAGAACTATATTTTTGCAAGTTAGGCATGTGATATTTTTTGTTACAAAGTATTACCACAAAACGTAACGAGAGAGCAATAAAAGCTATTAGTTATTGCCCACCGTTATGTCCAATAAAACTTTATTTGCGTATTTTTGTTCTTCCTTTAATGGTCTCTTCTTTATTTGTCAGCAACATTGTAGACCACCTTAGTAATATTTTGTGGAATCTTGATAAACAAAAAGTTTTTTAGTGTCTTCCGCAAATAAGGTCGTTGTACTCATCATTATGAATAACTTTACTATGGGACCAACCCTGATATCGCGATAAAAAATCAACTGCCCCAATTGCGTTATTTCAGTTACACCTTGTATTTTCCATAGAGATACTTCATTTATTTAAAGCTTTATCTAGCAAAGGAGGTAAAAGTAAGACCTATGCATGGATATGAATATGAATAACCCTGAAATCGCGAAAAATGTCAGCCCTCTACATTTCGTCGCGTTTTGCGGTGTGTATAGGCGGCTACTTCAAAAATTTCTCAAGCAGGAGAACATTTTCCTTTATATAGGTACCGCTAATTGGCAAGAATAAATAATAAAGCTAACATATACCTACACCAAAACCGTACTCAATTATGTTTGTAAATAAAATATTTTTCACCAAAAACCGCACTGTCGAAGAATCGACATATGTATATGTAAATTCATAGAGGTTCCAAAAAAAAAAATGAAAACCGGCCACCTATTGGCAGAATACCTTTAGTGTGAATTGACACCAGTCACTCATCCTTTTCAATTCTTGGGCCTTGTATAGATCTACTCAATGTATCAGCACCACGTCAATATTTTATACCAAAACATGACAGGGGACGCTATTTATTCCCCTGCTCAAGGTATTACATATGTTGAAGTTTATTATAAACGGATTTTCTTTTGAAAAGTTTCATACGAAGGTAGGACATTGGGCCTTGTTATAGGTATTGGCGTTATTGGCACATTCAAATACCTATAGGTTGAGTTTATTTAAAAGGGTGCTGCGTGAAATTGGATTATTCGACCGCTTTTATTCCGACAAATATAAAAGTAAAACAAATGTAACATCAAAATGTAAGATTTTTTTATTAGGCTCAAAAACAGGTTATCCTTACTTTTTCTGAACCCTACCCGTAGTAATTAAAATAACAACGAAAGACCGTAATGAAGCGAGATCTTAGAAGGTACCTAATCAAAACACGAAAATATTGTTGTTATAGAATTTAAATATTAGGGTATTTTTGTACCCGATAAAAGTTCGTAGGTTTTTTTTTTCGTAGATTTCGGTATTATTGTCACCCTGCCAGGCTTGCGGAATTTGTTCGAAAGAGTCACCGCGGCCCTGGAACGCAAAGGGCTTTAGAAGGAACACGGATGCGTTTTAGTCAGTAAGAGTCTGACACGCCCTTCCGCTCCACCCAGAGCGGAAGAAGCCATTTGATGATTTCCCACCCTTAAAAAAAAGGTATTATTTTCACAATTTTTCGAAAATAATAAGAAAATCGCGATTTCAATTTCCGCCGTCCTAATTTAAGTTAGCGCTCCTTCCATTAGTGGTAACTCCTCGGGGCAACTCCCCCAATAAGATTACCAAGATTGTTATGACTAAGTTAGTACTTAGAACTTGGAGCGGTCTACAAACTAATAATATTTTATCTTAGAATTCTATTTTAGTTTGATGCCAATAGCCTGTAAACTCAAACCAGAATAATGAAAAAGAGGGTTTGAAAATATCAATTGATGAGGATTTTTATATGATAAAACTATTAATTCCAATTTTGAAACTTTTTCCAGCACTTGGACTATAAGATCTATCTTGCCAAAATTTCATGAATCTAGGTGAACTGGAACCCCTATGGGTTTGATTTTGATTCCCTTGCGAGCATCAAAATATGCGCAATAAATGAAGCATAAACGGCCTTTTCATTAAATTGCGTTGACTTAGACGTTTCATTTTTTCTTTGCTCCAAAGGGTAGCAGACCTGATTACTTGATACTAATTTCAGCTTGATTCCTTTACGCGTTCCTGAGAAAATGGTCTTGACAGACGGATAGACAGACAGACGAACAACAAAGTGATCCTACAAGGGTTCCGTTTTTGCCAACGTACCTCAGTCGAACCAACCAAATGCTTAGTTTAAATACTGTTTAGCAGATTCTTTATTTATCTATGAAGAATTTAAATTTATAATCTGCAAATCAGTATTTAAACAAAGCATATGGTTAAAATGTTTTTAAAAATGGGGGGTGTACTGTACATGGGAAAAACGTGACCGATACTGCGTGTTACTTTGTCGCATCAGGCCTAAGTGCAGTGTAAGTATGAATACTCAAAAACTAACAGTAACTCAACATCCTAATTAAATTTTAACTCTATTTCTTTCATCTATTAAAAATTTCTTCACGGCTCTGCCACGTTCCGGATTCGTGAATAACGTCGAAAGTGAACGTTGTATACTACAATTAAGATCTTGCATCTATTGTTTAGTTACGTCACTACAATTAGTTTCAATGAATGAAGTGATTACTTGCTAAATGTTACAGGAGTTAGGTAACGGTGTAAGGTAAAGGTACATTGACCTGGTGCGTGGAGACAATAAAGATTTGTATTTTTTTTTAATTTTTCCAGTTTTTTTTTACCATTTTTAGGGACGTGATCCCACCAGATGGAAGACGATGCCTGTGCGGTGGCCTATTCACTTTTGACATAAAGATCTCCAGGTTGTAGCTATCAGAAAACATATACTCTAGCTGGGAATCCCACTCCTTAGCTGTACGCACAATGAAACTATTCCCTAAAGTTATAACATAGTAACACTTCTGTTACCCGAAGTATACTTATAATTAAATCATTTAGTCCTATGTGATTGGGGGCGAGCCATCAACCCGACACAAATCCAACCTCTAAGCTACAAAACATTTAATTTAACAGCCCATTAGTTCATAGCTCACTATTTATAAGGTACTACTAGCTTTTCCCGCGACTTCGTACGCGCATATCCCGTACCCATACGGGTACGGGGTACAGCCTACAGCCTTCCTCATAAATGTAGTTATCATATACAAAAATAATTTTCCAAATCCGACTGTTAGTTCCAGAGATTAGCGCATTCAAACAAACAAAAAAACAAACTCTTCAGCTTTATTTTATTAGTATAAGTTTAAGGTTACTCTTAAAAAATGCAGCTTTAATTGGAAAAACTTGAAAGTCATTTTTCTTTGTAAGCGGTTACCTAAGATTTAATTAAAATGTTCTTAAGTTGGATCCCGAGAATGGTTTCTCAGGATCCAACTTAAGAATATTTGGCTCGTATGAAATGAGAAAATCTATACCTATATCAATTTAGTATATTTTGTCCAGCTGCTGGCCAAAGGCCTCATCTCCCTTTTCCACACAACTCTGGGAAGTGACATTTGGCACAGAAGTAGATTATAGTCTGGAATAACACTTAAGATACTTTTATCTCGGGAGTATGTTCTCTTATTTATACTTATGGGATAATTTTCAAGATTCACGCGGGTGGAGCCGCGGGTGACAGTTAGTATCTAATAAAGTGCGTCCATGTGTAAGCGGGTTCAGTTAGTGCCCTCTCACATATTTCAATTAATAAAATTAGCACGTATATCCGTACGTTTAGACAGAGTAAATCGAGCGATTTTAAACGTTAGTCAGGCATACACTAGCATTTACCGTAAAACGCTTGTTCGTGAATTAAATTGCACGCCTTTCGTGTCGGGTAGTGCAAATGACCGTATTTTCAAATTGCAAATAATACATTGTTATTATAATGGTAGGTAAGTCCATCGCCCAGGAAAATACTATAGTTAAAGACCAAAGTGCAAAGTAGGTAGGTACTTTTGGTACGCGTCATGCTTGTCGCAAATAAACTCTTTTTCTTTCTTCTTCTTTCTAAATATATTTTTTTTAAGTTCGGAAATCATCAAATGACTTCTTCCGCTCTGGGTGAAGCGGAAGGGCGGGTCAGACTCCTACTGAATAAAACCCATCCGTGTTCCTTCTAAAGCCCTTTGCGTTCCAAGGCCGCGGTGACTCTTTCGTACAAATTCCGCAACCCTGACAGGCTCTGGCCCAAGCGGGCCCCGTCTCCTATGCGGGCTGACATCTCTTAGAGGCGCGCGTGGAATATAGAGCGCCATCAACCCGGGCCTGGTTCTGATCGGACGGTGAGCCACCCAACGCTCGCCGACCGCAGGCCCGCGTCTACGGTGACTGGGGATCGCCCTGCGACTCCCGACACCCGTTGAGTCTCCTACTGTTGCGGCGGTTGGGGCGAAGACCTTGTCTCTCTCGGGTACCTAAATCCTTGTGAGTAAAGAATTTTCAACGGATTTGTCTTGGATTTTTATTGTTTATAATGTGTTCTTATGCTGCAACCTAAAGTGAGTTTTTTTTTTTTAAGTTGACCACCAATTATTACTTACTATAAAGGCACAAATGCCATATCACATATCTAAGGTAACCTATTCCACCTATAACCTGTTAGCCTTCAAAACAAGAATTAACGGAGGGCCTAGTGCATGTTTGAAAACGCACTCAATTGCGTTAATTTAAACGATCTTTTATGATTATTTGTTTAAAAACAAAAAAAATAGAAATTGATGTTTACGTTAAAGCGATCGATTACGTTTCAAAACTTGCACTCAGGCCCTTTGACCTTAGTGCGAGAAGCGTTTAACTCAAGTGCTTAACCCAAGAAGATACCTGTGTATCTTTTTGAGTTACTCATACCATCATAGTCCTCATCCATCAAGGCACATAAATAGTTATCACAAAATCAAAGGAAACGTTTGAAAAACAGCACCGCCATAATAAAATGTCTGTATCCAATAGAAAATGTAGATTTCTCTGCATTTTGCGGTTAATAATGTACCAACCGAACTAAACGCGAAGGTTATGAACATTACATAAACACTAATAAAATAGATATATATGCATCTATACTCAAAAGTAGTTCCTTTGTTCGTCCGTATGTTCATTATGCCCCCAGAGGCCAATAATTAACATACTACTCCTAAAAGTTCATTGTAGGTTTGTAAACAGTTCAAGCTGATTGAGACTTGCAATGGGGCCTTAATGGAGTCCCATTACAATTTAAACTTTTAAATCACATCATCCAGTTTAATTATTTAAACATTGATGGTACTTTTAGAATTAATGAGATTTTTCAGGATCACCAAGTGGAAGAAAAAAATGCAAAAGTAGATGTTAAAGAACGACATTTAAAAGTTATGAATGTAGATTATGAAAAAAGTCGAAACAGTAAGTAAAAACTAATAAGAATGCGGAACCCGTAGCAAAGTTAAATTATCGCACATCATTTTTAAAGCATAAGTGAAAATGTACGACTTCCAACACAATATTACGTGCGAAAAGTATTTAAGCGTAATAAAGGCAAAAACTAGCCAGAGACATGAACTAGTGTTACAAATGTGTGCCGAGAACGGACCGTGACGGACGAATTATTTTATATAGCCACGGTTTAAATAGATGCTTGTAATGAGAGGTGAGTAAACTTAAGCGGATTACTCAATGTTGTACTAGAATGCCGTTGGAGAATGAAACGATTTATGTAGATTATTTTAAAACTAACTATATATACCTTAGCAAAAAAATATACAACTATGCTGGGCTGTTATAAAAGTTGTTGATAAGGAATTGTGATCTAACATCCAAAACACAAAAGCATTACAAAATGTGATTTAACTAAAGAAAATGATTAGTCAGATTAAGTCGAAGCTCAAAAGCGTAGGATAAGCAAAAGCAATGACGTCATATAAAAAACAAGTGAATAACAATGTAACTGACCTATCCAACAAAAGCTTCTGCAATCTATCCAAGCGGCTAAGTGGAATAAATTGAACTGAATTGGTTCACTCAAATACGACTAATATCTGTCTCCCTATAAATGTTCAGAATGAAGCACTGGCAACATAAATTGCAAACAACCTACGCATAAACCGAACATGTCAACGAACTGAACCACAATTATCTAAGTTCTAAGTTATAACTGTTATATCTATCTGAACACACAACATTGTACAATGTGCCGTGAGGCTCGTTCATTCATACACAAATGCAACAAGAGAAGCATTCAGTTGGAATACGTGTGGCGACTGCGAGTGGTCACTACATGACGTGCAAATGGCAACGGCAATTCGGACATATGCTGCTACATTTCACTTGTTTACAAATCCATTTGTTCCTACTCACTGCTTAGTACGCATTCCCCATTACCATAATTGTTAAAGTTACCACTTTGCCTTTTAACCGATATGAGAACTAAATTGCTATTATTTCACAAAGGCAGGGCTACAATCGATCGTGTTCGATACGACACAATGGAGCGACAAAATTGACAAAGAAGAATACAATCGTGTTCGATTAAAAATAAAAATGACAACATGCGAAATGACTTTATGGCGGTGAAGCGAGGTCTGTGGT
Organism: Mamestra configurata; assembly: GCA_002192655.3. Lineage (NCBI taxonomy): Eukaryota > Metazoa > Arthropoda > Insecta > Lepidoptera > Noctuidae > Mamestra > Mamestra configurata. The sequence continues at coordinate 652,093 of NDFZ01005392.1, read as the reverse complement.
GCGCTCACAATTTGTGGCAAGTGAAACATAAACGAAACTCAGGTTCATTTGATTATTCCGAACATTCGGCTCTGTTTGCGGTTAATTCATTTGTTTTTGTGCTCGGTCGTGTTTATTCTAATTTCAAAAGTTAACTCTAAAATACACCTGTTTAGTTAATCGATTTAATTATTGCAGCAGAGCATAGTTAAATCCTAAACTTTCTTACTTGTAAATAAACCTATTTATTATGTACCCAGTCCGTGCGATGTATGATTGTGAGTTCCATCATACCTACTCAAAAATAATAATATTTTATTTCAAGTGTCCAATCAATAACAGGAAATTGGGATTATTTGTACCCACGGAAAAAGGACTCTAAAGCCGAGTTACAGCCCCATAAACACAAAGAGTGGCATCAGGTTTTTGAAGTGAAACTTCTTTATCGGCGTTGGGAAAAAATGTACCGTCACATTTCTCGGTTACGCGTCACACATTTCCGTTACGCGCCATCTTTTTCTTGTCCCTACCACGGATGATTCGAAGAGAACTTTCTCCAGCGGAGTAGGGATAGCATGTCGTTTAAGCGGACTTACTCCCACCACTAGACTTGACCGTTTTTTTGTATTAGAGATAGTTGTTGTTGTGTGTTGTTTGTTTGTTATTGTTGTTGTTTTGTGTTTTGTTTTTACAAAGTTAAAATGAAAACAAAAGTAGATAATTTTTCGAACAATAAGGTCATAAAGAAGTTTCACTTCTTACGTGTGTACACTAGTAACTGTACATGCACACATTTTTTTATATTTTTTACAGAGACAAGCATAAAACAAGACGAAACAGACACTTTAAAAAAAGAAAAAGAAATGAAGATGCCATGAAAGTTACCGAAAGACATAGCATACATATACGCAGCAACGACACAGCATAACTGTAAACAGCTACACAAAAAAAGCTCAAAATATGGCAATTTAAATATTAAAGTTTCCTTAAACATTGTCATCAACCGAGCATTGTAATGCTAACAACTAAAACTTGTTAAAACGGAACTGCGCAAACTAAAATAGCTCAGTTTGTACATAAGTTTCAGCAAAACACGTGTTATTCTGAGCTGAAACCTGAAGGACAGTAGAAATTGTATGCGAGGACGAAATGCATGACGCAAACAATGGAAACAGGTATAACAAGGATGTGGAAATGTTCCCACTGCATTGTGTGCTCAGATAAATATTTTTATTGTTTACTCTGAGTATCGTGTAGCTAGCGAGATGGAAAAGAAAAAAGATTTTCCTCTATTAATGTGGTTCTACCGAGGTGTGCTTCGTTTTCCGTTTAATGGTTTTCTACGTGTTCAAAGCCTTTGGTTTATTGAATTGTTCTGGCAGATAGGTACCATACGTTTTCGATACTCTCATTTTTTTTGGCTGTTTGGTCTCTCTTTATTTTGATTAAAGTTTTCTTGGAATTTCCTTTGTCATTGAAACAGGGTTCTTTGTTAATATTCCCCCGGTTTTTGAGTTCAGAATTTGTGGTAAAGATTTTGTAATATTTAACATACTCTCATGCTAAAGTTTGACAAGTGGAAGTCAAACGCGTAAGTTAGCCAAATTTTGACTAGATGTCAAAATCGTTTTAGTAATTTTGAAGTTTCTGCTATATCTTATTTCGTTGAAATCGTACATCAATTGGTAGGTACAGCAGCATCCTACCGTATTTGCTAATAACCCAAGCGAAGCGAAGTGAAAATGCGAGTTTAGCGCGATGAGCCCGGCAATTTCCTCTTTGACGTCTTCTTGCAACGATCATAGTCAGGCTTCATGTTTTTCAGTGGATAATAAAGGGCAGATATAATAAAAGTGAAGTATAGTTATAAAGCAAAATGTCATAGCTGAGACCTTCGATTTTTAAGTATAAACGAGCTTTATATTGTTGCCCTGTTTACCTTGAGCTTATTTTGATTGCTAAAGTTAAACGTTGATGTTATACCGTCATTTTTCTATCAAAAGAAAATGGAACGCACGTAATAAGATTTCTTAGTATTCTGGTCACGTGTCGTGTTAAGAAAATTGTTTTATTGTCTTTATTTCGATAAATTGATTTTCTGATAACTTGTTCCTAAACAAGAATTGGAAATTGAGGAAGCTACATAATCAGTCCTCTTAAATTTCCAGTACACTTTTATTTGCATACATATTTCTGTTTTTTCACTACAAAGTAAGTTTATTGCCCATTCTTAATTAACAAATAAATAAAAAATGTCCGTAAAGCGCCATAGTGCAAAACATTTACGCAACTGTATCCAACCCAGGTGGTTACAAAACAAGATGAGTTGCATCGTTTGAGTACAACTTGGTAGCACAGAACACACCATCCTGTACTACGTATATGTGTCCACTCACCGGACACGGCTGTTTCGGGAGGTACCTGTTTCGGATTAAGCGGGAGGACACGCCCGGGTGTCAGCACTGTGAGGATGGCCCGGAGGACACGGTGGAGCATACGGTGGAGGTCTGCCCTGCTTGGGCTGAGCACCGCCGTGTCCTCGTCGAGGCGATCGGCGGCGGCAACCTCTCGCGTCCGGCCCTGGTTGAATCCATGGTCCGGAGCGAGGAGGCTTGGGAAGCGGTCACCTCCTTCTGCGAAGCAGTAATGCTGGCCAAGGAGGAGGCGGGCCGCGCGAGGGAAAGGCAAGGCCTTCGCCCCAACCGCCGCTACAGGAGAAGACGCCCCGGGCGTCGGGAGTCGCAGGGCGATCCCCGGCCACCGTAGGCGCGGGCCTGCGGACGGCGAGCGTTGGGTGGCTCCCTGTCCGATCACCACCAGGCCCGGGTCGATGGCGCGGTGTGTTTCACGCGCGCCTCAAAGAGATGTCAGCAAAGAAGACGGGGCCCGCTAGGGCCAGAGCCTGCCAGGGTTGCGGAATTTGTTCGAAAGAGTCACCGCGGCTCTGGAACGCAAAGGGCTTTAGAAGGAACACGGATGGGTTAAAAAAAAGGCTGCCACAGTTTTGGGCGAATCTTCGACAGAATCTCAACGTAGATAGATTTTCTTTTCCCTAAATAAATTAGCGTCTTAATACCACTACTTATCATCTGCCTAATCTTTTCCCAATTATATTGTGGTTGGTTTCCTGTCAAATAAGATTCAGCTGAATACCAATATTGTACGTGGAGCGGCTGACTACCAGACCTCCACAACTCATTAACTGGGTAACACGGTACTCCTTGGCAAGACTGGTGTCATATTTACTGCATCTAACAATCCGTAATGACTGCCAAAGATCTACACATGGCAGCCGGGACCAACGGCTTAACGTGTTTTCCGAGGCACGGAGGAAACTCAGTATGTTAAGATGGTCACCCATCCACAGACCAACCTTGGCAAGCGTTGCTTAACCTTGATCGTCCCGTGCGGCTGATATTCTTTAGCCACGAGCTCTTAATACCTGTACTATAATGACGAATAAATTTTAATCGCCACTCATTATCTCTCACGAGCTTAGAGAACGGAAGCCCTTCTGATTCAAGGAGCCATTTTCATTTGAATAGCTCACGAATATTGTAAGCCATTTTTGCCTTAATCAAGTACTTAGGGCTTGTGATAAGACACGCCCCGATTTAAGGACACAAATTTTTCGAGTACCCTTTAGCTTAGTAAGTGATCTTCATGATACAGCCGTTTTATTTCTAAAAGCTGTCAAGAATTTTTGTTTTTGTTTCGGCGTGTAAATTTATATTTTTGATCGAATTAAACAACTTGGGGAGGCCTGTTTCGCAGTAGACGATATTACGCTAATGTGATGATGTCCTGTACTTAGTTGATTGTTTTAAAAAAATCGAAAATGGTGTCCAAAACATTTTAGGTAATGTTTTTTTACAGGCAGAATAACATTCAAACTATCAACTTGTTAGTTTTGTCCGCACGGTTTTTCGGTTCCCTGAATGTATGCTGTATTATCCAAATAGTGCCTAACTTCAATGGCACACTAAAGAAAACAATAATTCACGTAGGCACTGGCGTTATTATAAAGAAAGACAGAAACAAATAAGTTTGTATACGAAGGGTTAACTTATTACCCTTAGTATAAAAATCTATTCACCATCTGTCATGACCTAACAGCTCATACATCACTTCCACACATTACATTACATCACATGTCATCACACTTACACTTACACGTCATTTTATCACTCATGACAAGACAATAATCAAATCTTCGCCTTACGTTCCCACTTGATAAGGACTTCCATTTCGATCTCCTTCTTACTATTTAGTCTGGACTTTAGCTTAGCTTTAGCTTTAGAATTGACTTTAGCTCGCAGCTTTATTAATCCCTGAGCTCGACTAGGCAATTTTAGTTTTGTCGTTATTTACCTAACCGAAGTTTTGATGGGGCAACACCGGCCATATAAAATGGAAATTGCGGTGAGTACGTCAGGACTGGAGGTGGTTTGATAGTGAAATTACTTTCTGTTTTATGCAGAATGTTTTGTTACAGGTTTTGAGGTAGGATATTTTTATTTTGAGGTTATGATCTGTTATGAAAAGTGAAGTATGGGTGCCGCAGAAAATAAATCATATAAGAACTTCGCTGAATCGTCATCGTTCTTCCTACTACTGATGTTTGTTTATTAATCACTCCTCAAAGACAGAACGGATTCCGATGAAATGTCGTAACTCATTTTAGTACGTACCTATTCTGGGAATATTCTTCGGCTATTTAGCTTGTATTGCTTGCTAGAAATAACAAGTTTCAAATTATACTAACTTTTACTAGTATTATTACAAATGTGAAAGTTTGGATGTTTGTTACTCAATCACGTCAGAACGGCTGAACGGATCTGGATGAACTTTTTATCCTGGGAGTACATCCCAAAATTTATAAAAAAATATCCCGAGCGAACATTCCCTTGGAATAATTTCGACATTCACACGGGCGGAGCCGCGGGCGACAGCTAGTTAGAATTCAATAAAAAACCAGTGCAGTTCACATCTTTAATATGCGCTCTTTAAATATCAGAACTGTTTTGCATTGTTTTGTTATACCAAACTACAATGTATACAACAAACAACAATATTTTGACTCAATTTGTATACACATTGTCTAATGGTCTGCCTTTCTCCATCCGTCTTTCTCAAACACTTGGACCAGGTCTAAGATAAGCACGAAAATCTCTAACCACTTTTAAATATTTACAAGTACAGCACACAAATTACAGCATCGTCCTATTTAACAAAGTAACGTATCTTGATTAATTGCTTCGTTTACCAGATGTGTTATCTAAACATGTGGCAGAAACAGCCGGGCCACACAGAAATCAAAGGATTTACCAATCAATTAACTAGACCGTAATTACCAAATTAAACTGAGATTTGGGCGCTCATTTGGAGAGGAACGTCTCACAAGTAGTAACAAAACCTTTTTGTAGGGATGTCCTGAACAATCTTAACTAGACGAGTTTTGAAACGGTCGTTTGAAATTTCTGCGACCGATTAGGGAACTGTCAAAGACATAATATTGTTTTGAGTGCCAAAACAGGATTGCGTTTTACATCATTAAACCTTTTTGTAAAGGTGTCCTAAACAATCTTAACTAGACGAGGTTTTAAACGGTCGTTTGGAATTTCTGCGACCGATTAGAGAACTGTCAAAGTCACAATACCTGTTTCAGTGCCAAAACAGGATTGCGTTTTACATTATAAAACCTTTTTGTAAAGGTGTCCTAAACAATCTTAACTAGACAAGGTTTTAAACGGTCGTTTGGAATTTCTGCGACCGATTAGGGAACTGTCAAAGTCACAATTCTGTTTCAGTGCCAAAACAGGATTGCGTTTTACATCCTAAAACCTTTTTGTATAGGTCTCCTAAACCATCTCAACTAGATGAGTTTCGAAACGGTCTTTTGGAATTTCTGCGATCGGTTAGGGAACTGTCAAAGTCATAATATTGTTTCAGTGCTAAAAAAGGATTGTGTTTTACATCATAAAACCTTTTACTAAGGATGTCCTGAACAATCTTAACAAGACGAGTTTTGAAATGGTGGTTTGGAATTTCTGCTACCGATCAGGGAACTGTCAAAGCCATAACAGTGCCAAAAAAGATTGTGTTTTACATCTAAAGCTAAACACCGGTCAGTAACCACCTTTACAGCTCCATCTTTTTTTTTTCACCGGCACAATGGTGACTTTGACACTGCCTTTGTGTCATCATCATCTTTATTTCAACCCAATGACGGCTTCTGCTGAACAAGCGCTCTTCCTGTCTCAAGCTTTGCCACTTTTAACTGGTCCTAAGCTTCTCGCATCCAGCGGTTCTCCTTTGTTTACTCATAGTAAATTGAACCAGAATTTGAAAACATTCCATTTCCTAAATTATTGTGCATGTATTCGTTTTTTGAAACGGACACTGTATGCTGCTAAAGCTACAATACCATAAATTCGGCATAGGATTTTCCCAATTAAGTTGGGTTTCTCTTCCAGTGTGGCCAGCTGCGGCTAAATATCAGTATTTTATACGCAGTCATGCCATCGGACACTGGACAATATCGAAATACTGAGACCAGTATCAGGCTGCAATATTGCATACGATAGCCAACTAGGAAGTTATCTTCCTTCTCTCTGATATCCTCATGATCAATCTGCAGTCATTCTTAGTGCCGTGCTGGCCTATTTGTAAGTGCGTACTAGCTGGTCATTAAATTAATTGTGTGCAAAAAAAACATCTAAGTCAAGGATAAGTCATCTTCAATATATCTAAGCTACTGCAGTTAATGTTATTAAGATATTTAAAACACATTGCAAGGAAAAAACTTAAACACCGGTAGGAGTTATAAAGACTACGAATACGTATAAACGGAACACCTCTACAGTACTAGTAACAAAAGGTTCCGTCCCAAATAAAGGTAATTGATGAGGCGGAGTCCGCAGTCTCATGAAATTTAGATGAAGTCCAACCCGCACCTCTAGCCGTGACAAATCGGGGACGCTCCACGATGCATTACAGGTATAATTTAATATAAACCTGGAACTGTCCCTCTGTAAGGCAAAAGGCCTCTTATTCTATTGAGAAGAGACAAATAGACGCTATGTGTGTTCATTATGTGTGACAGATACAGATCATTCACCTCCCCAAATGTATAAAGCACTTTAACCCGACCACCACAACCCGATATTTATACATAAATAAGTGTTCGTTGGTGTAGTAGTTCGATTCCCAGGTCGGGCATAGCGTAATTTGTTTTCCACAGCAATTTCTCAGTAGAAGCCGAGAGTTTGGAAGTCGGTAGTGTAAGTAGTACACCCGTGCCTCGGAAAGTACATTGGTCCGCGGTCAAGCCGTTGGTCCTCCTCCTGATCTCTCCATTACCCTGCAGGTTTCTTTCATATTTTTCTTGAACGTGAGTCAATAATCACTCATCATTCGTTCGTCGTCGTTACTGATCATTTGGTGACCTTTCTCGACGAAGAGTTTTGGCCGAAAGGTGTACTGTTTCGGCGTTATCACGGCCGACTACGCGATACCTCGCAGCGTATCACGACGTCGTCACTTTGTGTGCAGTAGTTTTTTAGTTTATTGGATAATATGTATAAGTTTATTTTATTGTTTTTATACTTATGTATGAATTGTGTTTTATGGGGCTTAGTTGCCTGAAAGTAATTAAAATTAGAAAAGATACAGAAGAATATTCCAATTTCTACTTTGACATAGTGTGCCTTAAAATGAAATGAATGAGGACATGATAGGTGAATGAATCAAAGAAACAATAGATTGTAAACATATCGAATAGGCACTGAACTCGACTAAGACCTAACAAGAACTTAAATAATGAAGTGGAAGATTTCTTTTCTGAAATCTGTCTATTCGTCTAGGAAGGTATTGTGTTCCTTAATTCTCCTGTGGAAACTGACAGCATAGCGTAATTTGCATGGAACATTACGTATGTCCATTCATTGATTAGCAGTTGTGACGGGTGGGTTGGGTTAACTGCAAAACAATGAAGCAATATGACTAGACTGTGACACCAAACTGACCGCAATAGTCCCTACCTACTTTGTTTGCAGCTGTTAAACTGGTACATACTTGAATTTATGTTCACATTGTGTACCTAAGCCTTAATTAATGAGGTGACTTTTGGAGAAATCCTAAAATCTACGAAAAGCCATTTATTTACTACGTAATCACAGAAATAATTATAAATGAAATTGTTAAGTTCTGGTCTTAAAAAATTTCATAAGTGATAATGTTGAATTCAAATTCTGAACCTTTGAACTCCAACAGTTATTTTTATTGGTCCGTGAAAACCTGGGTCCAAATCCTACTTCTTCATCATTAAAATCATTAACAGGGAAAAAGTTTGTTAACAACGAAATTTACAATTACCAAGTTAAAATAATTTAGACTGATTTAAAACTTTAGGGTTTCAATAAAGGTGATGTTCACAGCTGCCAAGCGACGCAAGTGTAGGTACATAACTTCGTCTTTTTAGGGTTCCGTACCCGAAGGGTAACCAAAGGAACCCTATTACCTATTAAACCTCTGCTGTCCGTCCGCCCGTCAGTCCATCTGTCCATCCGTCTGTCTGTCCGCCTGTCTGTATCTCAAGAACCGTAATAGGTAGACAGTTAAAATTTTCACGGAGTGAGTATTGAGTATTTGTATTGCCGCTATAACAACAAATATTCGTAATAAAAGGGACTCTTCCGGAACCCTTCGTGTGACAGTCCGACTCGCACTTGGCCGGTTTTTAAATATGTTAGCGGGATCATCCACTGCGCCCATATTGCGATCAACAACCACGCTATACGTCTCTCCGTGCACTTCTTACGCAGGATTTGAATTCTGCCTTTAATGTTTTCCAAAAGATTATACCTAACGTTAAGCAATTATTCGCGAGGTAGTTCACCACCAGGATGGACCGATCAATGAAAGACCTGTCGTCCTCGAAATTCCACAAAGACGCGCTGGACAGAAACCGATGGATACAGATCATCCACTCCAGATACAACCCTGATGCCGACCACAATCCTGACTCATGAGAGACCGACTCCAGAGAGCCAAGTCTATGCCACAGAACCATGCATTCTTCGGCATAAAAAATTGCCTAGGGCACAAAGAAATAGTGCAGTGTTCTACATTGAAACAATTTAACGTACCGAGACTTTTACAAACAAACAATCAATTTTACCACATTAAATTACTTGTTAAGATGAAATAACTATTAACCTTGAACATGCTCCCGTATGTTATTATTATGGAGAGTTAGCTCACTAGTAGGTATCTCTCATACGACTACATGCTATTATTCGTGCATGAACGCATACAGGTCGTGTGAAGTCTCTTTTTATTGCCCTCGTGCAATAACATGACGTATTGCATTATTGTTTGAGGCGATATTTTTATACATCATGTGGGACAATGTTAACAGCGGCATAGCGTGCAATTGAGCATCTCACGCTTATAAGTGTTAGGAGATAAACTTCTAACACGAAGAGTTGCTTGTCTATATGGAAAAAAAATTAAGTACTAATTAGATATTATATTTGATGCCAATACCGATACATCGTTTCCTGAAGGATGTTTAGAGGCCTTACTTATTTCGACATCGAAAACTGAAGTTAAAGATATGTAAGAAAAGGATATTATCATAAAAAGTTATACTGCATAATTCACTTTCAAAAAATCGCGTTCAGCCGACCAGCGAAAAATAACTTGAAATAAAAAAATATACTTTGATGTGTTTCACTAGTTGGTTAGAAAATATATAAACATTAAAAAGTACAAAAGAAATAGAATCAGATAAACGGACCAATCACTCAATCTAAAGAGACTTTTGCCCTTTAGTTTAGCACTAAATCACTGCCATCCGGACAGGCTCATGAAATAATAATGAAAGGGTCACTACTCACTGTATTTGGAATTGATTACCCTTTAAGACTGTCTCAATAGTTACGAAAATTAGCTAGTACCGAGGCCTTTCGTAGAATTTCGAGCTGTCAGTGTCAAATTGACAGGAAGGGGCGTTAAATCGTTGACAAGGACCGTATAAACGCCAAAGGGTTTTGTAAGATTGATGCCCGAGATTCCATTGTGGCTTTCTGCACTAGCCTGGCTGTCAATTTATTAGATTGACTTTGTGGTGTATTGTTTGACGGATTATGGTGGTATATTGTTTCTAGTGATTTGGATTAAGGTTTATTCATCTGTTAATTTTGAATTTAATCTAGTTGTAACTTATCGCTTATCACTCTAGTGTGTTTTCATATTTAACTTTTAAAGTCAAATATGAAAATACGTAACACATACAGAACTCATACATTTAAACAGAACATACACAGATCTCAAAAATTAACACATAACTACAGATAGAACTCACATCCCCCCACAACACTTCTTATTAAAACATACAAGAACGACAGGGCTCCGATCCGAACAATCTTCTAAAATAAACAAATCCTTTAAAATCACTGCGTATAAAATGAACTCTTTAACTCGTTTCCCATTAACCCCTTTCACTCGCTGCTTATACCTATAAAGTCACCCGCAGACGGGCGCAACGCGGCAATGCCACAACGATACAAAAACTCGATTTCTCAGAAATTGCCTTATCTTTAGAGCGGAGTTTGATCAATTTCTATGAAAACGCGTTGTCGTATTTTAGCAACGCGCCTGTGTGAGGGAACCTTAAAATAAATTGACGTGCAAATTGATAATTATGATAAAGCGTCGAATTGAATCTAAATATTTGATCAAACTTTCTCATTCATATTTCAAGTTCATTAATGTTTTGGTTTTGGAGCAATAAATTTATAAATTTATTCATTTTCAGCACTTCACTAATTTATACAAAGTGTCAAACTTGATTCTTGCTTTCATGTAGTTTAGTACAAATTCGGTACAAACGTTTGAGATTGATGGCTCAACTAAATTGCTTTTAAGTTTAGCTTTTGAGTTCTTAGTAAATTGTAGCTGGTATCTGGACTAAGTTCCCGAAGTAGTTTAAAGTTGTGTTAAGGTAAGGATTAAGACGCAAAAGCTCTGGTTTGAAGTCTAATTCAAGGAATTTGACTCTGAAATGAACAAAGTTTTTGGTGATTTATGTCTTGCCAAATGTTGTTTATAATCAATCAGCCATTTTCCAACAACATTTGGGTTGGCTTCCATTCTAACTGGATGAAGCGGATTACCAGAATTTTATATGGAGCGACTGCCTATAAAAGTCCCAATAACTGGGACCCCAGATTTTCTGTATTACGCCCATCCGTAACGACTGCCCTGTCCTGAAGAGAACCCGTCCCTGTGAGTGACGTCCACAATATGATAATTACTCTGTTTTCGTTTTTATCTATGGTAGAACTCTGATAACTACTAATCTAGGTCCTAGGCCTCTAAATCTGTGAATTTTGCTGATTCAAAGAGTGGCTGTGGTGGAGTCTTCATATTTTTGACTGTCCGACCTTGATAATTCAAAAGTGCCTGCAAAAACTGGAATATTTAAAATAAATGCTTCGATTAGACTGATCACATTTGAGATTTAAATTATTGCTGTCTTGATCTTTTATAAAAGCAGACAGACCATTATAATTACCTCGTCTAAATAAGAAACAGATACCTATTCTCCTAATACATTTAAGTCGAGCCATACAACTGTTAACCACACCATAATAGGGTTTAACGAGCTACTTACTAACATCGACTGCTTAACGAGCCGTTATAAAATCGATATTTTTGGAATCTCCAAGCTTTTATACGCTCATTAGGTCCAAAATAAAAAAACAAAGAATGTTGGTATAAATATCGCTGGAATATTTAGAGTAACGTTTTAGAGTATTATTTATGTGAAAGCGAGCAAATAGAAACGTTATAATAAGCGTGGACGTTAAACAAGATTTATGGGTTTCAGTAAGCAAATATGAAACTCTTTGGTAACCTTACAGATTTGTTAATAAAATAATCACAACATGTTTATTTTAATACTAAGGAATGGTAGGAAGAAATGGAGGTATTTGCCCTACGGTGGGACGGAATAGGCCAAAAAAATAATAATAAGCAGATTCTTAATTCAAGAATTTGAATTTAGAATCCGCTAATATCAGTATTCGAATTATGATTCAAATGAACCTGTTAATGTTCTAGTTAAACAAAAGAAATATTAATGAAGGTATTGGTTACTTAAAAAAAATATAAGCCCTTATTATATAACGATGCTGCCTAATCTCTATTTAAAAGTGACAGATTTATTACTAATCTCGACTCAAATCTAGTTTTAAGTCGAATTCCATGAATGAATTATGTTCTGGAATACGGGCTTCAGCTATTTAATTTTAAATTCGGTCTAACAAATGATGATGTTCATTTCATTACGAGCCTAATAAAAAAAAGGTCGAATGTTATAGAACATTTTTATTATACCACATTTTAGTGAGTTTCACATTACAAATCGTCTCACCGAGCTCTTTTTTTAATACCCCACGTGACTATCACGAATAAAACGACATTAGTTATCTATTGTATTTAGAAATATATAAGTATGTTTATCAGTTGTCTGGTTGCCATAGTCCAGGCTCTGCCTAGTTTGGGATCGGATGACCGTGTGTGAGTTGTCCCAGGATATATTATATTATTATTATTATATTAATGGCGGCCGCCATCTTGTTTCATTTTCAAAATTCAAATAGTACCTATGTCATTTTATAATTTGTAGTGTTTTTTCAGTTGGTTTCTCTTGTTAAAAGTTTTTTTTATTTTTCACTTTTTAGTGTTTATACCCTACAGCTAAATTTACTTTATTCCTATAATGAGTGGTTGCGCTATTTGCCGTTAAGTAGTTACTTTATGTGCCTTCGCAGTCCAAGTCCAGATCAGCTCATAGTAAAATATCTACTTTGGGATTGACATAAACCTAACAATATCTCACTTTACTAGATTTTATTGATTTTAAATTAAGAGTTGCTGTTTTATCTTTGAAGTTCAACGTCTATGTAAATGCAATATAGCTATAACTAAACCAAACGCAAAAAGAAATATCAAGATCGGTTCCTAAACAATAAAATTATGCCCGAATAGATAACCCCGAACACATGGTTATTGAACATAATTGGTGAGGTAAGGGGTTGACTTGTACAAATCTGTGTATCTCTTCATAGCGCACCGTCGTGATGTTATATTATGAACTGGTGTAAAGAGTAAACAGACATGCGATTTCAGCAATCCAAGAGATTTGCTATAATGTATTGAAGATTTCCGTTGCCTACCTATGAAGATCATCATCAGATATAAACCAAATTTAAATAGGACCAGTCCGAGAAAATACTTTTCCAAACAAAAAATAATCTTCCAAATCGGTTGACAATTGGCGGAAACATCGCTGAACAAATATACAAAAAAAAATACTGACGGATTGAGAACCTCCTTCCTCTTTTTAAGTCTGTCAAAAATCCATAAAGTTAAAATGTATCCAGCGGTTTAGGTGGTGTGCTAAAGAAATAAACCTCGAAAACATTGCCCTTTATCTAGGGCAATGGGAGCAGTCAGTTGACCAGGTTTCATTAACATGTTTTTTTTTTGTCCCTGATACTTGTTATAAGTATGTAATTTTATTATATCTATAAATAATTACACCGCATTACGCAACAACAATGCATGAAACATAATTATGTAGTATTAATTTACACAGCCAAGATTTAGTCGTGTTAGGAATAATAATGAGTCAAGAAACTCAAAGCAATCCTTCATCGCAGGATTACAGTAGCTGCGACCTTCATTAAAGCTTCCATATTAAGTACTAAATTATAATTAATGAAATGAGAATACCGATTAAAGCAGTGGTTCCCAACCTTTATTTCACCCGTATAAACCACGTTTTTGTAATTATTATTTATTTATTGCTAGCAAGGAAACCTTCCTTGCTAGCAATAAATACACTTTTTTCTGGGGGGAAAAATAGTGTTTTTAACAAATCATTGCAAATTGTTATCATCGAAAATTCTGCGTTTTCATTCGTTACTTATTTTAGACCCTTTTCTATCAGCAACACATCAACAAACGGAACAAAAAAAAAAAACGTTATATTTAAATCAGTGGCGAACTAAGTCTCTGCATTAAGCTTTGCAGCCCTTAGAACGATAAATATTGAAAATTCTAGCGCCCCGCCTCGGAACGGTTAGATTTTTTGACGTTTCATATAGGAGTCAAATTGTGGACTCATGCAGAAAACATTGAGAAATACGAGTAAGTTAGCGAGCTCGAACGTTTTGGGTCCCAGCATTAACTTAGGGATTTTTTTATAAACACATCTCAAAATTTAAATTAGCGTTGAAAATTGTTTTTTTTTCGTACTATATTATTTTTCTTTAGTAAATTATATAGGAAAATTGAATAAAATATAGTACTAAACTATGTAATTATATTGTAGGGATAGCAACTCTAATAAGGACGGAAATAACAAAGAAAATCCCTTACTATTCTTCTTATTATTCAGCTGCTATTTGAAACAAAAAGTGATGAGCATTAACAAAACTTAAAATTAGTTAGAAATTATTGAGGTGAAAATATTGAAATTTTAAACCTTTCGTGGACCATTTTTTTACTTTTGCGGTCCGCGGACCACAGGTTGGGAACCACTGGTATAAAGAATTGTTCTATATGACCATGTTTGGAAATCCATAAAAATGGTGCCAACAATGTCACGTAGGCATTTAAATCTGAATATATGGATAAGCGTAAAAAATAATTGATGGTTGAGTAATGGCCGAGCTCAATTGACTTTAGTCATTAGTTGATACAGTAGTAAAAGCGAGTCTGTTTAAGCCTTTGTAAGGTAATAAAATCGCTCTATAAAAAACTAGAACGGATGGTAGTACTTACTTGTGTAGGTGATTGAAATGTCTTCGTTAAATGTTAAGAGCATCAATTTCGATGAATATATAATTTATGAATATGCAAAGACAAAGATAAATCATTTCTTTCAATTAGAGACTTTTTAATGCATTTTGAATAAAAACCTACGGTTTTTCAAATAACTGTTGCTTGTAGTTGTTAAATTGCAAAGGATGTGGAGATCGTTTGAGAAACTCCACACCTACTTATCCTATTTTAAAAAAAACGTTGCCCCAGACTAGAAATTCCTCCTGTATCGTGGGTGCGTTTACGAACAATTATTTGTACCTACAGATACCTAGGTGTTCCGGGTCTGGCTGTTTGTGCATACAAATATTTGTTTCGTGCGGGAAGCGAATCCGCAACAGTGCAGCAGTCAATCACTTAACCACTGTGCCAGCCGTGCCGTGAATATTAATTTAAGTTTGAAGACCAACGTTTGAAAATAGAACTAAAAAGAACGTCATTGTAATTTTAACGATCGTCCTCCTATTCTTGTCATAATTGTTACGTATGATTTCGTCAAAACATAAATTCTAGGTCTACACGTCTCCAGTGTAGCTCTGATTTAAATATAATTCTGACTGACTAGCATTTACCCGTGACTTCATCCACGTGGAATAGTTACTTTGAAAAGGCATTTTTATTTTTAAGATTTTTCAAAAACGCTTGAACATAATTATTATTTTTTATCAAGTACCTAAATATAAAGGTTCATGGTTTTATCATCAATAATGACGGCCTCCCATACAAACTTTCAACCCCTATTTCAACATTTCAACCTCTTCAAGCCCTTTTCTCGCGACAAAAGCCTATGTCATTCTCCAAGATCCAACTAAATCTCTGTACTAAATTTCATCTAA
Organism: Mamestra configurata; assembly: GCA_002192655.3. NCBI lineage: Eukaryota > Metazoa > Arthropoda > Insecta > Lepidoptera > Noctuidae > Mamestra > Mamestra configurata. The sequence continues at coordinate 636,380 of NDFZ01005392.1, read as the reverse complement.
ATCGGTTAAGCTTGAAGACTTGTTCACCATCTTGCACACAATTCAGTCATAATATTGTACTTACCCTACCTATATATTACTCTCAAAGGTTTCATATTATAGGAAATAAGTCCGGGGTACAATTAAGCAATTCCAGTTGTATCCAACAGAAACCAATTACGGAAACCAATGTGTCCTTCAATTGTACGGTCAGCAGATAGCAGATACGGACATCATTCCCATGGGAATGAGTGACAAATTGGGCAGCACGAAATTATTTATAGCGCTCCATATGATAAATAGATCGGCTTTATCGAATGCAATAAAATCGAATCACAACAGTTGATGAAATATCGAGTTATCGAGTATATACGGCGAGTTCCGATAAAATATATCGCTTTTGATTCATCGCCAAGGGAAGTGGCGAAAATAATATTGCAATGTATGAAAATGTTTCTCGTAATTATATCATGTTATTGAGCACATATTGACTTTAATTGGTGAATTTAACTGTGCTCAGGTATGTAAATATTCCGATATTTGTTTCCAAAATTAACGTTCAGCTTTAATTAATTGTTAGTAATATAAAAACTGGCGAGTAATATTTGAGGAATATCAAAAGGATAAGTGATCCCAAGATTACAAAGTGATACTGTTTTTTCTTTGTCTGTTTAGACAAATTCGACAAAATTTATAAAATTTTAAAAGTTTACACTTGGGTATCCCTTAATGTCACTCAGTATAAACTCATCAACGTACTAAGAATCGTACAATATTTAAATGAAATAATTTATTCAACCAAATTCTGAGTATTCGTCGAATCGAAAATTCAGCGGAAGAAACAATTCAAGTTTGTATTGTAATGATTTATGTACAGGTTTGCGTAAATAAAGTATTAGAGAATGTCCTTAATTGGCAAAATTGTTTCAAGAGCTTAGGACAAACATAAATTACTTCAGCAATTATTAGTTTTTTTTTTAATAATATTATTACGACTTTTGACCGCGATTCATATAAATGCTTCTAGCAATATGAACAGAATTATTCAAAATAGTATCTACATAAAAGCTTTCCTTATTCTAAATGAATTATGCTGGTAATTTTCCATGTTTGGAAAAGCAATCGTCCAAAAGTGGTCGACCAAGGAGTCCACAAGGGTGGTCGAAATTGGTTTCCCAGGGTCGACATAAATGAAAACTGATTTTGGGGGTTGTTAATTACCCCTTTTAATTAACACAAGCTCTTTTTTGAAACTTTCAAAATTCTGCATAAGTTGTGTTACGTGTACCAACTTGTTGTAAGAATGACTAATATTTTAGTGGGAAATATCATTGTTGTACTTATAATAAACTTAAAAAGCCGATAAGCGTGCACAAGTTCGTACAAAATGAAAAACTCGGCAAGTTTTTAAATTGGTCAGCGTTTTGTATCAATAGGAAAAAAAATTGAGATAGGATTTATAAATTAATTTAGCTATGGGGGTCTGAGGTATCAGTTAATTTTGGAAATAGTTTGGGAATCCCTGGTCTAACTGGTGGTAAAACTTCGCATACACAAGCTTAGTAAGTTAAATAAAATTAAAATATATATTAAACAATTCCCTTCCTGTCAGATTGGCTCGCCATGAAAGTGCTACCAGTAACCAAAGATTACGGAGAAATCGCTTTTGAAAGATCATTCTTCAAAACCTAAAAGAACACAATAGTACTAATAAAAAGTGGAGTATATTCGTTTACCTAAACTCTGTATTCGGAACACACGCTCTGCATAACCGTAAAAGGAACGCAGGGTGAGAAAGAAATTCCGTACCCATAGATATAAAAATATAAGGAATTCGAATAATGTTTGTACGGTTTGGGAACAAGAAATTCATTGGAACAATATTTAGGTGCTTGTCTTCAGTATTCGACTTTGAGACAATTTATTTGACTGTGGCCCTTGAAAAGGTTTTCCAGAAGTACGTGGTCATATTTAAGAGTGGTTTTCTATATCTGCTATACAGTAGAGAAATCAATGCCAAAAACATGACAACGTGTAGGGAAATAAGAGATGTTTTTGACAGGTTGCTTAAACTGCGCGAATTGCCCTCTTATCTCTGAACAGAATCTATAGTACAGCCAATGTTCACCCAATCATTGCTCAAAGTTTTTATTCGAATTTCGAACATCCCTATTCCAGAGCTGTCGAACAAGGATTTGCCCAACTAGGCATGTTTTGTCACGTCGTATATTCACGACATTCGGCATAAACAGACGTGTTCTCGAATCGATCGATACGTATCTTCGGATCCGTACCTTTGCTACTCGATTATGTTTGCTTTGGTACTCGCAATCGAGAACGCAATCGCAGTTGCGGGTTTGGCCTAGTTTTACGGAATACTACTTAGAGCGCCAGTATGAGGTATAAACATATATGGCATCATATCTATATCATAGCCCAAAACCAAAACGAACACTATACTTAGGTAGCCATTTCAGCTAATAGTCGAGTAAGTTTTTAATGTATGTATTTCATTATTTTTTCCTCAAGAAATTTGCAATACCTACTGCCGATGACATACTGGTTTTAAAACGGAAGCAAACATTTTAAGAACAGAGATGAGACATCTTTCATTTACAAAACAAAATTATTATGTAAAAATATTGAATTTAAAAGCATTGTTATCTCAAACATTGAATAAACCTTCTTTGTAAAAAGTATTATGTTGTATAAATATCATACATGTTAACAAAGCCTGATGTAACCTCGTGAATTGATGAATTTATAACGACACATTTGCTCCGTCTCTTGAGATTTTTATGTCTGAATATTTGACAGAGAAAATAATTCAGGAGTCTTTTTTTGATACGTATTCAAGGCTATCATTTTTGTAAGTTTATTTCTTGATAGGTGAAAAGATTGCGATTTCTGAATTAAGACGAAGTACTCGTATCGTATAAACATGACATATGTATATACGTTATGTTTCTAACGTTTCATGGCTAATGTTAAGTTTATTTTGATACGCTACCTATTGTTCTATTTCATCTGAAGTTAGAGATCCTCTTATTATACAACGAGGTTTAACAAAAACTAAACTAATAGAAAATGGATGTTCTAGCAAATCGGCCAGAAACAACCGGTTCAGCAGCACCTCGTAGGTAATATCTACAATAAAACTCATTTTATTAGGTTCAGTTATACCGATTTGGATCAGCATTCTGCATACAACATTGAAGATGAGCAAATATTCGCTAATGTTAAAAAATGCATCTGAATGGATTATTATTTCTTAGTACCATGTGTGGTCCGATCCGAAAAACTGGTTATATCATCAGTTTTGATGACCGAGAATTAGCTCTGATTCGATCTTGTACATTGGAATGCAAAATTAGGTCGCGCAAGCATTAAGGTGCTCGTAAAAACGGTACGGCAAAATTTTTGAATGGCCGTGCACATACATGACATTTTTTGTTCAATATTTTTCGTCCTACGCTCACCTTTTTATTTCAAATAAGCTGCTTTTTAATTCACATGTAAAATACAAATATTTACTAAAACATTTGAGATGTTTTAATAATTCTGATATGAAATTCACAACATTCTGGCGCGATACAGATACGGAAAAATGTTCATCAAATAATTCACAAAAAGGTAACAACGACAAAATTCTTTACGAAATACTTTGCAGAAAAAATACTTAATGGATATAATAATAATTTACAACAAAGTCTTTCAATAACGTAGTTACGTAAGATAACGTGTTTGCTATAAAATGTGTAACTGCAATTAAAAATATATGCCTCGGACAGTATACGAGTTGGTCAAATTTACTATCGAAACACAAACAAAACTCGATGAGAGCTCATTTATGTTAGATAAAGAGAATAATAAAATGAACGGACAGACAATAAAAGTTGTTAATGGTTCAGGAAGTGGATCTAGATCTACTGCAGCTGTTATTTCCTCTGAAGTTTTGAGACTAGAAACATTTGCTTTGTTTGTACTTCTTGTTTCAATACTTTCTTCGAAAATAGCTTCCACAAATCTAATAGAAAAATCCAATAAAGTTTCCAGACATCATCTCAGAAATCCTGAAAATATAACTACTACTATAATAACGAAAACAACTGTTATTAGTATGCAGACGAAGGCTATTTGTTCCATGTCAATCTAGAAGATTAACAAGAATCGATTTTAAATATTGTAGTTCATTAAGCAAAATTAGCTTGCCCAGTAATAATATGGCCTGCGCCTTATTAATAGAAATATATCATACAACAAATGAAAGCATCTAATATTCGACGAAGCAGAGTAATCTCAAATAATTATTAGGAAAATGGACTTCGGCCGTAACTACGTAACAAAAGTCGAAAAGTTAGATAACTACGCTGAATTTTGTTATGTACCTACGTTAGTATCTATCATGAAGGGAATATATATAAAGTTGGAACGGCAAAAAGGCGAAATACGTAGTAAGATACACGAAGTTTGGGACACGATAAATATTTAATTTCATTTAGGCATGTTGACATTATGAGAATAAGGTTTACCTATTGGGAAAGATCTTTCGAATCAACCATTTTGATTGAATTTACACTACATAACATTTAAGCGATACAGAACTAGTAGATACGACATTGTAGTTACTAGAGTCGCAGTAGCTTAGGAGTAAGTTTGAAACTCGGTTAAGCGAACACATGAAATCGATCGCAACTTAATAGTAGATGAGACGACAATGGCTGCAGAGTCTAATACTCTAATAAATTGCCACCCCATAGCGAACACCATTGTAAATAGAGTCTTCCTCTCAATCAACTTACAATTGCACGGGAGAATAATGCCACGGGGACACATTCGCTTTCTAAGCATGGAAATGATTGCGAGTTTGCGACCATTGTTTCCTTTTAACTCTACAACGTTGAGTAAAACCACGGAATATGGGTTAGTAAATTATGTGTTTGAATAGATTTATGAAATAAAATATATATTTGATGAAGATTTTCAAGTCTTGAATAAATGATTAGAAGTAGATTCTTCAACTAAATCTGTTGCCACGGGAAATGGTATGAATATGAAAATAAAGCTACAAAATTTTCAAATAAATTATTTCTTTATGAATAATCTGTTCAAGGAAGTTACTAGGAATAAATTATTGTTGCCTAAATTGTGTAGAAACTCCAGGAACAGAAAGATAATCCATTATTACTAACAAAATCTATTCAACAGCTGAAATAAATATCTTTAATAACAGAAGCTCGTTATTTGGAACTGTTGAGTGGAATTGTCCAATTTAACTTAGTTAGAGGCCGTTAGGTATTTTTATCAATTCCAACATTATTAAAGTTTTGAAATATAGAAACGCTGTCTTCTCACACTTCAATGAATAATTTTAACTAGTCCGCTAGGGCAGCGGTACCGAGAAAAATATTTACTATTTGCCGTCTTTGCCCCTGATCCTCCAATATCGAAAATTCTTGTGGATTTTCTTATTTGACGGTTAAAGTGCTCATAAATTGCGGTTTTGCGATTTTCCTTCACTACTTTGTACCTAGCAATATCAATCGTCAGATATAGATATTATGTTAAGTGCCGATTGCTGAAAAAAATACGAAAATAGAATTCTTTATTGTACAGATCAGCTTACTTTGGAAAATTACGTTTCGAAGCCTAATTATTTCTTCGCAAATGAAATACAGATTTTATGTACCTAATAAAGAACCAGGTCCAAAGGTCACTGGTGAAATGTAATATTGTTTAACTTCATGGCTTCAGTATTCCTTACAAATTACGCCTACGTGGTACAAACGAAAAGAAATATGAAATTGTTATTTACTATTTACTTTTATCTTATTTTTTTTCAGGTCGCGCCCAGGAAAGTAGTTAAAGAAATCCTTAGAATGCGATAGTGGAAATGGTGATGAACGAAGTTAAAAAGAACATTATTTGACCATTATCTAAAATTAAGCATTTGAAGCGGCATCAATGCCGCCACATGAAAAACTAAGAACCGCAGCGCCATCTACGATGAACTAACAATTAAATCCTGCATTGCGCAAGCAAAATTCTCCGTGCGATTTGAACACATACAATACAACAGTCCGAATATCAACTATGAGGCAGTTGCCCACCAGACACAATAACCGTCTGGTTCGGAGGATCCTCTCCTTTTCAATCGAGGTATGCGTGACTTTACGCTCTGTACCGCACACCTTTTTACTGGTGACCCTCGACAAAGAACGTTAGCGCAGCCTTCGTGTAGCCATCTCATCATGACGTCATCGTCACTCCTCATCCTGACCTCAAGATCTCGAGCAGCGTGTCAGTACCTACGGCTTCTACGGGTATTTTGACTACCAGCATGCAGCTGACGCGCATTCTTGGTCAGCATCCTCAGCTTTTCAGCCTCATCTGCGACCTTGGCAAGCACACTGCACCTTCGGCCAGTCACATGAAGAGCCATGAAGAACCTCTCCTGGTCGACCCCAAGCAGTCACGTCACTACGTCGCACAGCTCCGACCCACTGGAGCCTGCAGCATCATCTCGACTCACTGTGATGACATCAACCCGACTCACTGGGGCACCGCACCGTAGCGGCATCAATGCCGCCACATGAAAAACTAAGAAACGAAATTTGTACGGCAACAAAAAAGAACCGCAGCGCCATCTACGGCGAACTACCTAACAACAAAATCCTGCATTGCGCAAGCAAAGTTCTTCGTGTGATTTGAACAGTTGCCCACCAGACACAGCAACCGTCTGGCAGGAGGATCCTCCTATTTTCAGTGGAGGTATGCGAGACTTTATTCTTTGTTCCGCATACCCTATACCTTCATCTAAATTGACCTAGTTAGCAAAAATACTTTGTAAATACAACATGAGATTTGACTTTTTTTTTTGGACAAGCCCACCACACTAATCCCAACTGCAACTCCTGAGACCGCTACTCAACAATGGCGAGCAAAAGAAACGCCAAGTCAATGAAGCTCGACGAGTCCCAGAGAGACAATTTAGCTGTTTTAGACCCCGTGACGAAATCAATCAGAATAACAGCGGAGGAGCGACAAAAAACATAATTTCCACTTGATTCCAATGCGATTTGACTGTTAACTAAATGACTCTGTTCTATCGCAGAGGACATCGCAGATACAAAAAATCCGAAAAAAGTGATCAATATTTTTCGTCATTCATTCACAATCATTGGCAATTTGGTATCAATCACGCAATGAAACAAATCGACTATTTATTGACTTTGATTGCTTTACTTTATTTTCATTTGACACGAAAACTATTGTAAGGAATATCACGCCATGGCTGTTTGTTCTAGACCTGAATAAATAACTCGTTTATGATTCCAAGGTTTCATTTCTGCTTGTCAAGTTCTAATTAATTCATGCTAAACCCGAAATAGTTGAAAACTGAGCCCTTTCTGGCCGTATGAAAATATATGGTGAGAACCAAAATGGTTGAGGGGCGAAATACTGATGTCCTATACAGAATGATTTTTAAAGTGTGCGTTGATGGCCAAATCCTGAACTATGAGGAATAACGAAAAACACTGAAAAGAATCTCGAGCCCGATTTTGATGAAAACTAAAACTGCATCATTGGATTTTTGATAAATCTGTTTTCTTAGCCTGGACTCGCACCGGTTGATTTTGAAAAGAAGTACCGATTTAAAAAAATCCAATTATGCTGTTTTATTTCTCATCAAAATCGGGCCCGAGACGCCATTCAGTTGTTTTCCCCATTTTTATCAACGCACACTTAAGACGACCTTGAAGATACAATTGTACTTAACCCTCCGAGAAATACAACGTTATGTTAAGTTCAGGGATAATATTAAGCCCTTTTGGTTCAGCCTTAGACTTAGTAGTAGTAATTTGTGTGAAATTAAAAAAAAATATTTTTATGAAGCATGCATTATTATGGTGGCAAATCAGTGGGCTGATTTGATAAAGAAAACCGACGACTATTGTTATAAAATCGAAATATTTCCGATAACATTCACAGTTTGAATAAGGGACGTCCTTTTGGCATTTACAATTACAACAATACGCGCAACATTTACAGCGTAGGACTTGCAGTAGTATACAGAAGAAGACGGGCGTCGGGAGTCGCAGGGCGATCCCCGGCCACCATAGGCGCCGGCCGGTGGATGGCGAGCGTTGGGTGGCTTGCTGTCCGATCACCACCAGGCCCGGGTCGACCTCACACGCCGGCCTCAAAGAGATGTCAGCATAGGAGACGGGGGCTTTAGAAGGAACACGGATGGGTTTTAGTCAATAAGAGTCTGACACGCCCTTCCGCTCCACCCAGAGCGGAAGAAGTCATTTGATGATTTGCCATCATTTAAAAAAAAAAGAACTTGCAATAGTAAAAAAAAATATCAATGACCCCCTGCAAGCATTTATGTAGCAAGAGTCATCCATCAGTCCATTATAGGATTACGGACAGGTAAGTACTATTACTTTACTATAATGATACCAGTGATAATATCGCTAAGGCATCATGACGTAGTAGAAAGACTTTTCTTTTCGATTTTAATAATATAATAATAATAATAATATCTTGGGACACCTCACACACGGTCATCCGATCCCAAACTAGGCAGAGCCTGTGCTATGGCAACCAGAGAACTGATAAACATACTTATATATTTCTAAAATCATACATATTATAGACAAATTACACCCAGACACAGAACATTTTGTGTGCTTTCCCAACCAGAACTACTATTCTAGTTAGCAACTGGTACTTTCGACGTCGTATTTGGGGAGCGACTCATCTCTGATCCTGACTCGGTCGCTTCCGCTCGCGAACTAGTCAAGCAATTTCCGTCGCGAAACATACATTCAAACATACGAACGTATGTACGAATGAATACGGTAGGTTTCGCTGCGCTGTGTGTGTATTGCGTACGAATGCGTTTTTTGACACACATTCGTGGTAAAGGGAAAATATTGGAGTATTCTTTTTAAATATTGGTATGTTCTCAGTGAAATCGTGTTTTATTTTTGAAGAAGGCCAATTCTCGTAGGTACTTTAAAAATGTTCAAATTTAAGTCGCAATGCACAGCAACAATTAATTAATCCCGTGGGTGTCGTAAGAGGCGACTAAGGGGCTCACCAGAGGGGCAGCAGCATTCTCTGTGCAACAGCTGCACTGTAAAAGCCAACCCGCCTTGGGGGAGGCCTATGTCCAGCAGTGGACGTCTTTCGTCTGATATTATGATGATAATGATGATGATGACAATATATGTGAAAAATTTGTCAAAATGTAAAAAAAAATCACAGATAATTTTTACAATTGGCGACTGCGATGCAAAAGCAAACGGTCTGTTAGGGGTCATCAATAAAAAGAAAACTATTCCTATGAAATCCAAAATGTATTTGATTGACATGAGCTACCGAAATGTCTCGTGGACAATCTCTTAAATGCCTTTTCGACAATCGCGCTCGCTTTTACAATGTTTCTTTTTGTCTAATGCCTGTTGCATTTTCTCACATGTTACGCTATGTTAGACTTTTCTATAGACAACTCAAGGCCTAAAACATTTTCCTTAAATAACTTAACTTTCCTTTTCCCTTTTCTTGATGATGTTTTTATGCTTCTGTCTCATTTTTAAAACATCTTATAATAGTTAAATAATCGATGTAAAACAAAAATATAAATACTAGAAAACAGTAAACAGTTTAAGAATCAGCTTTAAGCTAAAGTGTCGTAACAGAGTACAAAACTGCTCTATATAACAACTTCTTTTAGGCACACCGAGATTGTCACATGATTAACCACGTGTACCTAAATCGGAAAATTGTGGGTACAAAACTACTTGCTTGAGAACTTTTTTCCAATGTATAGGGCAAACAATTATATTTATTAATAGTTTATTTTAATTATTTGTTCTTTGAATTTCTGTTTTTTTGTTTTACTTCGGACGCTTGATCGTGCAAGTCTTTCTACATCGTTCCCACATATATGTGTGTTTGTTTAATTTTTACACGAATGATGTAACCATATCATTTTTAAAAACATTGATTTAAAAGAGTGTCCGTCGAGTTTCTTGCGCGTTCTTCTCCATAGAGATCTACGCTTTGGAACGTGCAAATAGCTTCATCTCTTTGGACAGATCGACCTTGAAAATTCAAAAGTGCCTGTAATGATTTAATTGAAATAAGTGCTTTGAGTTTGAGTATACCGTTTGGACATCCGTAGTTTTATCTATAATTCCTACAACCACGTAAATCACTGGTATTTTATTAGCTCTTACAATTTCCTAACTTGGGTGAGGTATGAGGCTGTTGCATCCGTCACATAGTTTCTTTAAACGCTTGACCAGATAAGGCTCTAAGAACCAAGGGAAATAACCATTCGACTCATGCTTTGGAATACCGTTGGCTAGTTAAACATGCTTGCTCAGCAAGTACTGATAATTCAATACAACAGTCTCGTAGGAAAGACGCATGATGGATTCGTTGTGATCTATCTGAGAAGATTTAGTTGAGATTTCTGAAGCGCGAAATTAAATTTCCATAAAGGACCTTAAAATCTTTAGGATTATTTCAATACAAAAAGATACTTAGTAGCTGAGGCGCATAATGGATTCATTTTGATCTTCCTGTGAAGATTTGATTTAGATTTCTATATCTCGAAATATATTGGACCTTAAAATATTAAGGTTTATAATTATAATTCTATATTCAAATTATCTATATTTTTCGATATAGATAATTTGAATATAGAATCCGCTGTACAGTTAAACAACTCATATGATTAGATTTTTATAAATAAGCCTGGTTCTGTTGTATGACGTCTAGCCATGCTAGAACCATGAATTGATCACAAGTGCGATCTATGAAAACAAATGAGAATCTCCTCGTTTAAATAAATAAAAGGTTTCTACTACCTACAGTTGCGTCTGCAATCAAATATGTTTTCATTAAACCGTTAACCTCGTTATTTTATATCATAAAGCATTATTTAATTAATGTCGTTTCGTAAGCGAACTAATTATTACATTACATTATAAATAATTGCGTAAAACTTTAAATCTTACCAAAACTACCAAGCAAGTCACTTACGAAAAAAACAAAACAAAAAATTTACAACGAAAATGAACCATCATTATTAAAACATACATACCTGTAAAACTGAAGTCAGTGAACACAAACAATTTTCACCAGTTTAAAAATCCCACTGAAAAACTCACAACAAAAAAATAACTGAAAAATACGTTTTTCCAAAACCACTTTTGCTCGCACTTCGTAAATTAACACAGGGTGTCCATTAATTGCGTCAATACGTGTTTAAATGTTTCCAAATTCAATTTTTTATTGCGTTCCGTTTTGTTTACATGTGATTCGTAAATCATGTGAGTGGAGCGACGGCACGCGCGTGCGGCCCCTCTTAAAGAACGTTCGGCACTGGCGTAGCAGCAGTACTGTACCTTCTAGGAGCGTTGAAAATTGTGCCTACTGTGGAAAATGCTTTTGGTTTTGTCCATAGACACGGTGCGTTTAGGAGTTAGACTCTATTTGCCTCGAACTCCTTGTTTCAAGAAGAGTAATGATCATACACGGATGTCTGTATTTGCGTTGTTAATGATTGCGTGTCTGGTTTTATGATCTGACAGCTAACTGAACCGCGTCTTTATGGAGCATCTAATGATTCATCTAAGATACGTACTTGAATTTAATTAAACACTGCAATAGAGACGATACTTAAACAGTAGTTTTAGTGCCAGATAAATTTTTAGTTTTCACCATATTGTTTTAAATACAATCTCTGTTTTTATTTGCATGACAAAAGCTCATTTATCACGAGCTTTAATGATTTTATAATCGAAAATAAAATTAATAATCCGTGTAATAAGTCTTTGTTAACGGTTTACGTTTACGAGTAGCTTTATTATCATATTTAAGAGAAAGAAGGAAAATCAATGAAAACAAAACAAAAGGGCTGAGTGAACAACTTTAAATGAAGTTAGTTTTACATTTAGAGATATTAATATAGCGAAAATTGGTTTCGCAACCATTCAATTTGATCTCTGGATTTGAATAAGTGCAGATGGCTTTTTGTTTTTAGGATAAGTCTCTTCTCTTCATAACAAACTATGAATAGGTAGGTATTGCTAGTTTAATTGAATTTTCTCTTTCACCTTTAATCATGCCAGCCTATCTAAATGTAGACTTAACCGGATTCATTACATCGTACCTACCGTACTTAAGTACCTACGTATTTCGGCGGTTAAGCACAGTCTGGCAAGAATAAGGGCTTTTACAAGGCTTCTTTGAAGAAACTCTACCCGTCTACGTCAAGTAGGTACCTATCAGCTGACAGCTACGTGTCAGCCACCAATCAGGCTTCGATGCGAAGGAAAATTACGTTTGAAGAAATTGAATAGAGCAACAAGTAGGTTATCATGCTGTTGACTCGTGGATTGCGTAGATTGTATGCAGTGGAGGAAAATGTATGCATTCACTGCACTAAGGGAAAGGATGAAAGGAAAGTTACAAACTGTGGAAAGTTAAGTTCTTTAAGGTTACCTTGAGGTACTTACAGACTAGGTAAACAAAATGTATGGTTTGAGGATAAGCAACCGAGAACTCTGAACAAAGTGAAATCCCATCAGCGATCACGACTGTCAATTAGTGTAGATCGACCGGGACCGCTGTACCGCGCCTTAGGAAGGTGAGGTGAGGCGGGGTGATGACAGGAAAGAGCATGGGTTCACATGAGTTCCATACTGTCGGTCAGATCTTACAATATCAGTTTACAATATTTTTATTTATTAGAAAATATTATATATCGGCGCAATTACAATAGTTTAACATGAAAAGTATTCAAATAATTAAGATTCATAATTTGACTGTCCATTAATTAGTAAATTGATTGACTTTTAGTTTATTACGGTGTAAAATTAACGTTAAACAGCATTTCACTAATCCTGTTATTGTAACTTTAATTTTTTCAATACTTAACCTAAAAACTAACACGTGCACGTGGGAGGGGCGAACCCTATAAATACTGCCGCACTATCGGATCAGTTCCCAGCCCTAGCGGGCTGAACTGCGAGTGGTCATGTCCAAAAAAAAAAGGCGTTCGAGCATTCACGCTTGAGCCGCTGAACAGTACGGACCGTTCTGTGACGTCATTACGCTGTTCGTTGAATAAACGAAGTTTGAAACAAGTTGTGAAGTTTTCTTGTGAAAAACCAAAAATGAGTGATGACATTTGTGACGTCAGCTATGATGACGTCACACTTTTTAAAAAACTCTATGGAGGTGCTTTCTCCTTTATCAGAACTGGGATTCCAAGAAGCCCCATACCCAAACCGCTTCCTCATCAGCTCGTTCACCACCTGATCAACCGGAACCAGTCATCACCCAGCAGAGGGAGCCTGTGTTGGTCACCAATACACCATTGAAAGCTATTCTGCAATTAAGGCCGCGTATCCTCCTCATGGAATGAAGATGGGCGGGTGCGACCAAAATTCCTGATGCAAATGATGTAAAAGATGTCGGAGCGCTTATGTGTTCCACCTACCGAAGCAAAAATAAATCAAGGTCGTCTATTTACCATCATTCGATCCGGACACCCACGTCGGAGTACGAGAATGTTGCTAGCATATCGATCAAGCGATCGAAACGTACCAGCTGGATTATTTCGATATCCGCATGAAAGTCTGCAGCCTGTTGAAGGGGCATGCAAAAATGTGGATTGATGATTGGATGGTGACTACTACTACGTGGGAAGAGTTGAAGAAAAACCTACTAAAAAGATACTCCCGGGGCATCATCATTTTCAGGGATCATGTTTACGACTCGACAAAGGACATCTCGAAGTTCTTGTCACGGGCTTGGATCCTATGGAGGAGAGTTACCAAAGATAAACTGAGAGATGAACACGATGTGGAGACAGTGATTGCCCGACTATGAAATGTCAACAGACATTTTGGTGGGTTTGAACCTGATTCATGACACTAATTTAAGTGTGATAACCACATCCAACAGGACGAAGTTAGTCCACAGAACACTCTTCAATCATGTGAATACGAGTTTTTCTCACTTCAACAACTTGGACTGCCTCAGCACAGTGGAACGAGAGAAGGTTTGTACCATAATCAAAAGAACTTCTCGAACATAACATCATTCTTGAGAGCAAATCTCCCTACTCAAGCCCCATCAAATGAGTCAAAAAGAAACATGGTGACGACCGACTTAACGTGGACTTTCGAGAACTTAACTCGAATACTCTGCGTGATCATTTTCCACTCTCATTGATTTCCGACCAGATTGACCAGTTGGAAAATGGTCGTTTCTACACAAATCTTAACGTGGCGGCTGGTTTCCACCAGTCTTATTGGTGAGACCTCCGAAGAGAAGACTGCCTTCGCCACGCCGGATGAACTATACGAATACCTCACCATGCCGTTTGGTTTGAGCAATGCTTGTTCAGTCTACCAGCATTGCATCAACAGAGCTCTGACATCATATCTGGGAACAGCTGCACAAGTCTACGTAGATAACGTGTTAAGCAAATGTGCAGATTTCCCTGAGGGAATCTCACACTTGGAACGAATCCTCATAGTACTTCAAGACTCTAGATTTTCTATCAACGCAGACAAGTGCAGTTTGAAGAACGGTCCATTGAATATCTCGGAAACGTAGTTTCTGATGGACAAGTACGACCAAGTCCACGAAAAGTAGAGGCTCTCGTCAAAGCTCCAGTACCCAAAACTGTCAAGCAGGTCAGGCAGTTCAATGGCCTGGCAGGTTACTTCAAGAAATACATTCCTGACTTGTCTCGTGTAATGGTACCTTTGTATGAACTGATGAAACAAGCGGCAAAATGGATATGGTCAGACAAGCACGAGAAAACATGTAACTCAATCATCGAATGCCTCATATCCGCTCCAGTACTTGCATCATTTCAAGAAGGCTTCTTCTTAAAATGATGCAAGTACTGGAGCGAAGAACCCATAAAACTATGACACTGATGCAAGCAGCCTTGGATTTAGTGCAGTACTGGCACAGTTGATTGATGGACGCTAACATGCAATTGCTTTTATGAGCATGAGCAGAGTCACGGATACTGAAAGTCGCTACCACTTCTACGAGTTGGAAACACTGGCAGTGGTACGAGCTATCAAAGACTTTCGCCAGTATCTGTACGGGCGAAAATTCACTGTGATTACGGACTGCAATGCATTAAAGGCAAACATAAAAAGGATCTCCTGCCAAGGATTCATCGCTGGTGGGCGTTTCTGCAAAATTATAACTTCGAAGTTGAGTATCGCAAAGGTGAACGTCTTCAACATGCTGACTTTTTTAGCAGAAACTCAACTGAGTTAGCAGTTAATTTCATGACAAGAGACTTGAACTGGCTCAAAATTGAATAGCAATGGGACGATGAACTGCGAAACAGAGCAGTGGCACGCTGTACTTGAGGAACTTCAACTGTCAATGAACTGTGCAATTTATCGGGCCACCGGTGTTGCTCCACTGACACTTATAACACAACGGAAGCACTGCGCTTCTCCTGAGCTTCTAAACCTGGTGGATGTTGACAACGAATTTGATATTGAAGCGCTTACTCAACAGGTACAACAGAAAAAGATTCGTTTTAGCGAACAGGACAGACGACGCTTCAACCTACGTAAGGTCAAGATCCATCATTTTCAAAGAGCAGACTACGTGTTAATTAAGAATAATCCCCGCAACCAAACCTCACTAGACCTTAAATTCAGCGAGCCATATGAAGATAGGCTTGAATACTGAAAAACGACCAATATTTGGTCAAGAAAGTTGTCGGCAGAGGACGACCCTGCATGGTTGCCACGAACAGCTGTGCTGAGCCCCTCAACCTGGTGATCAGTTGACCGTATCGGCGGAAAACGCATCACCTTCTCACCGAGATCCTGCTGCAGAACATACCGAGCCCATTCCATCGACCTCTCAAGAAAACCTACAAATACAGCCAAACCATGACCTGCTGACTGAAGATGATCCATCAGTATAAAGGGTAAGCAACTCAATTCAATAATTCCAAATAACCCGACGAGAACCATTCGAGACTCTACGAGAACTTGAACTTGTTTATGAATAAATGACTATGACTATGAACTCTACGAGAATCTACAAGAACCTCCGAGAACTCTACGAGAATCTCCGAGAACCCTACGAGACTCTCCGAAAACTCTACGAGAACCTCCAACTAACCTTATTAGCATTGATATGCTCAGACTTTTATGACAATTGTTTGTTTATGTAACTACCAAATATACAACGCACAAGAATCAATGAGGCTGGTGCAGAGCGCGCACCGCCTGTCAGAATGGCCGTATCCGCGCAATTACAATAGTTTGTCATTACAAGTATTCAAATAATTAAGATTTATAATTTGACTGTCTAAAAATTAGTAAATTGATTGACTTTAAGTTTATTACGATGTAAAATTAACGTTAAACAGCGTTTCACTATTCCTATTATTGTAATTTAAATGTTTCAATATTTAACCTAAAAACTAACACGTGCACGTGGGAGGGGCGAACCCTATAAATACGGCCGCACTGTCGGCGCTCGAGCCTAGTTCGATCCAGCTTGTCCCTAGCTGTCCTCCCCCTTAGCGTGTAGTCGCTTAGTTTGTAAGTTTTTTATAAGCCTTGGCTGGAGGCTTTAATATTATATTAAAGCCACCACAGGCAAGCCTGGTTAAGCAGTCGAGAACCTTATAGGTTGAACTGCGAGACGCCATTCACAAAAAAAGGCGTTCGAGTATTCACGCTTGAGCCGCTGGACAGTACGGACCTTTCTGTGACGCCGTTACGTTGTTCGTTGAATAAACGAAGTTTGTAACCAGTTGTGAAGTTTTCTTGTGAAAAACCAAAAATGAGTGATCATGATGACATTTGTGACGTCGGTCCATCATACCGGTCGGTATTATGGTCTTTATATCACGAGATAACGCACGAGCTATCTCTGGATATATTTTTTTTTTTTTTTTTTTTTTTTTTTTT
>NDFZ01005392.1:411261-618872 GCA_002192655.3 Mamestra configurata | reverse complement strand
CTTACGTCGCCAATGAGCCTTTTAGCTCTGTGTTCCACCGAGTCAAGCGCGGCAAGTTGGTATTTAGCTGAGCCATCCCAAAGGTGGCTGCAATACTCCATGCAGGATCGGACTTGTGCTTTGTAGAGGGTTAAAAGCTGTCCAGGCGTGAAGTATCGCTTCACTCTATTTAGGATGCCCAGCTTTTTGGCCGCAGTTTGGGCTTTGTGCTCAATGGTGGCACCAAAGTTGAGACTGGTTGTCAACTCCATGCCTAGGAGCTCGAGCCGATCGGTTACAGGAACAGAAGTACCCCGAAAAGTCGGAGTTAGGTCGAAACGACTCCTTTTCGCGGTAAAAAGGCATGCTTGTGTTTTGGTGGCGTTAAAAGAGACCAGATTGTCATCACCCCACTGGGAGACAAGACTTAAGGTCAAATTTGTCCGCTCTACCATGGCCTCTCTCAAGGAACGAACTTCTTCCCCGCTGGTTTTTGCGCTAGACAAGTATCTCTCTGAAACCGAACTGTCATCTGCATACCCAACAATACCAGGCTGAAGCAGGTCATTGATGTGCAGCAGGAAAAGAGTTGCAGAGAGAACAGACCCCTGAGGAACTCCGGCATTAATAGCCATGAGGTCAGAGAAGCAGCCGTCAACGACTACTCGGATCGACCGTTCACTAAGGAAGTCTGATATCCAGCTACAAAAATCAGCTGGGATGCCATAAGCAGGAAGCTTGCTGAGTAGACTTGCGTGCCACACCCTATCAAAGGCCTTCGAGATATCGAGCGATACAGCAAGTGCTTCGCCGTGTTTCTCGATGGCTTCGCCCCAACAGTGCGTGACATACACAAGAAGATCGCCAGTTGACCGTCCCCGGCGAAAGCCATATTGACGGTCACTGAGGAGATCATTGTCTTCAAGGTAGGTCAGCAACTTACTGTTCAGTACCCTTTCCATAACCTTGCACAGAATGGAGGTAATGGCGATCGGTCGATAATGAGCAGGGTCTGCACGGTCGCCTTTTTTTGGCACAGGTTGTACATTCGCAAGCTTCCAGGATTTTGGCACCGTTCTTTTTTCAAGAGAGAGGCGGAACAAGCGTGTCAACACAGGAGACAGTTCAGGCGCACATTGCCTCAAAACTCTCGCTGAAATGCCGTCAGGCCCGCTGGCCTTGTTCACGTCTAGACTGCACAATACTCTTCGTACCTCTTTCATGTGAACTGCGATCTCCGACATCGAAGAGTCACAGTAACGAGGTACAGTTAGTGGTTGCTTGGAGCCAGCGTCCAGACGTGAATTGCTAGCAAAGAGAGATGCAAATAAATTTGCTTTCTCACTTGCAGAGTGGGCCAGCGACCCATCAGGTTTCAGCATTGGTGGTAAAGTGGGCCGACAAAAGTTCGTTTCAACCGCTTTCGAAAGGGACCAGAACAGTTTACTACCCGGAGGGTGCGATGCTAGTTTGGCCCCGATACGTCCAACATGGTCAAAACGTGCCCCACGTAGAACTTGCTTGCAGAACTTAGCGGCAGAATTAAAAGCTCTCTTCCTCGCGCGAACCCTGCGTGCTCTAACTTTTTGGTCGCGGGCCTTGACCCAAGCTTGGTAGGCAGACTCTTTTCGGGCCTCAGCGTGGGCGCACTCTGCATTATACCAAGGCCGGGTTTTGTGACCGAGCGGGATGTCGGAGAATGGAATGAAATATTCCATCCCCTGCCGAATCACGTCCACAATCATGTCGGCACAACAAGACGGGTCACCCGAGGAAAAGCACACATGCCGCCATGGATAAGACGCAAAAAAGTGCCGCATCTCATCCCAATCTGCTGACTCGTATCGCCATACTCGTCTCGTGCCTCTAGGGCTCTCATCTGGAGGAGAGCAGGTCGACACGGATTTCACCAGGCAGTGGTCAGATGTTCCCAGCGGGGCTGAGACCGATACTGAGTGACTGTTCGGATCAGTTGTCAGCAGAAGGTCCAAGCAATTGGGTGTATGGCCGTCAACATCCGGTACCCGTGTTGCCACATTCACCAGCTGGGTTAGATCTAGCGTTAAAGCAAACTTGCGCGCTTCTAACCCAGCATGGTCAGTTTTCTGGTACGGGAACAACCACTCTTTGTGGTGGGCGTTGAAGTCCCCCAGAAAAATGAGCTTCGCTGTTGGGTACCGTTGTTGGGCTACGTCAGTCGACTCCACGAGGAAATTGAACAGTGCTGTTGTCTCCTGGTCACCACTGTGCGATCGGAATTTATGTGGCTACTTCCCGATTCGTCACATTCCCGATTCAACAACACGTCAAAAGTATAAAAAACAAATGGACATAAGTGGCTTCAAGATTCTTCATACCGTCCGTTTATTCCCGTTTGGTCAACTATTTCTTTGGCAAGTACAATCAGGAGTGAAAAGAAATACGACTGTTTATGTTACTAGCTCCTGCCCGCCGATTTTCTAGATCAGTTTCATATTTTTATCTTTATTTTCATTCCATAATTTGTGTAAAATCTTACAATGGGCTTAAAGCTAAGGTACAATTACGGACCCTGTGTGGCACAGCAAACAGTATAAAATTAATGTTTGAAATAAAATTAATATATAATCAATTAACAATTTTAAAACATGTCCTTAATATTAATTAAAAATGCAAACATTTCATGAGATATTCGGCCACATCATGAAATGGCCAATTCTACGATATGTCCACGACATTTCTATAAGGTCCAAAATTCAATGGCTTTTTATTTTATAAAGCACCAAAGTATACATCAAAGAAAACCAAGGCTTCGTAGTATAGTATAACGTGAGTGAGAGTCTGGCATGAGGGCAACGAACGAGTCCGTTGCCAAAAGACAGTTTAATGTTTTGACTAACATGGCACTAGGCATTGTTATAAACTATTTAGGGAAACTTTATTTATAGCTTGCAAGTGCAGCAGCCTTTTATTATGGTCTGACAACATACCTAATATCTTTTCGATGGTAATTGCTTAACCGCTACAAGTTTTAATGCTGTTAAGTGCATGAGATGTAAGTAAAGTGGTCTTACAAATCTTAATTAAATTGTGTTATAGTAGATGTTAAATTCTCTTTCTCTTTTTGGTCTTTAAATTAAAGACCAGTTAGTTAAATTAAGTCTGTATTTTTTGAAAATGTAAGCAGGTGAAGTATATTTTAGTACCTTTATGTCAAAACCGGACACTGGGCTACTACTGAGGATTCTCTGCACAAAAAAACCCTAATTACATTTTTTTCACCAATGGCCTTAGTGCGAGTTTTAAGACGTACTCAATCGCGTCAAAGTAAACGTCAAGTTGTATTCAAACTCGCACGAAGTCCTCTGAGGGCCTAGTGCGAGCATGAGTTAGGGTTGCCACCCGTACCATATCTATTGTGCTATATTTTAGTCAATTGTACTATATATTATAGAAAAATAATATAGTACGCTAAATACAACATTTACAATTCTTACTCACATATAGCCAAAAACATTAGTAAAAAGATGTTTTAAGACACCCAAATTTTCGTCTAGCATCCTACATTCTCTTATTTCACAAACCATTCAGCAGAAGTTCACAACTTTACTTCTATTTCTGTATGAAAGGTCTAAAATTGTATCCGTTCCGAGGCTGGGAATCTAGAATATTTGAGCTCGTTTTGCTCGCTCCAGCATTTATCTTTTCCTTAAGCTTCTCTGAATAACTGGGCTAGGCTGCAAAACTAAAGGCCCTGACAGGCTAAGTCAGTCATTTGTTAAACTTAAACGTGCTTGTTAATTATGTGCCATAGAAATTTAAACAAGGAAAGAAGCCAGATGGGATGACCATAATGCCTTGGAAGGTGAGATGCAACATGTGTCGACACCCTTGCGCCATCCCATCTTTTTAGCACGGCGGGCTGCGCTGGGGCGGCTGCTGCAGGTGCAGAAAATCTCAAACGGCGCAAATATAACAACCTTATTGGGAGATATATATTTGAGCCGTTTGGGGTTGAAACATTAGGCCCATGGGATCCGAGTACTCACCGATTCTTTCGGGACATCAGCAAACAACTTGTCGACTGTTCACGTGACCAGAGCTGGGCTTTTCTTCGGCCAAAGAACGCGGCAATGCAACCAGTGTTCTGAGCAGTTTTGCCATTGACAGCGATGTGGGTGAATATTGCTCTATGATTTATTTTGTTTTTATACGCGTTTTTACATTATTTCGCAATAACATGGAATGTAAAGCTAATTATGTAATACTGTAACCTACCAAAAAAAATCAAGTAAAAAATAGGCTCTAAATATTGTTTACATAATAAACGTATTGTAAATGTGGACTATATTTATACTTGATTTTTTCAAAAGTACTATATTTTTGCTATGATTTACATAAAATACTATTAACCTCCCAAAAAAGGTGGCAACCCTAGCATGAGTGTATCCAGTCGATCACGATAACGTAAACGTTATCTAATATATTAGAGTTTATATTGTATAGAATATAGGAGGTGTAGTGCCACCAGAAGGGACAGTCGTCAATATGCATTATCAGTACATTTAGACGTTTACGTTAACGCAATCGAGTACGTTAAAGACTCGCACTAGGCTTTCAGGTCGTCGCGTCGAAACAAAACACCAAATAACAATAACCGCAGAACCACAACTAGTAGTAGCACTTTACCATAGTTATATGAGTATCTACACAGTTACTATATTAAATTATTCATAGTAATTACTTAACAATTATGTTTATTTAAGAATGTTATCTGCATGCTCGTGCTCGCTTACGGTATCGACGTGAGTTGGTTACGGTAGCACTAACAGTGTTTGTATAGGGGAAACGATTATATCGTGAGATTTACACGAGTACAGGTAGGAGTGAGACACGTCTTTAAGGTGACTTGAAAGAAAGGGCTTTTTTTTTGAGTGGCCTCTCGCAGTTAAACCTAGGTTGTCGACTGCTTAACCGGACTTGCCTGTGGCGGCCTTAATATAAATATAAAAGTCTCCAGACAGGGCTTATTAAAAACTTACAAACTATGCGACTACTTGCTAAGGGCACCCCCTATGGGGTACGGGCCTCGGCTTAGGGCGTCGCTGGACGCAGGACAGCTAGAGACGAGCTGGATCGTACTAGAGAAAGTAAGGGCTTCTGAGATGAACTTTATCATGTCAAAAGCTATACTCATTTTGTGGTAAAAATATAAGCTTTTCAAAAATGTTGAAAGATTTCGCTTGCAGTTAGCTAAAGTTTTGAGACAATTGCTTGAAAGTTTAGTAACAATAAGTTAAGTCAGTTAACTCCTATTTTGCAGCCGGCGTGTAGTTTCAATGCAGTCAGTTTATTCCGTCCTCGGTATTGGTAAAACCTCCCTCGTGCAGGAACAAAGTGCAATTAGATCGTGATGAATAACTAGGCGGTCTCCATGCGGCAATGACACTGTTTCCACTTTTCACGTGCGTGTGACAAGAACGCAATAGGATTAGGTATGTATTAATATGTTTTTGAATATAGACTCGTATTCGATACATTTTTATTAAGGCATCTCAATATTTTCAATACAAATAATTACGAATATGAATCGAATAACAATGCCCGCACAAACGCCCAGAGACCTAAACCTCCACTTGACGTTGCATTAAGATAAGTACATCTGTAGTTTTGTTCATGTATCTAACAGAATCCATAGGGACCATGCCGTTAGGTCCCCGATCCCAGCGCACTTAAATCATAAATAACCATACGTAAAATTATCAAGTACAGCTCCTGCATCACAACTTCACCCGCAAACCATCTTATACGAGACACGTAGGCACGCATTTGTTTAAATAATTAATAATTAATTATAAAAGCATCAAGAGGTCTCTCTGTGAAATGTAAATAACCTGTCACCCTCGCATGCATACGAAAGCTGAGGAGTTCACGCTATGAAAATTAAATTACCGAGTCGTGTGGCTTTACTGTCGTAGGCAGAGATAGGGGTAACCCACGCTTTAGTGGCAATGTACGTCTCTTTAACACGGAAATGGAACCCTTTCTTGTCTGTATTTTATTTTCAGAAAGGCGCCGAAAATATGCTAATCAGAAACTCAGAATCAGAAAAAAAGTGACACACATTTTTTAAACATTAAAGTTCACGTGCTATGAAAACTACGTGACGTAATTTCGACAAAAATTCAGAGACGCCTACTGCAAAGGCGTTCAGTTCAAGATTCTTGGCGACTCTGGTAAAAATACTTACCTAGAGTTTGGAGAAGGCCTTTGCCCGGCTGTGTGACAGTCTTGGCTAAAGAAAACGACATGTAGTGCATGAATTTCGGTGCTGTTCCACAATGGATGAGAGATGTGATGTACGCTACAGGAATTGATCATCATCATCTGCCTAGCCTTTTCCCAACTATATTGGGGTCGGCTTCCAGTCAAATAGGAATCACAGCTGAATACCAGTATTTTTGAGATGGGACCAATGATACCCTTGGTAAAACTGGCTATCAGATATTCGAGCTTCAAATCTTGTGATTTGAAGCTCGAATATCTGATAGCCAGTTTGACTTGTGCCAGGGGAAAAAGGCGGGGTGCGGAATCTGTTCGAAAGAGTCACCGCGGCCCCGGAACGCAAAGGGCTATAGGTGGAACTCGGATGAGTTTTAGTCAGTAAGAATCTGACACGCCTTCCACTTCACCTAGAGCGGAAGAAGTCATTTGATGATTTTCAATCCTTAAAAAAAAAGGGGTAAAAAAACGATGACGGACAATATTGGCTCAAAATTATGGTGTAGGCGTGAATTTTGAAAAGGACGTAAGATATGTCGCACAAAAGAACTAAAACTACTCAAAGAAAGTACCTTCTATAATTTATCCTATCATTATCGGTGGGTTCACCTGGGCGAATCAATTGTATTTTAATCGAGAATTTCTTTCTTTCCGATTTCAAGGTTAGGGGCATTAAAGGTACAAATCTTTTTCGTTCCCTTTTCAGAATCAATTTAAAAAGCAATTAATTGGTTTCAATGGTCCTTTATATTACAATGATATTCAATTTTGTGAATATTGTTTTGAATTTAAATTGGAATTATGTAGACATTATTTTTGATATAATTTGGATACTATAATAAGTTTAATATTGTGTATTATGAATATTTTATTTCAAATCAATTAACCGTTTAAATAAGAACCGGTCATATTCAAGTACATCATAAGCAATGGGATTTAACAACACAATCCAATTTTATTTCAACCCCCAAAAAAGACCTTCATCTACTTACTTGAGTTAAAATTTTAAGTAGACCCCTGTAATGGGCGTCCCTAGGGGTTGATTATATTCATCAGAGGTATCCCTTTGACAAAAGCAAATTATATTAAGTTGTAGGTACTTCTAACTGCAGATATACTTACTTTAAAATATAATTGAAATACTTGATTAAGATTGGAAAGACTAAATCATTTAGTGACCCCTATCTTGATGCCTGCCAGAGTTGCGAAAAATATTCGAAAGAGTCATCGCGGCCCTGGAACGCAAAGGGCATTTGGAGGAACACGGATGGGTTTCAGTCAGAAAAAATCTGACACTCCCTTCCGCTCCGCCCATGATTGATTTCCAATCGTTAAAAAAACCTTCTTTTGATAAAATCATTTTTTATCATACCTAACGAGTACTTTATATATTTACCAACGCTAAATATTTATGGGAACATACCGACGCACTCTCCTACCACCTACAACGCCATATTCGTAGAAATTGCAATTGCAATGATTACAAAATAATTGCACGATTATCGCTGGCTGCAAATTGGTCATTATCACTTTTAGTTCCCGTTTTCTACATGTTATGCTGGTTTTTATCCGATGTATCTAAGAGTGTGCTCATTATATCATGGACAGGCTATACGGAATCTGACCATTGACATTACATCCTGGAGACGGATTATTGTCGTGATAAACAATAAGGTGTGTACCGTAGTTGTCAAAACTGGCAGGAAGACGCGCGGGATTGTGAAAGATGGCAGAACTGATGATATGCCTATCTTTGCCTAGTTCTGCCTATCTTTTACCCAAGAGTGGGCCAGCTTAGGTCAAATGGAGTCAGACAAATAATGGATCAAAATCTGGCATCCAATTTCAATTGACTGAGAAACGCATCAGGTGTCATGTTTGGCCCCGAATATTTAATTTCCTTCGAAAACTGACAGGACCAGTGTCTTAAACGCCTGGAGCTACTATTTCCAATTCCAGATTCACCTAAGGATAATGGAACGTAGCTTGCTAAGTGAGTTAACCCTATACCAATCAAAGGCGTCACAGATATACGAGTATATGCTTATTCGCCTAAGTTGGGTTCGTAAACTTACCTACATGTGTCTAGTTGTTAGCGCAAAAGCTTAGAATACACACGCAATACAGGATTTTTTTTGGCATTACTCGATCCGTTCATCATATCAGCCGAAAGACGTCCACGGCTGGACATAGGCCTCACCCAAGGGGGTTTGCCATAAAAATCGTCACGCTTGGCAGGTGGATTGGCGATCGCAGTGTAGTTGTTGCAATGCACAGAGAATGCTGCCCATTCGCTGACGTGAACGGATCCGTCATGGCCTTAATATTATTATCAGTAGTTAAAATAAAACGAACAAGATAAACTATCAACAGCAATATTTAAGTATATCCCATGTATCTAATTGTATCTTTAAAATGAAGCGAGCCCTATTGCCTTCAAATGGGCACAAATCAAAAGTCCGGGCTGCTAATACCGGGGAATCGAACCCAGGACTTCATGCTCAGAAGTATTACTTGCCACCACTAGGCACCTTAATAGTTCCTAAGAAAAAGTCAATTTATTAAAGCCCTCAGCTCAGTAGGGAAAAGGTCTCTTCTTGTTTAAAGAAGGAACTAACAATTATGTATAACTCAAGGAGAAAAGAAAAGTAATTTGGCGGTTTCCTCGTTTACGTAAACAAAGCTCTCTTGTCCTCTCCCAATTACGTAGGCCTGTGTTAATTACTACCCACAGAAAAGTTGGCCGAGCTATTTCAATCTTGTTTATGAAGAAAGAGGGACATGTTATCAGAAAGAAACTGGGTACCTACATTAAGTTTGTGCTCGAGGCGAAATAAAGGGTAATTAAGACTATTTAAGTTTGATCCTTACGTGGTGGGCTTTTTACGAAACAAAGAGAGTACTTTTGAAGTATCACGAATACATATACTAACATAATATTGTGGTCTATCCCAGACACCACGTAGTGAGATCTTCCTAAGATCTCTAATATATGTCGCCTTAGTAAGAGTTTTTTCGACAATTTGTATTTAAACTGGATAAGCGTCACCATATATCCGACGCACGACTAGAGTAAAGAGAGTAAATTAAAGCATCTTAAATAAGCTGAGTATAGTTTGTATATACACATACATAATCTCGAAGTCAATGTATGGAGGTATGCGGAACAGAGAGTAAAGTCCCGCACACCTCCATTGAAAAATGACAGACGGTTGTTGAAAGTTTTATGAGAAGTAAAATCGAGCGTTAACTAAAAGTGAGGCGTTACGTTCCTTTGCGCAACGTACTTTTGTAGCGGCATCAATGCCGCCACATGAAAAACTAAGAAACGAAATTTGTACGGCAACAGAAAGAACCGCAGCGCCATCTACGACGAACTAACAACGAAATCCTGCATCGCGCAAGCAAAATTCTCCGTGCGATTTGAACACATACAACAGTCCTAATATCAACTATAGGGCAGTTGCTCACCAGAAACAACAACCGTCTGGTTCGGAGGATCCTCCCACTCCAGTGAAGGTATGCGTGACTTTACTCTCTGTATCGCATACCTCTATACTGGTCACCTTCGACAAAGAACGTCAGCGCACCCTTTGTGCAGCCATACAGCCAGCTAGTACTGCACGTAGTACAGCATGCAGCTGACCGCATAATGATGATGCAGCCGTTACAAGTTACAGTAAAGTGATACGACTGGTAGTTAAAAACTCATGAAACGAATCACAATTAGTTTGACAATTTGTCACAATATTTTTTCTTCGAGAAACTGGGCGAAAAAAACAACTATTAGATTGATATGCACATGCATATCAGTTAAGGGTGTGGATCGATGGTAAAACAACGCGTGTTGAGCATAGGATTTATATTTTTAACTGTGGGGTTGGACAACAAAATTTCAAGATAAGGAAGCGCGCGATGTCCGTTACCGATTACACTTTTAGGTGTGAATGTATTGAGTCGCTAACATGCCCCACCCCGGTGCTGCTTCAGCAGCACTCACTATCAACTGGTATTCGAGCGACACGCGTGACCGGTCGAGTCAACATTCCTGATTTAGTCTTTAACCGAATCATTCTGACTCGGTCGTCTTTTCCAGGGATCACTTCCTGAAGTATTCCCTTTTGGTAGGCTTTTGTTGTCCATTTATAATACTTTCAGGTATCCGCTTGAAAGATGCGTCGAATCTCAAAGTATCATCACTCGGATACCAAATCAATCCAAGCGTGCGTGCGCCTTCATATTGTTGTCCTATTTTGAATTTGACGGCTGCCCAGTAAATCTTTAGGTAGGCTTGCAAGTTTACTGTTACTCGTCCAATTCCGCATTTCGAACCCGCCTTTCTGGTGGATGGACATGACGTCATGAATCAGTTGTATCGCGGTCTCTTTGTTAGGTAGGCTGTCTATATAATCATCCATATAATGACTTTTATGTATAGCAGAAGCCGCAGCAGGAGTTCATGACTCATACTGCTTTGCGTTTTTGTTTTTTACAAATTGGGCTATAAAGGGCGAGTAATTAGCACCAAATATAAGACACCTCATCACGTAGGTATTTATAGTTCCATCTGGTTCTTCTCTATATAGAAATCGGAAGGCATCCTGGTCTTCGGGACGAATTTGTACTCTGAGGAACATATCTTTAATATCTCCAGATACGGCTACTCGATTTTCTTTAAATCGCAACATAATGAAATACGTAATCGTTAAGTGAAAACCCATTTGTTTTATCTTCTGCATCAAACACTAAACGCAGTTTCTTTTTGTTCTCGGCGGTGTAACATTTAAGTTGTTATATCTTTCTGCGTAATCGTTATCAAATAGATGTCGTATGCGTTCTTCGTATCTTTTCGCATATTCGTTGCCTCTTTTTAATTTAAGTTCCACTCCTTTCAGTCTACACAGAGCTGATGGGTACGAGTCCGGCATCACCGATTTCTCGTCTCGCCAAGGTAAGCCGAAAAGCGATTGCCTATTGCGCGTAAGTCTTCCAAGTTCTGTCTTGGCTTGCCATACATAACATGGAGTCGATTGAGAACGACCTCCGTACATCCTCCTAGATTTCTCGCAGTATACATTCTGTTTCTATGACGTCACTAGGGACAAACATTGAGGAGTGACGTATAGCAGAACCAGGTAAGTAAACATTAGGCACCCTTCCATGCAGGCACCAACCCAGGGGAGTCCGGGTGGCACAGGGTTCATCGGGTCTACCCATTATTTCCAAAGGTAAGAGAAGGTGACAGTTATCTTGTCCGATTAAGACTTGTGGTTGTAGTTATGTTTTTGTGTATAAATTATTGCTGACGTCACATAGGTGCGTGTAGGTTTCGGTATTTACTGTAGACAAAGTTTGTGGTAGGTTCAATTTAAGTAAACATCTTGTTACACAACACCACCGTAGTCATCTTTGCGCACTGTGCATTGCACACTAGTTCGGTGTTGTTACACGCGCTACACACACGAAGACATTCCGGCGGCCGCGCAGCCCCACTTTCTCTGCCAGCGAAGCGCTAACCAACGACACAGTCGATCCGTCGTCTAGTAGCGCGGACGTGCTCACACTTCCTTTGGGTCCATGAATGTTTACAGGTACAATTTTCAACATTACGGAACAACTGACATTAATATTTGTTATTGTTTCGGATGGAACTTCAGTATCGGTTGGAACTTCGGGTTGTACCGCTGCTGGCACGGATTCACTATTGTCTTGATGGGGCACATAATGTAATAATCGGTGGTGAGCTTGTCCGCAATTGTTTACGTCACAGCTGGGAGCATAAAAGTACTCTGTGGCTGGGAGCTATGCACGTGTCCCTACGATGATGCGCTAGTAAACACTGATAACAAATACCGCAACGCTTTACGTGCAGCCAACTGTCCTTTCGTAGTGATTTTGTAAACTTTTTACACTCAGTTAATTTGTGACTAGTAAGTAGTACGACAATAACGACACTTTTCTTCAGTTTGCCCATCTTGCACTAGGACAATTTGTACATATATTGTTCACTTTATTACTTTGTTTATGTTTGGAATTGTCCATTCTAGGTTGTAATAAAGTAGCACTACAGGTTGATATTTTCACAGCCTCTTCGGTGAGGAAATCTGACAGCACATCTAGTCTATGTTTTGGTGATTCGGCAGTGATAAAAGGGTAACTATAATCTGTCCACTTCGCGAGCAAGGTACTAGGTAGCTTGAATAGGATAATGTTAGCTACTTCCATGCCTTGTAGGTATTCATGGCGGCCAAGGACTCGTACAGCTGCGACGTAGTTCTTTATTTTGACGGAAAAGGGTACTATTTCCTGATAGTAATCTGGAGACAGGTTGTTCATCTGTTTAATGTCTGACACGATGCGGGAAAGAGTGACGTCAACGATTCCGAATTGCAGTTTCAACGTTGAAATAACGTCTGCAGACGAAGCATCACTTGACTGATCTTCTTGAGCGGCGCCGCGTAGACATTTACGTAACCGCCAAAGGTTTTCTTTTTCGGTGAAATTACAGATTTCTGTGGATTCCATATAAGCTTGCTCGAAATGGAGCCACTCTTTTGGGTCGCCGCTGAAACTAGGGAGTTCTTTCGGTGTGCTGAGACGACTTAGTGGTTTGGTATTTTGCTGGATGGTGGATGTTGTGACGAGTTCTTTAATTGCACTAGCAAGCTGTTGAACTGGCCCTTCTGTGTCGGTCGGGTTCGTGTGCGACTTGTGTAACTTATCACTGTCAAGCTGCTGTAGCTCTTGTTGACTACGCTCCAACCATTTTTCAATGTCACCTGCATCGTTATTTTGCTCCGATGTTTCTGATGGTGGACTGTATTCTTCTTCGAGTTCTGCTAGGTCTGCTGCTAATTTTCTATCGATTAGTTCCATTTCAATGCGCGCCTTCGCCTGGGCTGCTTCTAGTTCAGTCTCTTTTTCTGTGCTTGTATCGATTGTGATGATGACGGTTTCTTGGACTTGACCGAATGACGTGATGTATGTGAAGGCGGATTTTGTTATTCGGTTCGTTCCGATTTCACTTCACTCGCGGCACAAGAACTTTTTACTTTAAGTTCATCATCCTTTTTTTTCACTGGGTTAGGGCGGTGGCATTTCCTGTGCTCCGGATACCGATTGTAGCTTCGCCTCCAACTCCTCCTTATCTCTCAGTTTACTGGTGGTACTGCGGGTGTTTACCATGTTTCTCCTCGGCGGCGGAGTATTAAACATTCCCGATCTGGCTCGAAGACCACTGTTAAGGGTGTGGATCGATGGTTAGACAAAGCGTGTTGAGCAAAGGATTTATATTTTTAACTGTCGGGTTGGACAACAAAATTTCAAGATAAGGAAGCGCGCGATGTCCGTCAGGTTAGAAATGGCACTGCATTATCGAAAATCAAAATGGTGGTTCGGGACTCGCCCCTCCACCCGCTTTGACCCCGCGCGCTCCCTTTTACAATTTTAGGTGTGAATGTATTGAGTCACTCACGGAGCAAATACAAAGGAGTTACTAACACATATCAATCTATATTATTATTATGTTTTTAGCTTGCAGAGTATGTACTCTGCAAGCAAACTAATGAATAAAACTAATCCAAAACATAAAGCACAAGTAATTTAAATGTCAATATTACTAGTGCCTTTTAACGATTAAACACCAATAAACACGTAATGGTTTAATTGTAAAAGCCAACGGAATACTAATAGGAGAAGTTCGTAAATTGATCAAAACTTGAACGTTGGCAATACGAAATTAAATGATGTTTGCCTTTGTTCCACTGTTTGGCGCTCATTTCCACAATAATAAAAGGCCTTGATGATAACAACGTTGACTTTTGTGAAGCTTTATTTCAGTCCAAGTCATTTTAAGGGCAAATATCTCGTAAATTTTCTTAGCGTATGTACTGAGTTAGTAGCGTATGTACTCATACTTAGACTCATACAGAGACTTAATTCTAGTATCTTAGATGTCCTATTAATAAAAGTTAAAGTTCAAAATGTAAACTTCAGGCATTTTCCTGTACCAAGTTCTACCTTTGATTGTAACGAGATGCAATAAATTGCACTGACTTACTAGAAAATTTAATTCGGGCGGCAGAATACTTCAATAATAAAATCACGAGCGATTTGGAATCTACTTATTTATGACGCATTAAAATTACCTGTTCCATAATGACCAGCACCTCAATTGCGTAACTTATAAAATCAGAAATATCCTTTTTAAATTCCGTATCCATTGCTTCATATTACAATGCTAAAAAAAAATTCTGCTCGACAACGTAAAATACGCAATAAATAGATATTAGGCTGTTCACAAGACAAAATGGAAGAATATGACGTCGATTACAGCATGCAATCAGTTGTGTACTTGTGTTTTACAATTTAATAACCGTTTAAAGATAGTTAAGTAGATACATTTGTTGTAATTTACAAAATTAAACAGAATAAATTAATCATATAGAATAAACAACATTAATTACAATTATTCTGCTGTTCTATGGAACTCGACCAAAATTAATCTGTAAAACATATACGAACATGAAAGCATTAAGCATAGCCACTAATCCACTATTAAGGAGTATTATTTTAAGTAGTACGCTGACTTAGACCTAGAATACGTATCAACTTTTTTCAAGAATTCCTTAAGTAATAGGAAAAGTTTCATTACTTTAGAAGTTAGTAACAAAAAATATTTAACGTTTAATGGAAACTTTAGGCCGTAAACGGTTAAATAACATTGTCCTTAAAGAAACGCTTGGACGATTAATTTAATTTAAGTAAAAGCTCTTGTATAAAACTAACCTAAAAAAATAACAGTCTTGATGGTCGGTTTAAATCTTAGCTTTTGTATAACAGTATTTTTTGCTGAGACATCATAAATTTAAACCCGAAAGAACTAAAATCTTAAAGTTTTTAGTAGACACTCTAAATCAACGCAGGAATAAATCAAGATATAATACATGTAGACCAAAAGAGACTATAGTATGCGCCAGATAAATGTGGAATAAAGTATATTGACCTTTCCCTAATAACTGTTCATAGGTACCTGAACAATTAAATATGAATCGTTTTTCATTATTAGACAATGTTAAGGATCACGAGAGATGATGATTCGGGACAGCTTTGTGTCATTAATTCCGTTTTTCAAATTAAAAATGTCAATAATTGTAGGTGGGTCAATGACCGTTATTCCACGATTATCTGGCGCCTACTATAGTACAAGCTTAGCTTGCATAGTTAAGTAGTATGTATACCTACTAAACACAAGTAAATAAAAAATGCCAATGCTCCCGGCCGAATATCAGCCACGGTGTCAACATTGTTGTCAACGAAGATTAGCCAATTAGGTACGCAGGAGATATTATAGTAACAAGTGTTCCTTAACTCACACGGGCCGATAGAACGCCAATTCGACAGGACTGGCGAGAGATCAGGCGCAGGTCAACGGCTTTTCGAGCTTTCCTAGGCAAGCGGGTGTCACATCACCAACTTCCAAACTCAGGACTGCTCCTTAAAATTCCTTTTATTCAAACTGAGAACTAAACCGAGGAACCACAGCTCGGCAGTCGCGGAAGAACAATTGGTTTGAAGAAAAATGTGGGTATGATAAAATACTTTAACTATACGACGAAACAAAACTAACTTAACTTAGCTCTTGATCTGTAACCAGTTTTAATGACAAACCTTTCAGTCGTGTGGTAAACTTTATGCGGTCCACTGGAAGCTGCAGAAACATCTCTTATGCGACACAATGCTAACCACGATCTTTAGGAACTTCATCTTTGAAATCCTTCAGCCACGCATTGCTATAGTGCTATCTTGCTATCTTGCTATCTTACATTAGATGGATCAAACAACTCTGCCTACCCCATTTAGGAATAAGGGTGAAATACTGGTGCAATAATTACTGGAGTAACGCCGACTTTCATAGGTACAGGTACCAAGGTACCAACCTGAAAAATACAAACCATTTTCTAGTAAACACAATTACTGAAATTTAACATGACTGTCTGCTCTTTTTTCAATACACTCAATCATTCGTATTGAATTGCCAATACCGGGGGGTCGGGCCCCTGCACTGCGGAACCAAATTATCCTATTAACCACAGGAATGAAGTGATCAACGCGCGAAAATGCCTCGCTTCCTCGCTACACGGTTGCTAACAGGCAACAATTGTGCGGTAGCTTGCAATTAGCAACTTCAAATAGCGTTTTGTAAGGAAACTATTGTGATTTTCATAGAATTATGTAGCAATGGTGGTTTTCATGAAAAGGTAAAAGTTTACAAGGTTCCATCAATCAGAATATGGAGTGGAATGTGATTATGAATATGAGTCTGTGGTTCCTGTATGCTGTAACCCAACTTACTCATGCTCCATCGACGACCATATCATCGCTTACCATCAGGTGATATAGTGGTCAAGAACCTGTGAACAATCCTAACTAACATTATAAACGCGTAATCAAAATCGCTGAACAATTTTGATGAACTTTACTACAGAGATAAATGGGACGCACGGATGGGATGGAGACATTTTTTTATGCGAAAATCTATATTAACACGAGCGATATCAAGGGATCAGTTACAACTAACAATAGTAGATAGGTAGTAACATTTACTATTTTTTGGAAACCCATCGTAACCCACAATCCTGACTATAAACGCCTATCGCTTTAGTTATTTTTATACAAACCAACTACCAATTCCAACTCTATCTAGACTCAACAACTAAAACAGAATATCTTTTAAAACTCCCATTTGACCTTTTACCTCCATCACGACAAAGCACTTTGATCCTAATTACATTTGTATAAAATAGTTGAGCCTGCGAGCTATTTATGAACCCCCTATGTCCGGTCAGAAGTGTGCCAGCTACAACTTTATTGCGCCGCAGTTGCGGACAGGACTGGGAAGGACAACTTGCAGATAGCGGACCCTCGCTGCGGAATTCCGGATCGGGATGCAATTGGCGTATGCCACAACGGACAGGCTTATTGGCTTTATGAAACAAGAGTTAATGTTTGCTGAATGAATCTATCACACGAGGTCCTAGACCGATAGTGGAATCAACCAATTCGAGAAATTTTACGATTATCAAACTCACAATGATTCAAACTTCTATATAAGAACCAAAGCAACCCAGTTAGATCATGTTTCAAAACACTTTTTAAAAGAAGAAGATTAGATGAAACGTACGTACCTACTGCATCATAAATGGCCCCTTTTTGAATGGAGCGGAGTCAGCACGCGTCCAAATATTCTTCAAAGGCACTCATGCGGGGACTTAGGAATTTCACTAACTATGGCAATCTTGAACAATTATCCCTTGACCCAAACCTCTAAAAGCCGACAAATTCTCATCGCACAAATTCCACTAACTTACACCACACCCAAACAGAAATACAGGAGCCAACTTGAAAATGCCAAATGCAATCTCGAATTCTGTTCGCAGTATAAAATTATTTCTAGAAGTTTAATGTAAAGTTCAGCCTGGTCGTATCTTTTCTATTAATCGTAGATTTGGAGATTTGGGGTATCTTGATGGAATCTTGAGTCGTTTGTAAGTTCTTATAAGTTTGCAACTTTACGCGTTTTTAACGTTCACTTTAATTTTTGTTTGTGTTTCGGTAATTTTTATAACGTGAAACGTATGCGACACTCGCAAAGACATCATGAAAATCCTAGTGATATTTTGCGCTCTATCTTGCATAATATTAGATTAGAAATATCATGGCTTCTTAAGGTTGACTTATCACTTCATAAATGAGATGCCAAACAATATTAGGTCAGTTCTATTCTTGTGGTTTCGACCTAATACTGTTCTAATAATTCTCTTGGCCACAGGTCAGTGATTTGCGCCAACAAATCACTTTCAGCCAAAAGCAGATAGAAATGTATAGCCTCTCACAATATGCAGTCCTTGGTTTGGTTTTGTGAACGCACGCTAGGTGGCGACACTATCTTGTACTGTTACTGCTTGTCAACAAAAAAGACGTCATTGGTTTGAAAAATCTAGTCTAAAACACCAGTTTTGTTAAAATAGTTTTCCATAATAAATTGTCGTGTATTTCTTGAAATCACTAAAACCTTTCACTGTGTACGTAATAAACTATTATCCTTTTATTCTTAAATTCTACGTAGGGTTCAATCAAACAGGAGTTTTTCTGTTGAAATAGTGTATTTTTACAGTTTCAAAAAATCAATAAAATATCTATTTAATTAATTGTTTTAATCATATGGATTACAAAAATAAGTATTCTTATTTATAACAATTTAAAAAAATATTTTAATTACATAGCATTGCATCACCCAAACTTTAAAATGTTATTCATACTTACACAGCTGAATTTTTACGTTTATTTTTTCTAAAAGAATATTTACAATGACGGTAATTACGTCTATAAATGGAAGACTTAAAATTAAATTGACTATTATAAATGAATTAATTAAATGATAAGTCTTAAATTATGTCATGTTTAGAGATAGCTACCGATTAAGCCGTAATAAGTTTAGTACATGACAAACTAAACATAGTAAAGTAACTATTAGTGGACTCTTGAATACATTTATTTTTACAAATATACTTAATAAATACAATTCAAATAACAAAACTTGACATATATTTCAATTTAATTATAGATGTCACTTAATTAGGTAACTACTCTGAGAACCAAAATTATTACGATATTACATTGTCAATTTGTTCATTATAAACATTTTCTTAATTGCTGCCATGCTTATTATTAAGTGTACCGTTACTTACAAAAGCTGGTGAGTGGTGATATTAAAACAACGTAAAAGCAAATTGCAAAATAAATTTTGCAACGTAAAATTATTATGAATATTTACTGTAGTCCACCGCATACCGGATTCCAGTCATCCCGAAAATTTTGTTACCTGTTCCTAAATGCTTCCCGTACCTACACATTGTATAATTATGTGTTTTTTTTGCCAGCTGACAGATTTGAATTGTTTTATTTATTTACCATCTGAAGATTAGCGACTAATCCAACAAAGCATCAGTTAAGTATGACTCATTTATAGCTTTAATAAACACGTTGCATCGTCGATATATCCTGGAGAAGTTAATATCACAAATAGGGCAGAAAATTTGCATAATTCAGAGTTCGTTAAATTATAGGTAAAACAAAGATGATTATCATGATCCAAACCAAAGAAAATACTCGTCGAAATTAATCTGGTAACACAATATTTTGGCATTCCGGTCAATCTGACATAATCTAAAAATATTGTAATACTACAGAAAACATTTTCATATGACTTATACAAAGGAGACCAGTAAGATTGGCACAACGTGTAGTCAACATAAATAAATAAAGATTCAACCATTTCCTAGTATAGGGGGTTATAGTAAGTATTTTACAAACAGAAAATCGATTAAGAATCGCACTATCAGCCTAGTCTTTTCCCAACTGTACTGGAGTCGGCTACCAGCCTAACCTAACTAAGGATGTAGCTGAGTACCAGAATCTCACTTTGCAAGGAAAAATCCTAACGAAAACAGACACTGTGAATTGCTTATCATATCATTGATATTTTAAATTAGCACACATTCTGGTCTTAGTATATTATTTATTTCTGTAAAAGTCCCTAGATTTTCTTACAATTCTGCACCATTCAGCACACGAATAAAACTTATACCATTTGTATAATACATACGTAAGGCAAAAATAAGTACAAAAGTGATAGAACCAAAACTTGCTATTGATATTGCACTACTATTGAAACTAATAAAATTATTAAGCAACGATCTACTAAAAATGGAATAATAATAAATGTAATAGCTGAGACTTTAAAATCGATTATAACTTAAGCTATTTACAATCCATAGTGCTATTCAGAGCGTTGATTAAAATAGTTGAACTAATTTTTAATTATGAAATCATTTTACAATCTGAATTTCTCAGTTACCGACTCCGAAAATCACTATCAGTTGACAAGCAACTGGCAAGAGCTAACAACTAAATAATATTAATGGCATTACTAACTTTCAACTGTCGTGGACTAACGTAGCGAAGTGAGAAAACAGTTTACTTGTCTTGATATACTAGCATGATGTAGACGCCATATTTTCTATTCTTTATAATATTAAGTAAAATAATGGTTACGTACTGGATGAAACTGACGATCTATTAACCTTTACGCATATACTAAAAACCTATATCAATACACAGGTTTTTGTGCAACGCTTTGATCAAGCAAAAGTTACTGTAGTCGAGGCTGTTATTATAAATGATACAGATGAGTCTGGTGTTTGTTATGTTCTCGTACTAGTAAGGTTTTCTCCTCTATTCGTTAACTCGACAAATTTAGAAGTTATTGTCCCATCCGGAGAGGTCGTCTGGTGGAGGTTCGTCACCATCGGGAGGATACTGGTCGAAGTTGTGGGTGTCGACCGGAGACTTCACTACAGGAGTGATAGGAGGCTCCAGCGAACGCTGTGCTAAGCCCTCCCAGTTGAAACCGTCGAACCACCTGAAAATTGATTAAGATCGATTAGTCAGCAGGAAAATGAAATGGTTATAAGAACTATATTCAAGCCTAATGGTTAAAACCTTCGACGGAAAATAACTACGATGGAGCGATTCTTAGAAATTGGTAATTACTGTGAATTTCAGAACGGAGGAAAATGATAAACCACTTTTCTTTTTTATTTGATTTCCTCAAAAATACCAGTGACAACTAAAGATTTAAAAGGACTTACTTGTGTTTCTGTATTTCTGTGATGCCACCTCGTTGGTAGCCAAGTCGCTCAGCAGGATTATCTCTACACAGTTTCTTGATAAGATTAGCGGCATTCCTGGTGATGCAACGAGGGAACTCCACAGCATCGATACCCTTAAGGATCTTATTGTAAGTCTTCATAGGATCGGTGCCCGTGAAAGGTGGCGAGCCAGTTAGCAGCTCGAACATAAGAACACCTGGAACGAAAAACATGTTAGTGTTAGTAATGAAGTAAACAGCACTGATGGTAAAAATTATCAATTAGAAACGGATTTGAGCACAAAACGGTAGTTATGCTATAAAAGGAACTGATGAATCAATATATTATGGGATAACGAATTGCTTGAACAAAAACAAATGTAAGAATAATCAAAGAAAGGGTATATTAATCAAGATTAGTTTCGGTAGGAGTAGTAATATCTAAAAGTTACTAGTGAAACCATTACCAGTTTTAAAACAGACAAAACAAGCAGGCTTATTCGTAACAAATTCTTAGGAAATGGTTATTTTAAACACTGATAGTTCAAGTTCTATAGAGAATTTGAATGAAAAACCTAGGTATTCGCCGCCAATCAACCATTTTACCCTTTTTGTGCGACCCCGATTCGAATTGAGAATCTACTAAAGTTCGTTTTTTAATTCCAGAGAGTAATTTGACAGGTGCAAATGTCAAACTCCAAATTGTAAAAATAAACAACAATCACTTGAGATGTCAAATTAGTCTCTGGAATTAAAAAACTAGCTTTAATTAGTATTAACCTGGCATTTGCTGAGACTTTGTTATAAATAAGGCTGGGTGAATATAATTAAATCACTAACTAAAAGATTGAGTCAAGGTAGGTTTTATGTGCATATGTTTTAGTTAGTGAAATGGATTCTTAAATTTAGTATTTATAAAAATGTCTTACCTAAAGACCAATAGTCAGCACTGATATCATGACCACGGTTCATGATAACTTCAGGCGCAACATACTCCGGCGTGCCGCAGAAGGTCCAAGTCTTGCGGCTTGCTTGCAGCTTCTTAGAGAAACCGAAGTCAACTAGTTTCACGTAGCCTTTTGAGTCTAATAGTAAATTCTCTGGTTTGAGATCCCTGGAAAAAATACAAGAAAATTTTATTAGCCGTTCAAGGAAATTAATGATTGTCCATGTTAGGAAGATGTCTTAGGTTTTCCTTGTAGACAGTAACGAATATCTGGTTCTGTTTTGTAAATTCTTACCTGTAAATAATATTCCGCGAATGAAGATAATGGAAGGCTTCAACCACGCAAGCTGTGTAGAATCTCGTTGTGGCATCGTCGAATTGTCCTGAAATCAAAAGATTATTTTAGCAAGGTGTGTCGAAAATAATGAATTGCCATTGAAGACCTAGTGGTCGACATAATTACCTCGGTCTCTTAAAATAGTCCACAATTCTCCCCCAAGGCAAGTTTCCATCAGCATGTATAAGTATTTACGATCCTTGAACGTCTTATACAACTTGACGATGAACTCGCAGTTCATCTCTGACATAATTTCCTTTTCTGACATGATATGCTGCTGCTGCCTGGTTTCAACGATCTGGGCTTTCTTCATCTGCTTCAATGCAAAGGACCTGCTGGAATCGCTCTGGATCTGGACCAGTTCCACTCTGCCAAAGCCTCCAATACCCAGTGTCGCAATGATACGAAGATCTGAGAGACGTAAATTGGCGAATTCCTCGTTTAATCTGGAAAAGTGTATGGTTTATTAGAAATCTGACCTCGAACTCTATTTTTAACGGCAGTGAAACGAATTCGAAGCTTTTGTCAAAGAATGACCTCAAGCGTGGAGGTGGTCTTGACCCGACAATGCCCATAGCTGAAGTACAATCGCTACTAAATAAATAGGTACAAACAATATTAACTTTTAGATGGTTTTGGATGGCCTTGGTTTCTTATAATTTTCAAGGAAGTGGAACCTTGCTACTTCCTCAATCAAAGTGTTGCTATAGACAAATTATACATTATTGATACAGATGATGTAATCAAAACCAGTAAAACTCTCAGGCTCATTGATACTGATTATGTCAATATAAATACGTGTTGATATTACACGAAACTGATAGCTGTGTGAAAACGAGATAGAAACGATTTATAAAATCAAAATCAATATTGCAAAAACTGTTTTCTT
Organism: Mamestra configurata; assembly: GCA_002192655.3. Lineage (NCBI taxonomy): Eukaryota > Metazoa > Arthropoda > Insecta > Lepidoptera > Noctuidae > Mamestra > Mamestra configurata. Next base: position 595,750 of record NDFZ01005392.1, on the reverse strand, counting down.
CGAACTATAAAGTATTGGCCCAAAAATGTCAGTTCATCAACTCAATAATAACTTTCCTATGCAGTTAATTGATTTATCTTTTGTTTTGCAGCGATTCCATTACCAAGTCATCCAGATGAGCTCGAGCCTATTGTTTCTTTCGCACCTCACAATCTGTGCAACAAAAACGCGGGAAACGTAATTGTTATCGCTCAATGCCGTGGTAGACACATTTTCTACGTCAAAGAGGAAAGTTAATAACCGATTTGCTTCCACTCTTTAATTAAATTCGACATTGATGAGTAGAAAGTTTAGAAGTTACTTCTTAATTTTTAGCTTACCGTTCATTCAAATCCGTATTGTTTGCATCAAACAAAAAATAAAAATTATTATAGATGGTGAAACCAAAATACAAATCGTTATCGTTTCTAGTCGTATTGCAGTACCTATTGTTTGTGAGTCAAAAAAATATTAATAGTCACACAATGGCTTTATGCTGCATCTGTGTGGTATATTTTGAGATGTTATCATAGTCGGCTTAGTTTCTGATTGGTGTGAACTTGACATAGGGAAGCATTAATAACTCCCAGGCATTAATGTCTTCTTAATGAATGTTTAAAGTAATCACTCCATCAAAATATAATTTACATTGTTCCCCGTAATCATTACTGACTCGAGAAAAAATAGATATTAATTATGTTATTTATCTTTAAACTACTTTACTTCAACATTGACAGAATCTTGAGAATATTTTGGACTGTTGAAAAAAATACTAAAGCTGACTTTAATAATTTGCATGACAACGGACTAAAATTGTGAGAAACAGGACATGACACGCATCATGAGAATTTTATTGTGCTAATTATAACAATAACTCATTTGAAAGGGTGAACAAAATCGAACGAACAGATGAAGATATAGATGACAAACGAACAAGTGAAAGTAAAAGTGATGACATACCGTTGTCTACTGTCTCCTTCGTCCTTGTACTTGGTACGGATCTCGTCGAGTGCCGAGATGAGTTGGTTGAAGGTCTCCCGGTCGATGACGAGGCAAGTCGTGCCCTCTGGCGAGTCGCAGATAATATTGGCCGTTCGAAGATCATCCCTGGAATTTTAGAACACAATTTTGTAGTTTTACTCGTATTTCTATCTAAAAAGCAGAAACAAAGAGTTGTTCTACCATACATTAATGTCTGTTTTAAAGTCATGATCAATGGCTCAGCAGTAAACAATGACAATGACATAAATCACGTTGTCTTCAACACAAATTACTTCACGTTACAACCATACATTCTTTGTTACCACTAAAAAATCAAGTATTGAGTGTGCGAACGTGCTTAGTTCTAATAGTATAAAGCAAGGGCTAGCCTTTAAATGTAAATAAAAATCTTACTTTTTTATTAAAAAATATCCAATCAGAATCAAAAATACTGATTGCACAGCAAAATAGTTACCTCAAAATATTATTATTTTAGCAACAATTTGAGTTCGTGACGCATCGCCATTAACTAAAAAGTGGAGATTTTTATGAACCTCGACGATGACGATATTGAACCAAACCATTTGCCTTTTGGTAATTTGACAGGCAATCAGTATAATTGATATGAAAAATGTTAAATTAATATAATTAAACTAAATTATTCTTAAATTACCGGTGTTAAGTTTTTTGATGTTTATTTAAAAATAAGTCTAAAGCAAGTAGAGCTTACCCTTGCAATGCCTTCTCTCCGAAGAAATCGCCTTTCGTGAGAGTTCTTATAAACTTCTCATCGTTACTGTTTGGTGGTTTCTGAGTCACTTTCACCTGAAAAAAAAAATCATGACATAAGACTAAAATAATTCGAAATTAAACATATAAGTAGTCCAGCCTTTATTTTGTTAATCTGCCTATTGTTAAAAAATCGCATAATTTTCTTCTGACGACAAAATTGCCTGACATTTTTGTAATAGCCATAGATGTTGAACATAATAACAGGTTGGGTGAGCTTATTACCGTTATTATAAAAACGTGGAACGGACGTTTAGACAACATCGAAAGTTGTCATTAAACTCCGGATGGACATGAAGTAAGGCACGCAGGGCTAACGGGCATTTATGTTCAGGCATCATAATACGCTCCGCAATTTAGTCACAAGCATGTAATTACCGGTTCCGCTATGTAAATTAGTAATTAGCCTCTGCTTCTGATAAGGGAAACGATAAATTCTTTATGTTTTCTCAGGAAGGCTATGTGTATGAAAAAATTGGATCAACCAACGGTTTTAAGCAATGTGGAATCAGCCTTTATCGAGAAACGAAATCACGTATCTAACTGTACAAACAAATAATAGAACATAAATCGTAAAATACAACAGGAACTAAGCTAGTACAACAATAGAGTCAAACGTGATGAATGCTCAATGATGCATCAAAACAATAATAGCCGAAACGTTCACACCTCATAACGAATTAAAAATCTAAACATAGACCGTCCTATTTTAAGAACAGCTATTTCTGCCTTTATTATGTTAACAGTACAAGACCCTATAAATTGTTTGACGAAAGACAGGAGAGTAAACATAGTCCTATCTATCTTGCTTTCCATCTATGTAGACCGGAAACTGTTTTACGACCCAGTTTAATCAAATACAGACCAAGTTTGGAAAAATAGTGTAAAAACTAAAAAGCATACAAACATTGATGAGATCACAACGGAAACGTAGGAGATAATGTAACTTTAAGTAACAGTTGCCGACAATGAAGTCATCCGGATAATTCTACAAGATCAACAAAACGGGAACTATTGTCACACCTCAGTGGTTTAAGAGGTGCTCGCTTTATAAATGTTTATTTCTAAGAAGAGTAACAACTGATCTATCCAATCATTTGGTGTAACGAATGATCAGTGGTCATTCAATCTATTGGTTTGAAACAATCATAACTGAGTGGTATTCAGTTTTATTCTTTCGTTTTTTATGCGCATCGATTGCAATCTAAATGTCATGTGCCAGGACAGACCTTAGCTTGAAGTACAGTATTATCAGCCCTAAGTATGCCTATACGCAGGATAAATTGTTCAATTTGGTTTAGGTACTAGGGCCATGGGGTCCAAGTGCTCATCGAGTTTTTCAACCAAAGAATCAGCATTGCCATTCAACGTGTCAATGCTATCAGTGTTCTGGGCACTTGTCCAGTTGACAGAGATTTGGACGAATTTTCTGCCATGAAATTCGATGGCCGGTGAGTTCTGCCCCTCCCCTTTTAATCCTGACTAGTATGTAAAATATATTTTTTTATGTATCTGTAAATGCTTCATCTTACAATGATTATTATGAGTCGTTGGAGTAAACGCAACTAAACAATTTACCCTCCTCATGAATGTGCTTTGCAATAATTGATGCCATCATGCAATTTAAATTTCAGCGGCTCTAATCAGTGTTAAGGTTCAGTTGTTTTATGATTGTTCATCTAACTAACCGGTACTTAATGCTTTGGTAACACTATTATTCGCCGATCCGTAATGTTTGTTCTAAATGATTTAATTTGCATATTGGTACAGACTAACTTTATTCACGTAATGTAACTCTTCCACTCCTTAGAATTTTGTATGACTCTATTGGCTATGTGAATATTCAACACGTTACCAAACAAGATAACTTCAAAAATTGGGAACGTTTCGGTCGTAATAATGAAATCATCTAAGTTTGTGAAGAATAAGAACATTACTTCATTCTTACAACTTTATTGTTAACTTTGGTATTTCGCAAATTTTAGAACAATGCTCTCAATGTTGAGACAACCTTGCGGATTTTCAACAGTTTGGAACGAAAATTCTCAAAATAAAAATAAGATTTTTTTTCTTGATGTGCTTATGAATAAAAAATATCAACATAATTCAGATTGGTTTTTATTATATTATATATTATTATTACATAAATATAGGAAACACATCTATGATAGTCAGTGGATCCAAAAATATGGAGAAGTATCTTTCCCATTATGTGTAAATGTCATCGACAGTAATGCTTTATTTTTATCTCACAAACTAGATAACAAAAATCTAAACGAGTTCCATGACAAGTAATAAAGTGGTTCCGCGATCAAAATGTATTCACACTTTATCTAGAAATATTTGTTGTTAATTGACTTGCGGTAAATTGCTTCATTCGCTACGATTCTTTATGTAAATAGGTATATATGAACGGAAAAGATTTTAAAAAAAGAAACATTTGCACGAGGCAATATTACATGTATGTATTTGCACTCACTACATGTTTGTGGAAATAACTTTCTCTCATCGATCGGATGTAAAAATGAACGTACCTTCCTAGCAAACGCAACGTAATTATTTTTAAAATTTAAAGTATCCGGTACTATTCATTACCATGTTCAGAAAACAAAGAACAAGATTAGACAAACTATATGTTCGGCGTGCCCGAATATTTCCCACAAAGCGTTCAAAAATCTGGCCTCAAAATGCCATACAATCCTCTCGCCTGTCCACAGTACGCTGACCTTGGGGCCACACAACCACAATAGTCGGGCTTTTGGCCTTACCACCTCCGTGTTATGTAAAAATTGAGTCACACCGGTGATTGTTTAATGTGCAATGTTACGATCGCAATGATTAGTCTTTTATAGATTAAAATAACATCATTACAGGCTGATTAGCATCTCATTCTGGCTTTTATACGTTACTTGGTAAACTTAATATTCCTGATTTCATGTTTAGATCCCTGTTCCGGTATTCTGTTTGCAAGTAGTTTAGGTTAGTAGGTACATTTTTTTTTTTCTATAATGTATGCTTTTCCTTTTATATTATTGCCTTGATAATATAGCCTCAGTAGCTATATCACGAAATAGCTCATGCGTATTTGTTACAGTATCTATCAGTAATGATATAGACAAAGCTAACTTAGAGTAAAGATACACACAAAGCGTAAAATCCAAATATTTCTGCATTTGCACCGGTCAGAAACAACAATCAGTGTTTGCGGAGACGTAATGCTAAATGCCAAGGTGAACTTCTTGCACAGTCACCGAGTCTACTGCACGAAGCTTATACAATTTAGCGCCATGACAACATAAAGGAAATAATATTATGACTTTCGAAACATTATCGTCAAGAAACAAGTCTCCAAACTAAAATCATTAGGTACATTCAAAATGTGGTGTTTCACAAATATATTAGCGTCTAATTATATTCGATTCCACTTTGGTTCAACATGCAAACATTCTGTTGACGTAGACACTACTGACAAAAAGGTGAAATCATACATGGCTCCTGTTGAAACTACGCGTTTATATTGTACTTAGCAAGCACTGAGGCTTTATCTTAACAAAGAAGGAAAAAACATACAACTAACAAAGAACAAAGTAGACTAATAGAATAAAACCAGTGTTATGTCATCAGATGAAATATTTTGAAAGCGAAACGATCATTACAGATAATCAAATTATGTAGTACCGAAGACGGATATGTTTACAAAACACGGAGGCGTGGTCAAAGGTAAAAAAGTCACGTCGCTCCGGGCAGACGCTCGAAAGTTGGTCCAAACAACGAAAGTGAAATTTTCAAGCTTAGTGAACATCTTCATTTTAAGTATGGAACATATTTATTTCCATGTCATCGTAATAAATGACCAACAGACGACAAATACCCACTTACTCGAAATATAGTAGAAGATTACAAAGTGATTGTCGAACTAATGTTCTTGCTGAGAATGATGATAAAAACTATGTAATTTATTTATTTTAACCATCGAATTAGAAAGTCGTTAAAGCATCAGTAGCTGAAGAAGACCATTTAGGTAATAGCGTCATAATTTTATACGTCATTTTTGGTAGTGATTAGAATAAAATATCAATAAATTTTGCAAAAACCTGTATTATTCATCAATTTTGTTAGACTATGACTAATCGTTTCTATTTATGGACACATGTAACAAGTAATATGATAATGAGTCTGCGATTAAATTAATACTTGATTATGAATTACTATAAAATTATATTGCCATTAGAATCCTACTACGATTATTATAGTTTTCTTCGAGTTGCATTTGATAGAAACAAGACTGTTAATGATAAGTTATTTCATAAGGAAATGTTGTTTAATGAGTGTGATGAAATTCTTTAATCATCCGAGGTAGATACACTCAAATTGAGTATGCCAATTGCAACAACGCAATAAAAAATAATGTGTTAATCTGTAACATCAAAATATTAATTGGATAGGTAATCGAAGTTCCGGGATAACAGAATTAAATAATCTCGAAATGGTGGGCCACGTCTATCTGTGTATCTGGATATGCCTATGAAACTACTTGATGAACCAATATCTACCTTACTGAAATCAAATTTAAAGAATGTGCCACTTGCTTAAGGTTGTAATACGAAGGAACAAAGACACATACCTGTCCTTTAGAAATGATGAAGAAGGTGTCACCACGGGCGCCCTGCCTGATGATATAGTCGCCATTCTGGTAGTGCGTCTCTTCTAGTACATCAGAAATCTTGATCAGTGTGTCTTCAGGCAAATCTTTGAAGATCGGCACGCTGTTGAAAAAAGAAGCAAAACCTTTAAAAACTGGACCACAGATTATGTCACCAGAAAAAGTAGGCTTAACTGTTACGATTGAGAGTGGAAAGTGTTCGGCCGATGGCGTATTATGGAATTTGTACGCTATAAAATAAACAAGTATGGTTTCAATGTTACCATGGTGTGTAACTTGTTCTGTAACAGTTTCTATAAAAACTGTTATGCTGACACTTCTTAGTTTTTTGCCATCAATCTTTTTTACAATAATTCCAAGATGCTTGTTAGACCACTCTTTCATTTCAGAAACTGGTCGTTCGCTATCGATGTTTTTAATCATTATCTATAGTTAAACTGTGGACTTATGTAACGAAACCAATCATGTAGTCAATTTACTTCCACCTAGGTGTGTGCATATTAAATCAATTCAACAAGCTATTCGGTTGAAAGTGAACGCTAAAAGGTTGCCAGTCAACTTTGCGAGGTTTCCTTAAGTGAGTCATGTAATATAGACCTATAAGTGAGGTAGGTAGATAAGTCAAACAGGGAGTAAGTAATTAAATTGCACAATTTGATTTTAATTTTCAAGTATTTACTATGCTACAGCACTACAAATCAAAGAAAGATATTGTTGGTATTCATGAAATATTTTTGTACATCGTGGTGACTATAATTATGGTACTTTTTGAATGCATTTAATTTGCTAGAATTTCATCGTAGATAATTAATTCCTGATTTTTGGAAACCTATTTTATTTTATTTCTAAGCTACATAATGTCAGCCAGTTTAGATGAAACAATCTTCCTACAGTTATAATTTAGAAAAAGACAGAGAGAGATCTCAAACAGTTTTATTGATTGCAATTTAATGGCTCTATACAGCTGCGCAATGGCAGTACACCACTTATCAGACAATTAAACCTACATAAAAGAGTAGTCAGCAGAACAGTGCAATATTATTGTAACTGTGCGTCACAGTGAGCGACGTGAAAAGTGCTTCCATCATTTTTTTTTTCACGGTCAATACTCTTTGGAATAAAGTACATTTACTATATCAATATTTATTCATGCTGGCTGGTAAAACAAAACACAGTTGCGTAATTCTGATCTAAATTCTAACATTGAGAATAATTTATAATAGCTAACATGGTTCGTGGAAACTTCGGAAGAATATTATGTATAAATAGTCTTATGTAGGTATGTGTATTGGAATTAAAAGAATCAAGTTATTTCTTGGCGTTACTCTACTCTTACGAGTACTCTAAATTTGAATGACCAATAGAAACATATTTAACTTTTACTTTGAGTTGGCAATTTTGACCTCAATGCAAGGTTTGACAGTGGCCTTGCTCAATTTGACAGTGGTGTGTTCCGCAATGTCAGGCTAAATTAGAATATTTATATGATACGACTGTCATATTTGACATAATTGAAGTTCTTATTAAACGACTACTTAAATAAATATTAAATACAACAGCTACTGATTTTGTTTTAGTAAAATCTTAATAAGTGCATCTTAAACAGAAAAAGAAGTCGTCAAGTTAGTTAATGGCAATTGTTCAAAGGTTCCCAAAACAAAGATCAACAACAATAACATGAAGTAAATTGATATCTTGTTGCGTTGTTATATTGCAACATCATGTAACTTGATGCTAATGCTCAAGTGGGTAATTAAGTAAAGTATGTCGAGGCAGAAGCTACTACTCCACGATCAGTATCTTGGACAGAGGAAAACTCACTATTATTAATGATTATCTACACGTATTACAAGATTAACGGAGCATTCAACATTTCATCAAAACGGTTAGTTCTTCATCGCGTTCTTGAAATGCAGTTTCCAAATCCATTTTCATAATTATCTAATGATCACTAATGTGCGCAACAATGAAATTTCAGTGACAGAATACAAAATTTACTCTTATTATTATATGAATGTGTGTATGTGCTTAAAAAACTCATTCAAAATATTTGAGTACTACTAGAACAAATAAACATGGTGAACGTTATCGACAATGTTTACTAAAGATCGTCACGAAAATCGTACAGATGGCTGGTAAATAACAATGATATCAAACTGGCGGCAAACGTTACAGTTACATTATCATCACTCTGAAAGAACAACAGACTGAGTACATACCTATCGCTCGAATTTAATTGTCTGGAAAGATAAACAGGAAATAATCGTTTTAATGTGGCGTAGGAAGATGTTGATAAAGCAGGGGCCCGAATAAAAGATTCTTCTCGATCTCGAACAAAAGCGTTTATAATGGTGTATCGAGGACTTTAAATTCTAAAATCCTATCCTTTGAATTCTCAAACAAAGCCTGCATAGGCACTCATTGTCATACAAATACGATAAGCAGTGCATTTGAAACCGTAGATCCGCCATCCGCCATATTAGATTTTCAACATTCCTACTTAGTCAATGACAATGCATGGTGCAACAAAGATAATAAATCAGTCTAGAGGTTAAGACTAAAATATTACATGCAGTTTGGTTGCGACTCTGTGGGGCAAAAATTATACATATCTCATGCACCGGCCAGTCTTGCTTTCTTAGAATAAATTATTACATCTGTGCAGTGAAAGGATTGCAGTCTCAAAATGTCAACTTGCAAACGTGACGGCTAGTAAGTGAGTATTTCGTAAATTGTGCGCGGGTGCTTGAGCAATGTGCAGTTGACACTGGTTTCGCCAACAATGGCTTTGTTTTATTGCCGGCTGATAGCTAGATGAATATAAACATTCTGTGCGTAGATACCGAATTGGTTTCGTGCATTTGATGCAAGCCAACAGTTGCGTGTTAGTTTGGCATCGAACGTTACAAAGAATTAGATCAAATGCATCAGTATAAAAAGCGTTACAAAAATTTGACCCGAAAAGCTGTGCTTCAAAATAAAACTGGACTAAGTTGAACCGGTTGCATCCCAAATTGACAGCAATGATAATATTTCATTTCTTCTTTTTACTTATTAGTCGAGAGAAACCATCCATATTCTTTACATGAACCTGCCAAGTTCTAAAATAAAGCAGCAAGCAACAACTTAGATTAACATCGCGATAGAGACATTAATCTTGAAGATGATGGCTTCAACTAAGATGGATCACCGTGCTAAGAGCATGTTCGAGTACTTCGTAGGATATAAAGCAACAGACGCTAAGCATTCTACAACACGATACCTTTGATTGTAAATGGAAGGCTGTCTAGAGTTACACAATACCCGAGCCGAACACATATAAAACTTTTATTATGGCCATAGGGCACAGAAATGTTTTAATATTTCATTGCCTATGTCGTCGCTGTAAAAGTTTTACGATATTTTCTATATATGCATTTCTTTATTTTAGACATAACACACTTTAATTGGGTTTTCTACAACGATTCAAGTATTTGAATGTGGGTTGCCAATCATAGTGAATGTTTTGATGTTTTCAACTCTCGCAAAAATCGTTCCAATAACATCGTTCACGTTATTAATAAATTAAAATTCGTGCGTTGCAATCTGTTCACACATATACACGGCTCGTGTCAAGGCCCGCTCTGTAGACGGCATTGTAAGAGTGTGAGCCCGTCGAAAGCAGAAGAATGGGCCATTGCACGCCCATTGCATTTGCATAAGTGTCCTGAGGTCAATATCCTTCTCTGTCATCAGTAATGCTCTCAGAGACAGGCTTGTATTGTTGTGCTCGGCTAATACAGATATATGGAAACCATTGAGAAAGTATAATGAAGGCTTCCGTGTTGTATGGCATCAGAGTAGTCTTGAGAACATGAATAATACACCATTGTTTGTCGATTTCATGCATAAGAGTAAACTTAGAAACATATGTTTTTTATTTGCATTTCTTTACGTTTAAAACTATGAACTTAAGCAAGTGTTAGCTGATTTTAATCATTTTAAGTAATATCACATCCTCATAAGTAATATAATTTTAAGTAGTACACTCATATTTAATTTAAACAATACACAAATATATATAATTTGAGTCTACACAAGTACTTTATGATGTAACAAAGAAGAAATGAAAGCAAGGAGAGAATGCTTTAAAATAAAAAGATGCAGCTAACGTAGATTGCAACGACGATTTCATAAAACAAACAAATACATATCACAGAAAGGAAGAATGAGAAGATAAATTTACAAGCAGCATGTGCTGTTAAATGGGAATTAGGGCGAGTTCTAGATATTGAATCGTAGTTATAACAAAATATGTATGTGAACATATTGAAGATTTCGTTTGTCAGTCAAGTCAACACACAGCGGGGTTACTGCCCTCGATATCGTAAACAACAAGTCTTTTTAGGAAGGATAAGTCGAAATAGCTCATCTAAATAAAAATCAAGCTTTATAAAAAGTGAATTTTAATGCACAGACTTTGTTCTGTGCCAAGTGTGAATGATCCACAATATTTATTTTAAGATATAGCACAGACCATTCACACAATGATTCGTATTTCTCCGTAAGCCATAGAAATATTGATGTCGCCATAAAACGAACATCATGGCAATTTTATTGCAATTTATAAAGCGAACACGTCTTTCTAGGTTATATCTAAATTAAAAACAAATGCACTAGAAAGTGAGCTATTTCTATCCCAAGATTTATACTTTTGATGTTGTTATAACTTGGGCGTGTAGTCATGAATGATAGCACAGTATTGATTCTTTCTCATACGGCTAAAATAAATGAATGCGGTACTAACGAAATATTAGTTCCAGTATTAAACTCAAGCTAAGTGTATACAGTTAGATTAGTATTTAAAATATGAAATCCTCATTTGAATCAAAATATTTATAGCTAAATTAAATCTTCTTAAGTCTTCTACATGTTAAGTATTTCGCTGTAAAATGTCAATTTAGAAACCTGCAGACAGAGACTTATGGGCCAATATGGGCTATGAGTAAATAACGGCGTCCAACACACCACCCATAGCTCTACGGCCAAATAAAGATGATAAAAGCTTTGTACAATATCAGAAATTAAAGCTTTTTATGACGTCCATTATATCTTTGAGGCATATAAGGGCTATGAAAATGGAGCTTGCTGATATGCAGAAAAAGACAATAAATCCTTACCTCTTAAGGAAGTCAGTGTATTCGGCCTGGCGAATGAGTCCAGTGCGCATCATGATGGTCTGGAAGCACTGGCGCTCGATGGCCCATAGTCTACAGTCCGTAGCCGCCTTGATGGTGGCTGTACGTTTGCAGTTATAAAGGATGGCCAGCTCGCCGAACACTTTGCCCGGTGCCATCGTGCTAAGGTATTTGTTCTCCCGGGATACTTCAACACGGCCCTCTGTCGGAGAAATAAAAATTTTAGTAAACATAATAAATGCAAAATAATTCAGACATGACAATGAAATAGGCAATATCTAGTACCACTCTACTTGACTTCTAAAACAGACTTTACATTGAATAAATATAGTTGTTACAAAGAACACATAATGTAGTGACGAATAATTGGCTCCTTTAAATAAAATTCATGTCAAGATAATTTAGAAGTGCAATTAAACTGTTTGCTAAAACATTAATAAACATAAAGCTGGATAGATATGAGTTATTGAGGCTAATGGCTATAGACCTTAGGGCTAGTCGACACACAACGTTAAACCCCGTTTACTCGTCGAATATTCTTTTCACGCTCGATTTTCTACTTTTTTTGTTTGACCTATCAATAAATTATGAAGTTGGTCGTGTATACATAAATATTTGAATATGTAACTGCATTTGTTTTTCTTCTATAAAACAAACTGTTTTTGCACAAAGGTACAAAAGTACCTATGTCTAAGCCCTAGTTTAACTTGTTTGACTACAACATTTATTCCAAATGGAAATTCATTTTGATATGAAACAAATTAATAAATACTGTCAAGGTTGCCAATATTGAAATTGTCGGCGGACATAAGTGACTCATTCCAGTGAACGGACTCGACAATGCAAAAATAATTTTCGTTGTGGTAAAAATGAACAATCAAGTTTTATGACTCTTATCGTCAAGTGTGAAAGATTACAATTGTAAGCAGCTGTTGTTATCGACCATGAGACGATAAGTGTGAGAATAAATAGAGAGGCATGTGAAAATACAGCTTGTTTAATGAACAAACGTGAGTGCATGTAAGCACCAGGTATTTTAACTAGAAACGAAGAGGACTTCACATTATTGAGATAGATACTAATTTGAGAATTAGAAACGTTAATCATGGCATTCTATACTTTTTAGAATCTAACGATGCAAGTTGCTGTTTTATCCAAAAAGCATTTAAAAATAATGCCATTAGGGTAAAACAGCACCACAGCAGTCTTTGATTCTTGAGGTCTTGCTTTATTAGTGTATGAGTTTTATGCCTTTTTCGTTATATTTGAATTTTCTTAACACTCTGTTTTATGTATCTAACTTATATTCCAAAACCGTCTATTAAAGTTTCCGATATGCATAGTCAATCTCACTCATATTTCTCACTTAGATTTCCGGGTTCCTTATTGTTTCAGTGACAACTTATTATGCGCATTGGTTAGAGCATTTGTTTTTATTTGTAGTCTATCTATTGTTGATTCGAATCGTAGTATGGCATAGTATAAAACATTAACAGTTACTATAGCAATTGACTGATAGACACTCGTACAATTGTTCATACACTCAATGTGTTCGTTGAACAATTGTCCTGCGTGCGTGCCGTTGCTTATTGTTTACTCAAATTTTAGTCCCGTTATAATCGTTCACTAACCTATAGGTTCTGGACCTAATTTGACATGACCCCTTATTTTTTATACTTTTGTTTAACACTCATTTTTAAGGCAATAAAGGACAGGTTCTATATTCAAATAAATTAGGAATGAGGATGACTACTAGAACAGAAAAAAACTACAGAAAACGATGGATGAATTGTTGTGTGAAAGATGAAAATGCTAGAAAAGAAGGAGACTATTAATAGAAGGTTGTATGAAATAAGAAGATACGTGGTGGAACCCAAACCAATGAGAATAAGAGTATGAATATGGTGATTAACAGAGACTATTTAAAGTGTTCAAGAAGCAGAAGCTTCAAACATTTTGAGCTGTTATACTGGCATATCATAAACATACATTAGCAAAGAGCTAACAAAGTCACGCGGCAAGTACAGTGTTTAACCTCAATTTTATTATAGTCACGATCAAATGTTTTTTTATGTAATCATGATTTTGTAACACTATCTAGTTTAATGAGCTAATATTTGAAATATTTTTTTTAAGTGTATAATATTGTGCATTCTTATTTAATTTATTGAATATTTGATTTTAAATGACTATCAATGAGCGCAATAAACTATTTTTAATTGGTTTGTTTTATACCGTTACTGAAACTTATCGAAATCTCATATTGAATATAAAGTAGTAACTCCGAATTTGACGAAACAATGCTATTTAGCAACTTTTCTTCAACTTCGTCGGTAAAAATTACAAGTTTCTAAATCATGTGTGAAAGGATTACAATGTAAAATACATATGTACTTCGGAAGTAAGTTACGAATACGATTGATTTGGTGGGAAGTAACGTTTTATTACAAAGATTTGAACTTTCTAACTCTAAATGAATATGTTTAACTGTCAGCGTAAAAACTTTACGTTTATTCATATTCGTAACAGCACATTCCTTTGCTTGTTCATAACCAAATATGGCCTCTTTTATATTATCAACATCTTAAATCTAGACTAAGCAAACTAAACAAAATACTGTTTTAGACAAAGTGAATTATTTTATGGACTCTTTGGAGATTGAATTCTCATTTGACTTTGATCATAAAAGCAAAAATGTCATTAACAATAATTAAAAAATACCGTGTCATCTTCTACAACAAATCATAGACTATACACCACTTAAAGAGTATTAGTACTAAAACAGATACAACATGTTACTCTGACGGCAATTATAAACCAGCTGCAGAACATTTTGCAAATGTTATAATTATAGCCCAAATGCAAAATACTAGTTCACCAATCGGACATGCGAATTGCTGGTCAAGTCTTAGATGACGTTAATTAAGTACTCAAAGAACGAAAGTGTTTCAAGGCGACTAGCAACATAATGCTTGGAATATAATGCCGGGGTCAAGAGTTCGGATACGTGTCCAGGCTTATGGCCGTTTTATTGTTCAACTATCTTACTTAGGTGCATTAAGATTACGACACTGATACCGGCTTTCGAATAGGAAATCTGGAATTATTTGCAGACAAAGATCTTGCTTTTGCAAACAGAAAACATTTTGCTCTGGTATTTCTGAAACATAATCCTCACTGTTTATTGTTGTTTAAGTTTCATGGTTGGTTGCTCGTTGAAATCTTCAATTATTTTAAAATTACATGCATTCATATTAATTTCATTCAATGCTTGGTTTGATTCACAAGGAAGAGCTAGGATCACTGTTCCCTATTACGCATACGAGTAGTCTTAATGAGAGCCTATTGGTAATTGCCAGGTTCCTGGTATTTCTATTGTCCTTCAACTGCCATTAATGTATTTATGTAAAATATTTACCATTTAACCGTTCCACAAGGTCGGTTTAAAATTAACAACCACCGCACAAAGGTGGTCCATTATCTTTTCAAGCAGTTAATAGTTAAAACATCTATAAAACCGAATCCGTTGGCAACAAAGTTCATGATTGCAATACTGTTTCTCGCTAACGATACAGTTTAATGAAATGAAAAATGCTTTATCCAGAATCAAATCCTACTACTAACAAGATTGAACAGCAAAATATTAAATAAAAATAATGTACGCAAGCGTGGTCAATCGAATTATGAGAAATCGATTGTTCTTTAATCAAAACAACTGCTTTCGGGATTTGAGCTAAACCTTTGTATATGTAATGTACGCAAAATAATAAATTGGCAGAAATAATACAATACACCATTACTGTGGAATTACCATCACTAATGGCATTTTACACTTCAGCCAACCTAGCTACCACAGTAGATTACTTCTTATATTCTTTGCTGTAGTATTCTTGCAATCAATCATTCAAATTGCTGCATTACAAGTAGCTATGTTAATTCTCATATTCGTGCCTGACTTTAACCAAAAGTAGGGCAATACGCAGGCAAGTTTAATTGATATGCCAGTCTCGGTGCGTTTAGCAAACTACCTATACATATGCCAAGGCGCTCAAAACCTCGTTCGTAAATGGAGTTAGCGTGGCGCAATGTCCTGTCCCTCTTTAGATTTGGTTAAATATTATAAAGTCTCTCTTTGATTAATAAATCATAGCATGAGTAAGTGGAAAACTAACCGAAGTCGCAATAAAGGAAATGTATTAATCAATTTGCCGTGTTGTCTTGGCTTCCAATATAGACCGTCATTTCCCGTGCGTGTTGTAAGAGTCGACTAAGAGATTGTATCAAGCGAGTGGGCAGCAGCATCTAAGTACATCCAAACATCACATCGTCATTGCACTTTGACCAGTAATCCGCTTGTTAAGCATGATTACCGCAATAGACTATACAGTCGTCGTAATTTGCAAAATTTAATTTGTAGTAGTGACTTTATTATGTTTTTCTCTCTTTTCTTCTCTTCACTCTTCTTCCCAGCTAAAACACTAGGAAGTGGTGACGAGCGGGTGTTTTGGGGGATTGTCGTCTTGTAGATTTTTGACGTTCAAAAAGTGCTAACTCTCAGCCTTATTAGAACTAGAAAACTTTGATTTCATTGATTGTCTATTTAAAGGATGATTTGTACAGATATCTTTGCAGATATTTCTCACAATAAACCACTCATTCAAACAAAGCGTAGGCAACTTAAACACAAGGAGGTAACAGATCCTTGTGATGAAACATTGAGTCATATGCGTAGGTATTTCACGGTTCATATTACGTCATCAAAAATGACATTCGTGAGACTTCGAAACTGTCCCGTCGCCATAACACGATCACACATACATCGATCATCAGCACACACATGAGATCAAAATAACTTCCCGATAACAACTACGATAACCGTTTATATTGAAGATAGGTAGTTATGTAATAAAACTAAATTATATGTGTTATGCAAGAGTATACCAAAATTACCTGTGTCTCCATTTCGGGGATGTTTGTCAACGGACTTGTTGTTGGGGTCCAGACGCGTCACGTCTAACAATATACCCGCATCCAATGATGATTCAGTAGCAGTACTGTCCCGCTGGCAGAGATTACCCGTCCTCCTCTTTCTGGTTCCGTAAGTGTGCACCGGCACTATTAACTTAGGTCTAGGAATCGAGAAATCCGAGTCCGATCCGCTAGACGAACTTTTCGCACTTCTAGAAAACACACCGTTATTATTTGTAACACGTTCTTCACTAATACGGTCTTTTGGCGTCCCGAAAGACGTAATGTCATTGTATCTGTCATACCTATCATCACTTTTCACTCTCACTGTATTGTATAGCTTTCCATACTTATCACGTTTGATTTGTTTTGCAACACCGTTTATAGTCCGATAGTCACTTTCTTTGCTCAGATCAGTAGAGTGTAACCCATTAGCAATCGGCGGGATGGGTTGACTTTGACTTCCGTTAAACATTTCGTACTGCATTAACGTCAGCTGTTCGCTTGGTGACAGATTTCTTTTCGGTTGAGTGACAGTGACTCCATTATAAACCTCCTCAGGCTGGGACGCATCGAGATAAGCTCGAAGGGGCGCTCTTCCTTCGCTTTTTACTCTTAATGATTTAGAACGAAAGCTAGGTTTGTTATCTTCGATACGTCCGTTTCGTTCGTTTACCGGTTGCGTTATGTGCTTAGGAAGTTGATCGCATGTAGATAACGACTGGTTAATAGGCTGCATGTACAAACCCAAATCTTCCGCTTCGCAATCCATATCCAGGTTCTGTTTTCCGTTCCTGGACTTTATTGGACTTAAGTCCAAAGTTGCCATTGAGTTGATCAATTGATACATAGTATTTCCATTTTGTTTTATAGGCTCGCTATGAGTAGGTTTGTCTATTTTCGTGTCCTTCTGCATCTGTTTTATCTTATCACTGTCGGTGTCATTATTCTGTTGACTTACTCTGGAGTAATACTCATAGTATGATTCAGACGAGGGGTCAGGTGGGACCACCCCGGGATCAGGTAACGGATAAAAACTTTTTTTAGAGTCAGCTTTTCTCTGCCGGTGTGCATATTTTAAAGAATCCTTACGCTGTGGCGGCACAGGAGGCTGTTTACTGTTAGATGCGAACGCTTCGATATCCCATTCAGTAAAATTTCGACGTTTAACTCTTCTTAATGTTGACGGTCTATATCCATTTGGCATGTCCTTAAAACTATAACTATGTTTCAATTTATTCTGTGCTAGAAGATTATTATTTGCTCTCGCCTTCTCTTCTATATTTTGTTGGTACTTAGCTAATTGAGATATGTTTTCATTAGGAACATCATTAGAATAACTATATTCATTATCTTCCAATGAATATGTTTTGCTATCATAATCTTTGTCGTTAGTACGACCAACGTCTCTGCACGACTTACTTCGCGATATGGAATTGAATTTAACACTGTTTGATTGGTCATCGTTTTCATTATAAGAGCTGAGATTCTTTGCACCAACCCAGTTAGCCGCGTACACAAGGTCCATAGTTCTGTCCGTAATGGACAGCCACGGGTCCTCCATGACCGCTTTTCCTGGATAATGCTTGATTTTCATAATGTCGTCGAATTTCTTAGTATCGCTTCATTAAAATCAATGTTGAGCCAAAACGTTTGCCTGTGAGGAGTCGTACATAATAATGTTAATTCCATTTTCCCGTTGAGATGATATCGACCAGCTGTTAAAGGTTACGACGGTCGGACGTCATTAGACGGGAGATTAATGTGACGCACTCGCTGTTTTTGTTAGTTCGTAATTATCAGGAACATACATTACTCGAGTCAATCTGCGGAAATTCAGATTTGATGCTGCAGCAAAATTTTCAATATACCATGGGATAATTAGGTTTTTGCAGTCAAGTTAATTGGTTAAGAGTTTTTTTTTCAATTTTACTACTAAATGATTGCGTTAAGAATGGCGCGTTCGACTGATTAATGGATAACAATGGAACGATTTTGCAAGCACTACTATACTTATCCGTGTCTAGAAACTCAATTATTTTTCTCAAGATACAAAGTGAGTGCACCTTCTCGACAGCTGCACAGTTTACCGTATCGCTAACGAAGTACCTTGTAAACCCACCAATCATGTGAAATTTTTAGATAGATTTTTTCGAGACTACGCCAGTTAATAACTGCTTTTTATTTTACGCATGTTGCTAATTCTAGTTGAAATTCTGAAAATAAAATAAGATTGTTTGAGAGCTCCACCATGATGAGCACAGGCCACTGTTTCATTACTATTCACGGTTATGTCTTCATTCATAAAAACAATATAAAAGGTACCTGCATCATAAATTCTTAGTGCGTGAATCTCAGATTTTAATCAGCAATGAACAACAGAAGTACACGTACGTAACATACAACTGCTATTCTATTCTCTGATTCGACCTTTGCTTTAACTTCATACATACAGTGATCGCGTTGTACTGCACCGTCTGTTACGAGGGAGCTCACACTATATGGCTTAAGGTAATTTAGCAAAATCGACCTCGACCAGTAAACTTCACAAGAACGGACGCGTCACGGGATGCAAGCACAATTATTGCTCAAGAAGTAGTTTGTCTAATACATCAACGAGGAAGCGCTAACTGGGCCTCAAGAGCCCATAAGGCGAATGCAAATGGAATCACATTGCGTAATAATTAGATAATGGGGGCTGAGTGAGTGCGAGCGGCAGCTGGCGAAGCAACTGCTATATACGGCCAGTTTATTGTTATTAATACTGTCGCACTTTCACTGAGAAACTTAAGAACACTACACATTAAAGCAGATGCACATCGAGATATGGGATCGAAAGTTACTCATGAACTAGAATTACAATTATCATATAATAAAGATAAAGAAATCAATAAACACAATGTAGGTAAAGAAAACAATAACAAACTATATGTGTTAAATAGTAGCAAATTAGCAGCAATCATTAAACGCCTGATCGAGTTAGTAAGAAACGATTTCTAAGACATCAGCCGATAGACGAGTTGAAACAAGTTCATTGGTCCACATATCCAGTCGGCTGGTCAGCGATGATACGTGAGAAACATATCCAGGAACTTGAGAAATTGTGGCCGGTCGATGCATGGTTAACTATTTTTTATTCATAGAGCAAATCAAATTCCCAAGAGTATTCAATACAATGCCTTCAGCCAAACTATTAAAGTCGAAGTTACTATATTCCCTAATAAACAATGATGATCTTTAGTGACAAAATTTTTGGGAAGATATCATAATAAATTCCTTGGATATTTTACGTAAAATATTTACAACTTGGCTTGCCAGGTTTCCTAGAATACCGTTGTCTTCTGCTTACAATACAATGATCCTTCAAAATTTCAAACTAAAGTGACTTTATTTTTTCAATGCTTGTTACTTTGAATTACATTGACAAGGAGAGAAAAGTAATTATTGAAAGTAAAATGTGCTTAATATACTGGTACTGTATTTATATACTAAATTTATTTTATCAGCCAGCACTACCGGTAACACTTGATATTGGTCAAAACAATGCAAATGACTGGTCTCTATATGATAAGATGTGCATTCTGCTTTTACAGTGGCATTAACTGCACCAAAAGTAGTAAAAACCTTTGACTCATCAATGGAGTGCAAAGTCATTGATAGAATTACAATATATTAGTCAGCTGCGCAAATAGCACGCGCTGAATTTATTTAGAACTAACGGTAGATTACTCGAATCATAAACAATGGTAGCCCTTTCTCCTATTCAACGGACTGTACTATTCACTGTGACATTCGCGGTACACTATTCTATGAGGATAATATCAAATATTGTTCAGACAAGGCCAAGTCAGAACCAAATACAACTATCTATCAGTTTGCCTTGCTTTGGTTAAGCAATTATTATATTATGTCGTAAAATAACACAGAGGTGTTATGATCATCAACTGACGTTTCTATTTCAAAATATTTGTATTGTACAACCACTTTCTACGGTCTGATAGTAATTTTAATAGTCGGAATAGTTATTATTGTGATAACATCATTTATGTGCAGTATTGTTAACACGCAAGGGAGACCAATCCTATGTATGGTATGTTGATCTGATACTATATATCTATACTTTCTAATCTTTGTTTGAATACAAAAACGTGACAATGATTCGTACATGCATGTTAAATCGATTTATAATACTCGATAAACAAGTTCCAAAGTGTGTTAGTGCAACAATGATTTCAATAAGTTAACGAGGCGTAAACTGATTCGTATTGCAATACTTGCAAGGTATATCATTAATTATGAAACCGGTACTTGATTGATTTAGTTCACAATTTCAAACTTGACGAATTTATTATTCAGCGAGGACAACTATAAAGTGAATGAATGGTCAATGTTGCTGATAACATTAAAAAAGACGAGGTCTAACAAGACAGTGATGTCATACTGTTTGACCAAACGCAGACATAGAAAGCTCGAGGCTGCTCGGACATTAATATGCTAAAATATCTTCACTGTGAAGACAACGTTCCAAAATACTTTCACGCCACACGGGTAGTGCACGCAAATACGAGAGGCTTGCAATAACCTTGTAGTGCATGAGAGCCTCCAAAACGTTACTTTCAAATCGTGAATCCGGACTAAAGGACACGATGTTTATAAAAATTTGCTCATAATATCAGATGATTAAAAGTATACAACTTAAATAAAGCTGTTTTTCTAATATCCCCAAACATAAAATTTTGCTGTAGCATGATGTGAGTAACATGTTTATTATAAATCCTTTTCGGAGTACGGATTTGCGTTTATCCGCCGAAATCTGTGGTGCAGCTTCCGCGAAAATGCACTTTATCTTAAACACAATAACACTTCACACTATTTACCATAGTTCAATGGAATCGGTCTCTTCAATTCTTTTTAATTGAGAAACAAAAACTATAAACAAATCACATCGCATGTCTCACAGTGAAGTCGATCGCGACTATTTTAAATTCGGAACGCGAGACATTGGGGACACGGCGACCAATCACGTCAGCGCCGCTCCGCTTACTGCTCTACTCCGATCCGATCAACTCCTGCGCAAACGCAGCCGGCTGACTGCGCGTGCGATTGAGACAGACTACGCGCCAGACAAAGACGAAACATATACTTACCTGAATAATAAAAGCTCCAAGCTCACAAAAGGTGGACGAGGTGGTGAACCTTTTAATTTTGATCCTAGAGATACTATATAGGAGTAAGCTGAGACTAAATAAAAAAGTGTTTCAATATGATGAACATGCTTGTTGAATTTATAACAGCCAAACAGCACGTGTTTAATGTGTACGCATGTATCGCTTTAACACTTGTTAAAACAATCAAAGACCACGAAAAGGTGATCATAATACTGATGAAAGAACATATGGTATTGCAATGTTGACACATATTCACAAATGTGAATACACATAAATAAGTGACCCTAGTTTGGAGTTTGGAGGAGTTTGGAGCGATAAGATGTCAGAATTATGTTCTGGCTATGCGTGTTTAATAAATTAATAATAAGTGAATGCACATGGTTATAATGAGTTAAATCGGCAAGGTATCGCCCGTGACCGGATAGCTATCAAATGTTAAGTGTTGAAGGTAGACCTTCAGATAGACACCGAAAAAGTCATTAATCTATTTTAATAGTGCCTTTAACAACGTAAAAATCAGCAGAAGTGTTTCTGTTAATATGCTGGTGCCTTTATAGTTTTACATTTAATACATGAACTGAAGTAAACGGGCAGCTTTGGTGTACACTGAGATATGGTTTAGCAACTTTTTGCACATTTGTAAAGTCAGTGACACTTATTGCGAGAAAACTTCATATGGGACTACAAGGAGTTTTCTGTTTTCGCCTCAGACAGAAAAGATAAGTAGGTATCAGAAGCATGATAAACAAAATATTTCAGAGTCGGCGTGTGAACTCATTGTTAAAACAAGTAAGTTTCTGAATTACTGCGTCTATAATGTAGCAAATAAAAAAGGAAAACTTAATAAAAATCGGTAGCGAAACCAATAAAATAGAAAAGAAAGCGGTTAATGGATTAAATTGGTGAAACAAACAGGGTAAAATTACATTATGAACTGCCATTGTGGTAATCAACGAAGCGTAAGAAAGCCTGAACATTTTACAATATACATAATTATTATAATAGAAGAGGACGGAATCTTTTTCAAAACCAACAAAAGAGGAACTACAGTAAGATGAAAGTTATCACTGGATATAAATCACGTAACCCGTCTTCAAAACCAGTTATTATGATCTAAGATTTCAGAAGAGCAATATACATATAGAAATGAATTCTACAGTTAATTTTTTCTTCGTATAACGTGCAGTAATGGGTGCAGAACATAACCGCTCGGTTGGACTTCACAAAGATATCATCATAAAAGTATTATACATGTGAATTCGTGATCATAAAACCCGTTCCACAAGACGTGTTGAAGTTATAAATTAGGTGTATGGTTTATAATTTGTCTAGTTTCATCCGTTTGTTTTGCACCATCCACCACTTCACTGCCATCTACTTTCCATAACGGAATTTTTTATAATTACGTGTTGTGTATTACAGAATGATTACTAAACGGTATAACACCATGTAATTATGGTCGGCGTACCCAGCGTCAACGAATTGAAAGTTCAAGTAAAAGTAGAAATGCTAATCGCGAAGATGTTCAGTCGGATTTAATTTGTGACGCAATTTCTCCACGGCCAAGGCTGTGGGCTGTGGATAATGTTATAGTTTCACTTTTAGGTACTAGTACTGATGTTACTTGTACCAGTTTTATACGGGTACTACTAAAGTAGTACTAGAGTACTATTATACCAAAACTGCTGATAGTATCACCCCTGCTTTATCTGTATATGTCGTATTTAAGGAAAATATTATTTCAGGGAATCCCGTCATCAATTCATTTTAAAATCTAAAGTCTAACCCATCTTTATCCTTAATGAGTAACCAGATCTTTCTCAGAATTCTGTGTTAATTTCAAAGAAAATTCCAACGCTTAATATAAACCTAGTTGTCGCCTTATTCATAATCATTAACAATCATCCAAATGGAACGAGTGAATAGGATGTTCGTAGCATTACCTCCATTTGTTAGCTTGTCTAATTGAACAATGAAGACAGGCATGCAGCCAATTCTTTCCCCTCGTTTAAATAACGCACTTTCAATGAGTGACGTCATAGACCCGTATCTCATTTGAAAGGGTGTCCTTAAGGGCACCTCAATGAATACGTTCACATTTTTTACGTTCGGTATCAATGCTACAGGCAGTGCTCAGTTAATTCAAGCGTAATGTTTGACATTCTTAATATGAGTAATATGGTTGATATTTTCTTAGAATTGCTAGAATAATTTAATCACACCGTTATTGGCATAGCTATCCCACCGTCTGAGGTTGGTTATTTAGCTAGAAACTGCTATATTATATAATCACTTAAGGATATCTACAAAAGCTGTACATTTGATAATGATTTCACTTACAAAATACATTCATTGACTTCTTTAAAATTGAACTGAAACTAAATATTTTGAATGGCTAAAACAAAATTTATAAAAGCCACCTCTGATTGATAAAAGCGAGACATATCTCAAGCAAGTTGAACTTATTACGCAACTAAATTATATGCTAAGTAACAAAAGACAGTTGTAACAAGTTTTAATAGAGCCAATATCAGAATTGGGTCACAACAACGAACCAGAGCAAATGTTTATAACGAGAACTATTCAGATCGTTAAGAGAAATCGCCTGATACGGATGGTCACCCAGCTAGAATGCATGCGTTGAGACAAATAACTAGACCCGCCACTGCACTTCTTGGTAATTAAATCTAATAAGAGGTCTTTTCTAATGTTATTAAGAAATTGTTTTGCAAAGGTGTTAAAAAATCTTAAATGAAGTGAGACATGTTTTGGTATCACCTCCTATCCTACCTTAGTTTTGTTTACGAATTATATTTTTAATTCCAATTTATTTTCTGGATTTTGACGAGAAAGGCTGCATTTAGAATTGCCCTCTGATTTGTAGTAACTTCTATAATGATAATATCTAATAATAAATAATCATATCTTGGGACAACTTGCACGCGGTCATCCGATCCCAAACTAGGCAGAGCCTGTGCTATAGCAACCAGACAACTGATAAACATACTTATATTATTTCTAAATACATACATATTGTAGACAAATTACACCCAGGCACAGAACAAATGATCATGCTCATCACACAAAGATTTGTCCTGGGTGGGAATCGAACCCACGACCTCCGGTTTAGCAGTCAGGGTAGTGAGTGGTTAGTGAACCACTCGACCAACAGGCCAGTCAAAATGTGTATTGATTTAGACTTAATAGATTAAGGCATTGTGAAACTTTTAAAAGCAGTCGGCAATTATATCTTTACCAACATCAAGGATGTTACAAAATGTTATACACGCCATTTCATACGTTGCCTCACGGAATGGTAACAACAGGTAATTTGTCACATCCCAATGTAATTTAGGGCCACTATTACTAGATGCGTGATTCTGAAGCTATTCGCACAATAGGCTCAAATGTTTCGAGGCATTAAGGTCGCGTTGGCCAACGGCCAGGCCTAAGCGACTGGAACTTAAAGGAAAATTGCTTGTTGCGTCAGTTGGATGCGAGTAGTGACGTATAATTTCGGAATCAGTCAATTTTATACGCACTTAATGTAAAGACATTAGTGATTGCAATTGGACGTGACAAGCCTTTGCCAAAAGTATTCCTACATTTGTTGCTGAATAGATCAACATAAGTTATTGGCATGTCCTTTAGCCTCTTGTTTTACTCCTTGACTTCTTTAACCAACGGATTTTTTATACATTTTGCATTCAAATGTAAATTCCAAAGGCCAAACCGTTATATAAGTTACCTATGTCAAACTTGTTTGAGCTAACCATTTAATATTATTCGTTTGCAATATTAAATGCATCAAATTGCATTGCAAGCGTTTCTATTTACCAATGGGGCACTGAATAAAAAGAAATGTACTAACCATTATTTCGTAACTAATAGACGTAACCGCGGGTAGGCGAAATTTTAAGTGAAACTTAAATTTATTATCACAGAAAATAGTTCCGACGGAAAATTTCGTAATGCTGCAATTACTTAGAAGCAACTTAAAGTATTACTTACTTCCTCTGAAATTGGGCATTCACTTGTAAGACACATTGCTAACATATATTTTTAGAATACGATGATATGGACTATACAAGTCCAGTCATAAAACAATTTGATAACATTAATTAACTATAAAATGCGGGTCAGCTGGTTTGTTATCTTTCCAATAACTGTGGCGTAATTATTTAAGACAGATACTCAGGAGTCATTAGTAGTGATAACATCAAAAGTCCACTGACAAATGTCAGTGCAATTGAGAAACAAATTTAGTTTTGTTTTAGGTCGATTGGGATAGCAATAAATTAACATTTTGACATTATCTTGTACAATTTTGGACATTTCACAATTACTAACCTACATACAAATACAGTACTTTGTATGACGCTTTTCAAAGGTTCAGTTTCGTCATTATTTTCATTTATTTAACAGCAGTACATCTCAAACTTTTTATTTTAGGTTATTACAGTCCATCCAAAGGTTATCTCTTAGATATCGCTTATGTATGTTTTGTGTACAAATAAACATTTTATTATTATTATCGCTGTCAGCGATAACGCATTGTACATATATAATCAAGTTACTGTAAAAGAAATTTGTAACTATTTGTGGTGTACAATGAAGTATATTATTCTATCCGTATACTATTTTATCAGGCTCATTACAAAGACGTTTCGATTGCCTAGGGACTGGCACCACCTGCATATCTGTTCACACAATTGTTCGATTCAACGGTGGAGTAATACCATCAGACGTGGTCTATGAACGTTTTACTCTGATATCATGGCACGTATATTGCTACATAGGGAATCATTTTATTACTTATTATATTCCTTTTGATTTGAAAATCCTTTTGATTCCGTCTGCCGTATGTCGAACGGTTCATGGGCTAAAGCAACCACAATGTGGGTCCCAGAAAATGCCCGACGACATCGCGGGAGACCCAGGCGAAGATGGCGGGACGAGCTTGACGCCTATCGGCCAGATTGGTCCACACTTGCCCAAAGCCGGGAGGAATGGAAGGAAGAAAGGGAGGCCTTTGCCCTGCAGTGGGACACAATTGGCTAAAAATAAAAAAAAATAAAAATAAAAAAATCCTTTGTGGCCGAAGCTGCTTACACTCACTCACAGGCCAAGTATTTTTTCTATAACAATGTTATTATACTCTTGAATAAATCAATTGATGTGTATGAAAAGAACACAATAGCCTGGGATGTTTTATATAAATATTTTTATAAATGGTAAAGATGCCTAATGCATTCAATGCAGATCACTTTTTTTTTCCTTACGTTAATTCTTCTTAGATCCTAAGGTAATTTCAAGTTTAAACTTTGGTTTAGAGTAGCATGGATTTATACAACGTGTGACAGAATATACGCAATAGCTCTTAAGGGGTCATTGTACTGATCATTATGAACAACTATTACTATGAAATAAAAAAACATTATATTTCTCTTATACAAATTTCGTTAGCACTGTGAAATGTCTCCTTTCTATACTTCTCTATTAGTCATCTCAGTAACCCCTTGTCCCTGCGTAGCATCGGATCAGAATATTGGCCTTAGATTGCTAGCGTCTTCTATATTGTTTGTTAATGTCAATTTAACACAAGTGACTACAAGTACTGGTACAACTTGTCTACAAGTACTTGCCAAGTCTCACCACTTCATTTATGGTAAATCATACACGTTACTCGCTCTATAATTCAGGGCTGTCAACTAAATTTCATTTCTTCATTCTTTTCGTGTCTATCTTTGGTATTTCATGTGAATAATCCGTACACAAAAAAATGATGATTATCTTCCTCAAGTAAATACATATTAAGGTTGACTGGAACAAAATTAAAAGCCAAAGACATTAAGCCCGCCTCTGTACATATTTGTGTGCGTAAAGCATTCATAAATTAAATTCAAATCAATGGCATTGATTTAGAAATCAAAACAATAGACAAATATAACTTCAAAACAGATTGCATCCCATTGTCAACATTCATGATTGAGCCCCGATCAACACTACCTCTACACATAGGCCTACAATTCTAGACTATTACATCAACGGAAAATATCGTTTCCAACCAGGAACTTCGAAAATCGTTATGACACTGCAATTGAAACTGTCCAACGCAACACTGACTGCAAGCCCTGCAATCCAGCTACTACCGTCAGGTTTTATCAACATCGCATAGCAAATTACACACGGACGCTCTTTACTTTCACTTAGAACACGACCAGTAGCCGGGGGCCACAAACGTCACCCATTATAGTCCGGCAAAAAGTCGACAAGGTCTCGAATGTCGATCTCCGCCTGCCAAGGCCGCGGCCCGACCACGCATTGTCTGTACCGACAGTACTTTTTGTATATTTCGTAATAGTACCAAGTGTACTTTTTGCTTATTTTCCGTACGGGAGTGAATTTGCTTTTGATGTTTTTCCAAGAATAGTGTGTCGTTTATTTTAAGATTGACACTTTTTAGTTTGTGTGTTTTATTTTTATTTGAACATTATTGTATCCCAATTGCCCACTTGTTTCATACATTTTTGGTGCCTGTATGTATTATGAGGTGTAAGTATAATAAAGTATTCAATAAATAAATTATATTCCTTATTCGTTTTCCGAATTTTCAAACGTGCGTTTCATTTTTTTTTTATATTTCCTTCGTGTTCCATCAACAATAAAATATTATGACAAAGTCAAAGTTGTAATAAATATGTATGTTTATTCTTGTTTTATTATGAAACTAACAAAAATATAAACCTTGCAAAATTATTACTAAGTTATTACGTATTCGGTGACATTAATTACGCCAAAACTAATGAATATTTATTATAACTTACCTTGTTTCGTCCGGCATTCAATAACATTCAAGTAACATTTAAGATGGAGTCTTAAAAATAAGTGAGTCTGAGTTTTCATAGATCGTTTTAATGTCAAGGTTTTAAAATATTACAGGAATGGTCTCAAAATTACATATTGCCTACTTAGGTGCACCTATACCACCACCATAATAACATTATCTCTGAATACGCAGGTATTTTATAGTCATCGTATAAAATACCTGCGTATTCAGAGGTTTAAATTATTATTCAAACAATACCTTTGTTTAAATAATAATTTTCGAGAACTGTGTATGACGTATTGACCTGAGTTTCTATGAATCATCATAAATAATAACAGCCTGAGAATTCCTCTTCAATTGATATTTTCAGCGCACAAGAGACAATCATTAAATACGAAATAATCGTTGACTATTTTCCAAGCTTGAAGTTTATTTTTGAAATCAAGGTGCGCCTGTCTAAACAATGGGATGAAATAACACATAGCTACATACTTAAACTCACGCCTTTTTGAAATGGGGATAGGCAGAACATCAGAAACTAACAGAAACCCTAAAATGCTGGGATATATTCATATCTCATCAATTCATAATTGAAAATACAGTTTATTCATACCCGGAGCTACCCAACCCTTTCATAGCCTTAAATCATACCATTGGACACTTAAAACTGACACTTTCCCTCCAAAACCACAAAAGTGTCATTTATTACTATTTAGAAAATGATTTAAAATATTATGACGTTGAATACACCGCATGCGATGCTGAACACTCTGAGTGGTTTTCTGTTTAGGCTGCCTTCGCAATTGACGTTAGTTGACGTCGCGTAGACGCTGCGTTAACTCGTATAGAAGTGATTGTTTTGGAACCAGCCCAGCGTTGGCTGACTCGTGGCTGCGTTTATGCAGCGACGAATATTAGTGCTACATTAGTAACTAATTCTTTTTATTCAGCCGTTCAAGTATTTTTTTAACGAGCCACCTTGAGTCAGCCCTTGAGGATATAGAGTATATGTTTGTATTGTTTAGGATAATCTCTGGAAGAATCTCTGACCTAATTACGTGTATTCCTTCACTGATAGTAAGATACCCTACTAACGACACCGAGAGATAAAAATTTTATCGCTACAGCTCAAGGTTGATTGAGAAAAATTTTCAGTTTCGGGTAACTTGATGTGCTGGCGTCTGTACATAATAAATAAATTATGTGAAGGTGGCCTTAGATGTCAATATTCACGTAGTTGTAGCATGTTCTCTCTTTATGAAGGTGTCAATAATTATGTTTTTGCTACTAATAGACACGTTTACTGCGTGATAGCTTATCGGTATATCTCTTTATGCAAATGCTTTAACGCATTGTGTGTGCATTCTACGGGTACCACGATAAATGCCTAATGTGCTACAAAATATTAAGTAGAATTAAAACTAATCTTAATCCTCTAGAACGGTGGTAATTTGGCGAGCTCTTTTATCTCACAACAACAACGTTCCAGGAACTTCCTACCTATAATTCTATGTTTTCATACACGTGGTAACTTATAGCTTTTATTGGTTCATCGTCATTTCCCAACTATATTGGAGTCGGCTCCAGTCTATCCGGATGTAGCTGAGTACCAATATTTAAAATGGTAAGACTGCCTATCGCCTATCTCCTCTGCCTAGCCTTTTCCCAACTATATTGGGGTCGGCTTCCAGTCAAACCGGATTCAGCTGTATATTAGTATTTTACGGGGAGCGGCTGCCTACCAGACCTCTCTACAACCCATTAAGTGGGTCACACGGTACTCCTTGGCAAGACTGGTGTCAGATTTTGTGGCTTTTGACAATCCGTAACGACTGCTAAAGTTCTACAAATGACAGCCGAGACCAACAGTCTAACGTGCTTTCCGAGGCACGGAGGAAACTCGGTAGAAATGTTAAGATTGTCAACCATCCATAGACCAACCTTACTGCGTAAGCGTTACTTAACCTTGATCGACCCGTGCGGCTGATATTCTGTAGCCACGAGCCCCTTCGCCTATCCGACTTCCAAAAAACCAGTCACTGAGGAACACTAAAACACGATGTCCCTTGGCATAACTAGTGTCAGTTTTTCTAGCTTCTGAATAATTCAGCATTCGTAATTCGGCTGTCAATGATCTTCAAATGACAACCGGGACCAACGGCTTAACGTCCTTTCCGAGGTAGCCCCGAGGGAGTCTCGGTTTGTAATAAATGGTCACCCATCCACGAACCGACATCGGCAGACGTTGCTTAAACTTGAAGATCGACTCGCGTGGCTTTTATTGTTTTGCCACGAGCTTTAATTGGTTATCGAAATGATATTTTAATTTCATTTATATAATACCTAAGCCATAGGTTGGATGTTTACATAAGTATAATGAAACATCGTTGTTACGTTTCGAGACCCGCCCTCATTTGTTTGACCTTACGCTCCTACTTATTAAGTTTCACTAAGTTATAGAAACGCGTTCCATTTATTAAGCAAAGCTGTTTTTTTTTCCTACGGACACGGAGTGACTAAAAAACTTTATGTATGTTTATAGGTATGTTTTTTTGTGTTTTTACGCCGAAGTTAGAACAACTTCATTTTTAAAAAAAAATGTACTGTAGTTTATATTTCCCTTATTCATTATTTTGGTACAGTTACGCAGAGACACTTACAGTTTTAATACTTTATGTAACGTAATTGCTAACATTAAATGTTGGTTACATAAATACAATATTACATACATATTAACGTAAGCATTATTAATTATAACTTACTTTAAGTTGTTAATTAAAGTTGAAAATGAATTAAACATATCTAATATCAAATTTACCAATACTTAGGTACTAATGACTCCTTCCGCTCTGGGCGAAGGAAGTGTCAGACTCTTACTGACTAAAACACAACCGTGTTCCTCCTAATGCGCTTTGGTTCCGGCCGCGGTCTCTTTCGAACTAATTCCGTAACTAGGTACCTACCTAATATTAAAATAAAAATAATAACTAGCATTTCCCATAGCTCCGCTGACGTAGCCTTACTCACAAGAACCTTCTTCTGTAGATAGTACTTTAATAGGTTAATTTTTATCAATGAAATAAGGGGAAATTCATAGGTCGCTTCAGAACTTCTAGAGCTTACCTTTTTCAAAGATATTATGTATATCTAAGTAAGCATAGATAGACAAAAAGTAGGTATTTTAATGATCTATAATGTAAGCAAGCAATCATTATTAAAAGTCGTTTACAGATTGTAATATACTTAAGAATAAGCTAGACTACAACAATAACTCTATTTTTTGCCGGTATTTAGATCCTGTTTGTAAATTCGGTATGATGTGAACCGTTTGACCGCCAAAAGCGTGACGTTGCGTCGCCAAGTTACCAGTCACTAAAAACTTACTTTGCTGCAATTTAATATGCTTTTTATTATTATTTCGATTGAGTTCCTGTATAGTCTAAGGAAAAAATATATAACTAATTTGATAACTTTATCTTGCCTGAAACGAACCTATGTGGCCACTATTAAATTGTATTTTATAATCAAAAGGAACGAATAACAACATAGTGTGACTTTACTTCGTTATTTTTTATCAATCAAGACGTGGAAAATAAGGATAAATAAATTATTTTTCTTTTACTAACGAAATAACATAATTTTAATCACTCCCAGGTACCTTGATATAAATAGGCAAATCGCTAGTTTTATAAGTCAGTTTAAACTTTTCATGAAAGTCGTACCTACGGCCTTAGGTACCTAGAGCACCTACTTACCTAGGATAGGTACCTACTTTTCATGTAAGTACTACGTGTTTTCAAACAATGTTTTTTTATTAAGAATGAATGATTAACAATTAATACTCTAATCAACAGGCAAAAGACAAATGAATACCTATTATTTGTTTTTTTTTTTCAGAAAGGAAAAACGTTGCATGGTTTCAAATTCACATTGACTTGATATTACAAGGAAATCTCAATGACTTAGTAACTCCAGGTATTAACTATTTCAGCGGTTTTCCTTATATTATGTTATTAATAATAAATAATCATGTAAGTATTAATTTGTTTTCTATTAATAGACATACCTACAAGTATACAATAGGTCCTTTTTTTATTTGCAATTGAAAAACGTTAAAATAGTTAACTTTATGGGATGTTATGCCTAGAAACACCAAGTAAATACATACGTAAGCCAGGTGTGTATATTTTATAGTAACTTGTCTAGTTTTTCTATCCTGTTAGTGCCCAGGCAGAAGTATGCAGTCGTAAGAGTAGGTACACTTAAGCAGGCACGTGAACTACAAAAACTGTCTTTATTGCTTCGTGATAAAGCTTCTGTCAAAAGTACCATGGACGTATGGTTGAGTGTACATGGCAGGAAAAATCGCGGGTGTCACGGCAGCTGCTTTTCCGCTTTCTCGAACGCGCTTAGGGAAAGTATCCACTTGGCTCGAGCACAGTATCACTATGAATATGACTATGTTTGTTTCTAAACACTATGAGACGTCGCTATTTAGCAGATCTCGCCGGAAACTCGTTATAAACGAAGGATACTCGTAAATTAGACACATGCGAGGAAAACAATGTTTTGGAAAATTGCCGTTGGTGAAATCAATCGGTTGAAGATTTAAATATCTTTCTGCTAATTATTTGCGCTATTTCATTTGCCTATGGTAAGGCTAAACCAAACAATAGTAGGTGAAGAGTTAGAAAAGGAAAGTTTTAACTTATTTTGTGTGCTCAAGTAGGTATAAGTAGTTACCTGTTATATACTACCTAGCTAGCCAGGTAAAAATCGTGCAAATGCCAGATTAGGTATCATGTGTATGTGGTAGGGTCAATGCCTCCAGATTATTTACAAATAAACGGGGTTAAAATAACGATTTTCCCCATCATAAAGTGATATAGATTTGAAATAGTAAAGACCGAAATTCCAACTTAAGTAAGGAGCCTATTTCTAACAAGTTCTAATCTTTAATATTTTATTGTTTTAAATTATATTTGAATTATAAAAATCTTAGAATTCGCATTTGAGTCAATGTGAAATATATAATATATTTCACATTTACTCAATAATCATTAGACATTAAATGTTCATGTTTTAAGTTAAATAAAATTTAAATTTGTCTTTAAATGACATGCATAATTATAATTTCGAGTTGTACTGCCATCTGTTGGGTAGTAGGAAAACTAGTTTCATCTCATGTCTACCTTTAAAGCGCCATCTGTAGTCGAATAGATAAACCATACAGCGCCATCTATCTTCATTTTTTAGAACGAGAAAGTCGAATAGTTCAAGACCTTTTTACCTATTCGCCACTAGGTGGCAGTTACAAGACGCATAAAGTTGAACGCTACTCGATACTAGATGGCGCTAAGAAAATTATTCAGCGGTAACGTTGTCGTAAAAAAAGGTTTAGTGGTAGAATTATAAAATTAAACTCACCTTCCATAACGTAAACGATACTGCCAACATCTCCTTCCTTGATGATGAGGCTGCCAGCTGCATATTCAACAGGATACATGCAGTCCACGATTTCGCGGATCTGCGTCATCTCCAGATTCTTCATGAAGTCATTGTCCAGTATTGCACCTTTGATCAGCTCCCGTGATCTGTAACGGGAAAATTGAAATTTAAAAGAATGGTATCAAAACTTAGGAGGTTATAGTTAAAATCATTAGGTTACCACACCTACTGATTATTATCTAGAATAGTAGATACCTTCTTTTTTTATGAATTCAATACTTTTTTATTTTTATCCATATTTTTTTTTGCCTCCACTTTTTTTTATCTGATACTTCATTCCAAAATAGTTCTTATGGGACAGCTAAGTCAAGAGTTGGCAGATGAGACCCATGACCAAAGAAAGAGAAGATGCCCTATATAAAATAAGCAGAAACATAATATGCTTGGTCACGTTTCGTATATACCCGTGTTTGCCTCACAGGACATGGAAGCATAGTTAAAACACCGAATGCATGTGTTTATTTTAATTTCTCTTTAAATAGGTAAGTACAGTACCTACCCACACCCTACCTACAAGTAGACTTCGATCAAAACAATGTCACATTTTTCTTCATCATTAAACGCTTTTCATAAGGAAACGACTTCCTGTACCTATGCACAAGGCAATTTCAAAGTAGGGTTATCAACTTTAATGATAATAACCTTTAAATTATTACCGCAAATTAATGTCATAAACCATGGCAATGTCATAGACCTGTCTATGATGAAACTAAAGCTATTAGGTACTAAAGGAAGGAAGGACATGCTTATTATCATTGTTTATGGTCTTATGCAGAAACGCACTTCCATGGTAGGTAATAATTTAGTAATAGCTCGTGGGTTAATATTATACTGGAAGGATATAGTTAAGGCTCCTTCCTGCAGACTGTGGTTGTCGACTTGTCGCATTGTCAAGTAGCGCCTGCGGGAGAGCTTTTAAGGTCTCAATGTTACTACTATTGTAAATGCTGATAGTTTGGATGGATGTTTGTTACTGCATCAGGCCAGAACGGCTGAACGGATCTGAATGAAATTAGACACATATGTACTAGTCTTGAATAACACAAATGCTATTCAAGACTATTATCTACCTACTATATTTTTATCGAGTATGTTCCTTTGGGGCATTCTCGAGGGCGAAGCCGCGAACAGAAACTAGTCTATGTATAAATAAAATCATGCCTGTATTCTCTGAGGGCAGTGAGTGATATCATCGTTTAATTTTCACCATTTTGGTTAACCGACGAGGCAGTTGAGGTACATACCGATACAGGATAGCAGAGGTATTATTTACTCAATAGTAAATAATTTGTAAGCGAATTAAGTAGGTAAAATGTATGACCCGCATAGTAGTTGAATGACTTAAAATATATGACTGTATTGTATGCAGATATTTCTGGTAAATACTTTTGACTTACCTACACAAGTTTTTAGTAGCGTTTATGACACATAGCTTAGGTACGGTTTTCAGAATAAAACAACAAAACACGAGACAAACAACCACAGAGATGGTCAATTTGTCTGTGAAACGTGTAGTTTAAAACTTACGGGAATTTATGTCGAAAGTACCTAACAATAAAGAAGTTAACTTTATCGCCCTGGTGGTCAGGCCACCTCGCATCACGCCTGCATCGTAATGCAACGCTTATTCCTTATGAAATCTAGATAACAGTGGTACCTAGCATGATTTACCTTTCTAATGTATGTAAAACTAAAACTCCAGGCGTTCAAAAGTTCATACAGTGGCCTTAGTACAAGATTTTTAACGTTTTCGACAGCGTTAGCGTAAACGTCAATTTTTATTTGTATTGAAACTGATTAAGCGCTGTCTGGTGACAATAACGGAAAACCTTTTTTTTTTCATACAATTTGACATAAGCAAACCCTAGCCCTCATTTTATTGGAGCTCGTGGCTAAATAATAACAGCCGCTACGGGTCGATCTTCAAGGTAAAGCAACGCTTACCAAGGTTGGTCTGTGGATGGGTGACCACCATCTTAAGATACCGAGTTTCATCCGTGCCTCGGAAAGCACGTTAAGCCGTGGGTCCCGGCTGTCATTTGTAGATCTTTGGCAGTCGTTAAGGATTGTCAGAAGCCAGTAAATCTGACTCCAGTCTTGCCAAGAACTATCGTGTTACCCAGTTAATGGGTTGTGGAGGTCTGGTAGGCTGCCGCTCCACGTAAAATATTGGTATTCAGCTGAGTCCGGTTTGACTGGAAGCCAGAATATGGGTGGGAAAAGGCTAGGATGATGAAACCCTAGCCCTCTTTTGCCGCTGTGTCGGTCACCGTTATCATAGAAATCTGGTTGTACGATACCCTGATTTTACTTTTACAACCACCAGGGCTTTCAATTATTGTACTAAACTACTAATTTAACATAAACTGAATATTTAATTGTATTCATAGATGTTAAGGTATTTATAGATAAGGACAGATTATGTTATATAATTATATTTTCAAGCTATTATATAATATATACCTAAGTTGCCTGTAAATATTGTTTTTCACGTGTAAATATTTATAGCGATATATTTATATGAAGAGGATAAAGTTTCTAATTATGAGCTGATAAAAGCTTTAAAACTTATTTATATAACTATTGATCTATTTTTATTATTTAAAATAGGTCAATAATTTAATAAAATAATCGTCGTGTTCAAAATCGATAGAAATTATTTATGACAACATAAATAATAAAATAAATAAATAATGTCGTAAATAATAATGTAATAATGTCTGTCCTAAATAATTTCTGCCGATTTTTAACACCTGAAACAAATTGATCCTTTTAAAGTATTTATTTACCTTTTTGATTGAATTTTATGAATATCGTTTCATTAAAGACTAGCTCACTCACGCAGTGTGCCGTCATATCCCAAATCCGCAAGCAGAATCTTAGAATCATAGCATAGACATCACATTACCAATTTTCCAAGTAACAATAGCTGTAAGAAAGACTTATTGTAGCACAATTTAATGACTTACAAGAAAGCTAAGTTTAGAAGCTACTGACGAAATATATTCATCCACTTTATAGCCATCATACACAATCCGTTCACGAACAGCGAACATTCCTCGAAATGGCGCATGTCAAGCTTTCGCGGTACCCGCCCAAAATCTAAACCAGTGCTCATAAATTGAAGTCACAAATCTTATGTTGACAGAGCCATCGGCGAGGACAGTTGTCGCATAAAGTTCAAACGTAATTATACCAAATGGGATCACCGAAGGCACACGAGCTAACACACGTCGACCTCGCCACGATGCCTTGTGAGCGATGCCTGTATTGAGAAGAAATTCAATCACTACCTTGAATGATTGATCGATGACGTTAAGTATCGATATACACAATGATCAGCTGATGGATCATAATTTTAAAGCACAATTCCACGATAAGAGCGAACCAATACAAGCTTTTCAATGTAAAAGCTTCCGTATTCATAAATCTTTATAAATTCCATGAAATTCTCTGTGCATTTATAAATAAAAGAATAATGTTCTGTCTCATTTATCAGCATAAAACAAAAGTAGATGCTGTAAATCGGAGCGAGAAATAAAATGAAAATTGCAAAAACAACTGCAAATCTAGACGATGCCAAAGTTAAGTAAGGTCACAAAGTCACGGTCGACGGTATGAAAAATTAGATTTGTCGACACAAAACGTGAGAGCATGGTAAGGATGTAGAAACATTGATGTTAAGACACAGTCGTTAACTACTAAATCGTGACCAATAAACTGACTTAAATTAAAATAGCAAATAAAGTACATATTTACAAAAGAAAATGTGAATGCAATTAGTATTCATGAGACGACAATGTTAGATTGTTTGTTACCTAAAAATAATTATGGTGACGTTTTGCAAGTTTATGTTACTTTTTGTTCAAAAGTTAAACCCACAAATATTTTGATTCAAAACACGACATGTCTGAGTACTTAGCTTATGTAAATCCGTTCTATAGTTGGTGTGATTGACCCGTAAGTATTATTATCTATGCTTTTTTGCTACTTTGATGACCAAGACCAATTTTTTCATATCAGTAATATCGATCTTTGTGAGAGCGTTTCTAAAGTAGCAGTGAGCAAAAAATATTCAATTTAAACGATCATTGACTTGCCACAATATTTATTTGCATTAATACTATACGTTTGTAAAAATTAACAAAAGTTATTTTGTTAATTTTACTGGATGCTATAAGAAAATCATAAAATGTATTGTGCTTCAAACTAGAGTTGCCACTAAGAATTGCCTAGTAATAAAAAACCCAATAAACTTGTACATTGCGCTTGCAACCACAAAACTTGTTTTGCTTTAAAATCATTGTTATTACTTTCAATAAAATTGTTATTTTCTTGTGAGCGTACATTAGTCACACTTAAATCTAAATTAATATTAATTTAAAGCGAAACTGCTAACGATAGTATGGTTTTAAAATTTACAGTTTATACGACGCAATTACTCACTTTTGTATTTTCGGTATTTTCACTAATTTCATTTCATAACCCTGTGACAACGATGACAACGGCTCCGCAGAGATAGCTGTCCTCTTCAGCCTCGGTTCTCCAACATGATAGACTCTAGTATTTTCCAACCCAGGTGTCTTCATGACGAAGCATTCGTCTTCGTTCTCTACGCCATTCCTTCGGTTGTCTATCAACTGCCTCGTCAGGGGCTTCACGACTTGTCTAAACTTGTCTATTTCATTCTTGAGATATCTTATGGTCCCATCTTTTTCATCAATCTCGTGTTCTAACAACGCTATTATTTTATCTCTTCGTTTCAATTCTTCTGTCTTCTCTAACAACAAGCGTTTCATTTCCAAATATTTTTTCTCCAGTTTGTAGTTGTGATCGAGTTGACATTGTTTCGTGTGTGTTTGCGACATTTTTGACGCTGGTTCTCTCACTTTATCACTAAACTCTCTAAAATTTACTTTTTAAAATTCCACATCATTTCTTCGAATATTTCAAGTTTCCTATCGCGTTACTTTGAACGGAACTGTTTAACTGAGTCTATTGACGTGTTATCAATACCTATATCATCGGAAAGATAAAACATTTTATGTACTTGATCTATGACTTGTTAAATCTACCTTTGGAAATATTTTCGCTAGCCAGTGTCAAACATTAATACTTTGCAAAAACTATGGTGACGTCGATGTCAAGCGTTGCCATATTAATTGTAGCGACGACTGATTGTCCGATTCCCAAGTGTGTCAGTCTGTCGGTGAGTCAACCTCTCAATGACTTGCGCCACACACATATTGAAATAATATTTCAGTATGTGTATGCTGCCCGTCAGGCAGACTAAGCTTTAATTGGTTTTCATTAAACATGATTAATGTTGCAGATTAATAAACACATTTCAAGAATAAAGACCAAAATGATTCATATTACATACTGCCTCAAGCAAGGACATTGTGAAGTGAAATTTTGTGAATTATGTTCGTTATCTCCTTGAATGGAGTTCAGTATTTTATTAGCACAAGAGAAACAAGTTCGATTAGGCCTGATGCGAATTTCAATAATTCTTGTCACGTAAATGTGCCTAATTTTTGGCATCGCTTTGCATACAACATTTGTATTCACAGTACCTAGTTATACTGACACGAAGTTAATTAGATTTTTAATACAATGCTACATTTTATAGCTACACGTATAGAATATTTGATACACACAATTATTTAACTGTACAAAATATCCCACGAATTCTTGTCAAAAACTTGAACCAGTCAAAGCAAATTTGTAAGAAGCTCATTATCATTGAAGTCAAAATACTCTCGACCATTCACCACAATTTGTTGTGAGACAACATAATAAATATTGACAAGTTGTTTGGACATTTGGTCGGGCATCTATTAATTTTAATGCTTGACTTTTCTCACTCAGCCATTGTGTCTGCCTACTCATTAACACTTGAATGACCGAATGATTGAGCAACTCAAGTGCACAATAAGGTAGTTGTAACATTGCAACAGTTACTATGTGTAGGTGATATATCATGTACGTTTTCGTAGGTAAAGGTCGTTCAACTAATCACGCCTTTCTAAGTACAGATAAGGTCAATGTAGCAGTAGTGGGACTACTGACACCAAGTATTTGGACCATGACATCGTTGTAGGCATGTGAAGTACCAATCGTGTTACACCTATTAGTATTTTGCCAAATGTTGTTAACTAACTCATCCATCAAGCTAAGCTTTTTAAGCTTACGTCATTGAATGGAGAATTCGGAAGTGTTAAAACCACTTCAGAGGTGAAAGATCGTACGTGTGAGAAATAGAATTTTTGGTTTTGGCATTGCATGTCATCAAGTGATATTCTATTGCCAAACACCTAATAAACTAATAGTGACTGAAACAAAGTTGTTAATGAAAACGGACGTAATACTGTAAGCGGGAACAAAGAAAACGAACGAATGACAACATCTATATCTATAGCTCTCATCGAACAGAAATCGTAATTCCTTTCCTAATGAAACATTTAAACAATTTACTTTTATCGATACATCAATATCTTTATTGGTTGATAAGCTATCATTATATGATCAATTACATTACTTGTCCCACATCAAAATGGTGT
The DNA here is from genome assembly GCA_002192655.3 of Mamestra configurata. Classification (NCBI taxonomy): domain Eukaryota; kingdom Metazoa; phylum Arthropoda; class Insecta; order Lepidoptera; family Noctuidae; genus Mamestra; species Mamestra configurata. The sequence continues at coordinate 555,125 of NDFZ01005392.1, read as the reverse complement.
GTGTAGCTATCAACATAGTTGGTGTAAACACGCGACAGTTTATAATTGTGGACGACAAAAGTTGACCTAGACCCGTTTTCTTTGATTTTGGACCAAAGCCCAGTGCGTTCTGCTACATTAAGCCTAATATCAATAAATATTTTTGTAGCAACTCTTCATTTTAGTTGTCTCTTATCATAACAACGTAAGTGGAACGAAAACACCTGTTAATAACTTTATTATCTTTGATATTATTAATAGCTTCCAAACTTGTAGAATATATTTTAGAAGCTTGATGTCTCAGTTACGTATAATGTACTCGTGCATTGGTTAATCTAAAAGTAGATTTCAAATAAAATCAGGCACGTTATGGTAATCAGTGCGTAACCCTGGAACGAAGACATTTTAAACATAAACATCTGTCTCAACTATGCTAGAATAAATAAATTACCTTATAACATTCTTGGCCGAGACATTTAACATCAATCACTGGTAAAAGCTTGTCTGAATGATAAATAACATAATATTTCAGGTTGTTTTAGCAAATCGCACACTGCGCATGTAATTATATCATGATATGCATTTCTTATAATGAATAAGATATTCATACTGATTTACTTCAAAATCAATTTAAATATCTTAATGTGCATCAAATGCTTCGTTTCTTTGACTGATAGAGCGATAAACTCAGCTCACACATAGAACTGGGAACGGGAAAAACATAAAGTATTCAAAACATATCAAGCATCGATTCTGTTTTTACATACGCTTTCCTTGGTCTAATAATAATACCAGCTTTACTTTAACACAGTTTGAAAATAACGACAATTGTAATCAAAAGAAGCAGCGTAAATGCATAGCTTTACGTGAAATAGGAATACGTAAAAGTTGACCTTAGAATGGATTACCATTTTAAGGTTAACTTTTACGTATTCTCGAACTATCCTCATTTAATATTCAGGGCAGATACAATGTAAGGTTGTCTAGATAAGAAGGCACATTACAAGAAGCAGATGTACTGCAGCTCTGACTTCAGCTATCACGAACAAGAATGATGGTTAATGATGCGAATGAGGTAACTATACATAATATAATGGAAAGTCTGTATAACGAGCGTCATTCGGTAAGAGTTATTTAATTTTATCTAAAGGCCGATAATCTTCATCAGAGTATTTACGTCACTACAGTTAGGGTTATGTTCAGATGAAAACCGCTGAAAGCAAGTTTGTGGCTAAAGATGAAACGACCAGCTCAAAATAAGATCAAAGAAATCAGATCAAAAAAACATGGAAAATGTGAAAATCCCAATACTGTTATTAGAATTTATGAGTTGCGTGAAAATCCTATCCTGCAATGAAGGAAAGGGTTTTCACGCAACTTATAAATTGTTGAATGCGTTGAATGTTTCTGGGTAAGCCAATATGTAGATATAACTTTTTGCAATAGGGAACGTGCATGGCGTCGACTTTGCCTTTTAGTGTTGAAAATTCGAAACTTTTACCTTATACATACTTAACTTCGACGCTTCTGTGCTGCCACCTATAGTTCCGGCACGTTCCTTTATAGACAAAACAGGTTTCCCAAAAATCGATAGTGTGCCAAAACCCTTACACATGTTCAGCTAAAGTTGACAAACTACTGGCTAATGCTATTTACGGTGGTTGACGTTATCGCGACAGAGCCGAAACTACTGAAACCATTAGATTAAGCGTGGCCTGATGGCGTAATTGCACCATGTTTATGGCATAACATCATGCGACATGGCGAACGATTCTTTTGTTGATTTTATCATAATCTCGTCTAACTCCTGCAAAGTATTTTAAGCTTGTTAGCGGAGTTTACGTCAGTGGTCAAAAGCAAAGAGCTATATTCAAAGTGACTTTCTAACAGCAAAAAAGAATGTCAGAGTCCAAAATTTTAGGGATTGATCACGTGACATTTCGCTAAACTGTTATCGCTAGTGGAATGTCACATCGTCTAGAGCCAATATTTGAATAATATAGACAGAGTTGCAATTGATATAGGTTTATCTGTTAAAAACTAGGAAATTGCTTTCATTTCTGTTAATTAGCAGGGCAGGGTTCTTGGTAGATAAAAGACTTTCAGCAAGTAATTCTGTCAAGAAGGAAAGAGGAAATTTGCCAAATTCATATTAATGACAGACAATGAATAATTTTCCCGACGTGTCTCGTTTCATCTTTGACCAAAAACTAAATCACCGCATGAAATATGGACTCGCGTTCAAACTCAAATTGAATTTAGACGATAAAATATTTCCACGTACATATCTCGTCTATATCATCAATCATGCGTGAATTCAGCTAAATTTCCAAAGAAAACACTAACAAATCTTTACGCTTCCTATATTTGGTTCAGTCTAAACAAATATTTATGAGAGCGATCTAGATGGAGGATATGTATCCGAAATAATCTAAGGTCAAACATCCAGTGTTTCAGTCACAAATATTTGTGAAGTTTTTGAAATATTCTAGTCGTCCTCTCATTTAGCCGTGGCTAATTAAAAGAAATTGTAGAAGGAATTTGCGGATCCTTGACACACATTGTGCTTGAGAACTTTTGCATCTGTCCCAATCGTTAAAAATTACCGTGGCTTTCAGGTTGATGTCACGATGGTGGAAAAAATATCTCGACGAGAAGACGTGGGCTATTTTCGTATTCCAGACGTACCGATTTCAATGTTGATGGACACTGTCAAGGGACGCTTTGAGAAGTCAATTTTCAAGCAACGAAAGCTAAATATACTTTGTGACAAGGTATATCCACTTTCTCTGTCGCTACAAGTTTGGTCAATGATACCATATTTGTTAGAACTGTAACAACTTTTGATATTAATTTAATTGGTATTCATTATTACAATGACCACTGACCAAACTTTCAAGACCTATGGTGAAAAGCAAGCGTGCTAATTTACTAAAAGATGTACAGATCTTACAAGAAAAAACAATGGTAGCGAAAGACAATTTTTAGTAGTTTTATCAATTCGGGTATCCCAGATTTCAGTCATAACTGCGTTCTTTATGACAGTATTAACGTTTTCAGGAAGACTTATAGCTAGATCTGTAAAATCATTTATTTGTATTGTTGATTCTCAGATCAGTTTCACTTGAGAGACTATTATTATCGTCACAATAGTATTGAATGCAAATCAACCGGAAACCTCTGTGATTATCCTGCGCTCTTTGGATGGACACGTATACAGCTTTTTAATGACGTACACTAAAATTTTACAACGCGATAAAATATCATAGAAATGGTACGAGTAATAAAAGGACTCGAAATACTCGTGAGAGTACTTCGGGGTTTATTAATAAGAAGGATATAGTTATAGTTGGAAAAGTCGTAAAATTCGAACAAAAGGACGGATTTAGAGGAAAATCTTTGCTATCAGGAAGACGACATCGAAGGTTGATCTTGTTACAAATCGACGATGCATAAACTAGTCTAGTAGATAAAGTAAACATTAAAACAAGAACAGAAATAGAAGTGATCATAGTAACAATAGGTGATAATTGGTCAATTGTATAGCATCATATGACTGGTCTTCACTCTACGCCTTTGCCTTTGATTTGACGTCAGATATTATTTTCAATTCGTTCTCTACGAAAAAGCTTTGGCCGAAAATGTTATTTGTTGCACTTTAGTTATTTGTTTTCTCTGTATGCCAATGTTAGACTGCGCTCCAATTTCTATCATTTTAAATAGAGTATGGAAATGTAACAACTTCAATCTTCTAGGAATTCACCATGACCAAATTGTAAATGTTACAGAGCACCATTTGTATTCTTGTTTAATTTATTTTGCCTTCACTTCAGCAAGATAGCATACAGCTATTTAGACTCACTTCGTGTTCTGAATAGTTTTACTAACATTTCAAGCTCAATTTTTCCTTTACTTGTTTATTGTAGTTGTTACAGAATTGAATTTCGAAGAACTATTTGTTGTAGTATTTATTTTTAGGATTGTTTTGTCATGTTTCTTTTGTAAATACTGTGTTTATTCTTTTCATTAAGAATTTTGATTAAAGACCAATTCGTTCACGTTACATAACACGGAGCAATCGTATCACACACAATATTATTTTGTTCTACACGATTAAGAATATGACCATAAAATACTCCGGGCCATATTTGTCGTTACTGGTTTCTTGATGGGTGTAACTAAGATTTTTCCTAACAATTAAGGACGTTTCGCATGTTAAATATTCACATTTAAATTAAAACTTGACTTTGTTTACACTTTTTAAATGAGATTAATTTATTCATAAAACTGGAATGACACTGGCTGGCGTTGTATGAAAATTTTAAACTATGTCAAAGATATTCAAAATTCGAAAATAAAATTCAAATAACATTTGATGTTCGATCAACGTTTGATTTACGAAAATCACAAGCGCGTACTGACAGCTGGTAACGTTATACCGGCTTGAGCGTCGCGTGGGTACTAGAGTTGAGACCGACGCGTAATTCCACTTCAGCTCCGCAAAACGTTCACAATCGGTCTTCGCACACTACATTATTATCATTTTAAACTTGATTGTCGCTGATGAATTCATTGACATGGAAGTTGACCAGCTGGTTCGGACAATTGGGCTATTGTTTTTTATCTTCAAGTATTATTAGGGCCAATCTATACTATCCTTTTTATATAACTAGCTTTTTCACGCGACTTCGTATGCGCTTATCCCGTTTTTTCCCGTCCCCGTAGGAATTTCAAGAAATGCTCTCTAAGTGCTCCCTTACACTCCTCAAGAAACTTATATGCCAATTTTCATCTTTGACGCTCGTTTGTATTCTCCTTTATATATATAATTGTAGATCCAAGCAAAACAAATGAATGAACGATATATTCAAAGCTTTTTGTCGGTGGTTTTTTGTTAATAGAAGTAGATGAAGCAAAGAAGTGTTCCATCTTGATGGTTACGCAATATGCTTCAGAGGGTATTCAACTCTTTACTTGGCAAAAGATTCACATTAAAAAGATTCTTATTGATTTATGCTTTCATCGTTCGTTTTAAATTCTACTTTACGATGTCAGTGGCTAAGTTTTTTGCTAATTAAATACCAAGCTACTGAAACTGGTTTAGGTACCTTTGACCTTCGCTCCTTGCATAAGCCCAATTTTCGTGAAAACGAGTATTAATTTTGAACTACCAGAGCCTTAAAATGTTCCATTCTATCAGCAAATTACATTATCGAAATACCAAAATATAAGGGATTGATCACGTGACATTTCGGCAGCGTTTGTCAATCCCATTTCCACATTGTTGACGTTTTGACAATCCTTCCAAATCAAATCAATCCAAAGCCCACGATACCGCTGACAAATAGTGACTTGTTTAGAGCCTCAGCTATATAGTTTCACAATTGAATCGCATGCTAATAATCATCGTTTGAATAGGACCTAAGTCGAAGTCAACAGTCATGGACAATTGGACATGGACATGGCTTTAATTTATTACACTGGTTCCTACTGATGTGTACAATGAAACTGTGCTTTGATATTATCTCCGAGATCACCACGAGGACAAATTTATACATTGCACATAACGTACTGAGGATCTAAAAATAATTAAATATTCAGATTGAAACAAATCTAAACGAGGACTACAATACTTTTGGTTTTCATCGCAGATTATAAGAATAATTCACGAAATCGGAATCAAGACTTTTGTATCAAATTTTAAGTTAGATTAAACCAATAAACTTCTCTGTTTGGAATTTACTGCTATTAACTAGTTGCTACTCTTCTCCTGGCCAACATTATTCTTATGGGGGTATACCACGACATCAAATGAATATGTCCAAATACCGGACATGACTCTTTTCATTTTAAAATTGAGCAGTGATGAAACCAGAACTAAAGTGTTCACTACTTTGGGCATGCCCGAAATACACGGTGACACATACCTACGGAACAGACACACCTACTGTTAATATTGGTAGACAAACGCCATAAAAATACGATACATTTAAATATCATTTTAGCCAGCTGATTACCATTATTCCAGCCGATACTTGTGGTGACCAAAATTCTGTCATCGACCTTGCCAGAATAGAATCCTACGTGCGTCAATTTTAAATGCCACGTTATATGGCAAACCAGGTATTTTTCCGGAGAGGTTTTATTCCGCTAGTATTTTAATAAGTATTCATTCCAACACGCTGTACCTTGACATCTAGTGGATTCCTCATAGAAAATCTGCGACATCTATCAGGAAAACGGTACAGACAGGCGTTGTGTCAATTGTGTATTGGTTTTCTTTATTTATTTAAGTTTTTTGTATGCTCTTCAATATTTAAGAATCGTAGACATCATTCTGTCACCGCCGGTTGTCGCTGAAAACCAGCGTTGTGGCTCTGTCTCGTACACGAGTCCCGGCATAATGCTGAGCGATCGCCATTTTGCGCGAATGTGACGCATATCTTCCCAACTTGCATAACTTTTGTAATTTTTTTTATTTTATTTTTTGTTATGCGTCATGCTTGGCGCAAATAAACTCATTTTCTTTCTTTCAACCCTAACATACAGTCGATTTCCACGGGCATCCTTATATATGATGCTGATACGTCTAGCTAGACTCCCGAGCTATTAAGGTTAAGCCAGCAAGGTCAGAAAGCCAAGCAGGCTACGCTACATCATAAGATACTTATTCTATAGTGTTGTACAAAGTTGTGAGAAGGTAGCTATAACCGTTTTGGTCATAGGTTAAACATGGGCTTTTTGCCAGTAACGTCACGTGTCTACTCACTAAAAAAATAACCATGAACAGAATTTGGCGATCGTTTTATTTATAGCTTAATTACTAAGCAGCAGACGCAATACATCATATATAATTGCTATGCAAAATAGGTACTAGGATCACTAATGCTGTGCAATTTTTATGATCATGTTATTCGACCTTGCCATATGTTTTGACCATAATATAGGGTCAAACCATTTTGTGAGAAAGAAGTTTTAGGTTATTTTAGAATTACATGTGTTTTAGGTTATTTGGTTGATATGTCTTATGCTAATTTTTATTAGCTCATAAAGTCATAATGAAAATGATTAATTATGTTGGTTCGTATTTAATGCAACATACTACTGCTTGATGATTCAATCATATGTTCCGTTATGCGATTGAAATACGTGCACGGTATTCGAGGTCCTTTACATCACTATTATATAGTGCCCTGTAAGGGTGTATTGAAATAAAAAAAAAAATTAATTAAATTTTTTGCCTAGGGTCTCCCAAGCTGATTTTGCCTTCCAAAATCTATTTTTTTATATTTTTAAATAATAATAATAATAATAATATCTTGGGACAACTCACACACGGTCATCCGATCCCAAACTAGGCAGAGCCTGTGCTATGGCAACCAGACAACTGATAAACATACTTATATATTTCTAAATACATACATATTATAGACAAATTACACCCAGACACAGAACAAATGATCATGCTCATCACACAAAGATTTGTCCTGAGTGGGAATCGAACCCACGACCTCCGGTTTAGCAGTCAGGGTCACTAACCACTCGACCAACAGGCCAGTCATATATAATATAATTTATATTTCAGCGGAAATCGTGAAACTGCAGCGGAAACAATATTTTATCTAGGTACGTCTATAAAGATTATCGTAAATTGGCAATGTACTTCCAGTTACCCGCAACAATACAACTTATAGGTAGACATTATGAAGTGCAAATTTATATAACAAAAAGCCAGTTAGGCAGTTTCCATTATCGTGAGTCATAAGTTCATAACCTGAAGAGGTATTTTTTTTTGTTAGGTAATTTAAACTTTTCTATTATACTGATCCGATTTCGATAATTCTTTCAGTGATAGGTAGGGACACTATATGTGAGTACCAAAGGCTTAATCCCAGAAAAATGAAAGGTTCCAAGGAAGCGCACTGCGGGATAAATGTATTTACTTGTACACGTAGATCGAAAATTGGGTAACAGAGCTGGCGTATCTACCTACCTACATACATGGCGGATGTGAATCTGGGTCCAAAAAACGGGCCTTGAGCAGTGCAACTTCATAAACTATAAATAATTGAATATCATCTAATTAATCATCTTATAATATGATAGTAATAATGTGAACATAATGGCTACCTAACTGATCTAATAATAACTATTCGAGATGACTCGGCGAATTCTCAAGATCACGAAAATAGATTGCCAAGAAAAAATAAGCTCAAAGAAAACGATTCTCCTTAAGTGTGTAGGTGTGCCTACTTATATGGCCGCCTGATTCAGTGACGGATCCAGGATTGTCGTATGGCCCTTGACCCCGCTGAGGATAGATTTTAGCAAAGTAGCAACACTATAAAAGCACGTAATGTTTTATTTAGCATAACACATTGGATTAACAAACCTCATTGTATTACTTTTCGTAAAATCCTCAATGACTTCGTTAGGTTGTAGACTACCAAAGATATCTCGTTCTTTTGGAGGGAGCTAGAGCCCCCCTGTCCCCCCTTGATCCGCCAATGGCCTGATTGCTCAATTTCTCAGTAGCAGTTCGAAGTCTGAATTTTATTACCCAGTTGATATTGATGGCAATAAGCCCCGTCAATCAGTTCCATGGAAATGGGACATTAAAATTACCCGAAAATATAGCTACAATAACTACATACACTAACCTAACCTAACCCTTCTTGAGAAACGGGATAAATATAATACTATGTTACGTAAAAGATTATTGCATAGGTATGAAGTCATTCAATTTTGTCGGTCCACCACTGAATCCGGCACGTAGTTTTCACGTCAAAGAGCTCGTAAAAAAGAAATCTATTGAAAATATTCCACTGAATTTCAATTGAATTTGCAAGTAATGGCTTTTCTTGGTTAATATTCAGCATTAATATGTGTAAGATGTAAATTCATAAATAAACCCTAATTCGACATATAAGAGTTCTTAGGTACCTAAACTAAATGTTATGTGGTTTACCAAAGCGTCCGCCACCAAGTACCAAGACCAGCTACCAAGTAGGTACCTACCTTGTCACTATCCACTGTTATACTAAGTTTGAAAAAATATTTTATTTATGTTTGTTTGAAAACAATGATAATATCTATTATGAAAGATGGATAACTAGCTACTTTATATTAGGTACCTGCTAATTTAATAATATTTTGTATTTTGTAGTCTGGTAAAATATTTTTTATGAAGTACTGATAAACAGTAATGTTGGTAATTGGCAAATGAACCGTGAAAATCACAACAAAAAATAATGATGTGCATTTTCTTGTTTTAGTTTGTAACAATTTTGGAACAGCGCCACCTAGCTTCACAACTACAAAACATTAGTGAGTGCTACTCGACCACAGGTAGCGCTGCATAGCTTTAACAGAAGAATATAGATGGCGCCAAATATTGTACAATGTTACTTTTTCAAAAATAACAATTCAATATTTTCCCATTATTTACTAAGTTCATCCATAGGTAAAGTGAATCATATGACTTTACATAGTGGCTATACATAATTTATAGACCAACAATGTGAGGAACGGGTCAAATTGATTGCGTAGTCGTTTACGATGAACAGTTCACTGTGTGCGCCTTGTGACTTGTTGTGTGGTCTAAAAATAGAGTAGCCCCTCAATGACAACTTATTGTGCTTTATCATTTGATCATCTTTAGAAGTTTCATGAATATTTCAATTGTAAAAGAGTCATGCGCTTCAATTGCTTTCGTTTAGTCGAGATTTGTGTTTTATATGTACCTGATGTGATGCATCACGGTTAAATAAAGACGTAAAAAGCCCACAGATTAAAAACTATCGTACAAAAATACAAAAAAAAACAATCAATGAGCTGTCAATACGGCAGCGCGTGTGACACTGTAGGTAGACAAAGATCAAGCTACAACAATCCGTCGAATTTCTTTAATGGATTTTCAACTTTAACGCTAAAGCATTAGATTCAAGGTTGATTTGGAGTATTTGACAGTTTCGAGTAGCTTGATGTGCAGGCGTCTGTACGTTTGGTGCAATTTCAAGTTTTCACAAACAAAAGACACCTTAGTATCTTATCAGTAACAGGCTCGTCCCTGAACCCTAATATAACAGCCAAATGCAAATAATTAGTAACGTTTACAGACAAACTATAGGCCAAAGACCAGCATTCCTTCCAAAAGTCTATGCATTTAGCAAGCACCTTCACGAAGTCGGTAATTGAAATTCAATTTGCTCTCTACCGGGCTTGAAACGTCTGAACGTCGACGGCTTGTCAGTTTAACGAAACGTTACAGATGTTTTCCATTATGGCATCGCTCACACCCACTGAACGAACTTAAAGAACCGTCCAGATTTTATTACCTGGGTACTTGCATAACCGTTTACAATGTATTAAGAATTAGAGATTTGGAGTGGAATTTATTTCTTTGATATAACTAGTATAAAGAAGATGCAAGAATGGGATGAAGAATGAGGAAAATGTCAAATGAGAGGAAAGTTTTGAGTATCTATGGAAACGGATGGTATGCTATTAGAGAAGGGGAAAACCGAGGAAACGTTGCTCGGATTGTGTTGATTGTGTTTATTGTGAAGATGATAATGATATGGCTGGAAAGGGGGTGATTACTGCCATAACGACTGGTGGAAAAGTATCGAAGAACTCGTTTGGGGCTGAATGAGCGTACCCGGCGTATTACGCCACATTACGCCGAACCAAAATAATTTTAAATAGAATGCTGATATAAATTACACAACTTGCAAAAATCCCTAACTCAGTTTTTTTTTATGAATCTTGTATTTGACCTTAGCTCCTACAATAATTATAATAAAAAGTAAACATTTTCCATAACCGGGTCATTCTGAAAAACACACAAACGCGATAAAAGCTAGGAAAAGCTAATTTATTTTGTCAGAATTAAACAATTTCATCTTAAGGAAAGTCGTTAAAAATAAATGAGTATCTAATTTTTTTTTAAATTGGTTGTGTTTATTTTTTTAATTAACACCGATAGATATCAATTAAAATAAACCCAATTCAATTCATTTACATTTTTGCCTGAAGCGATATCACAAAAAAAACTGATATAGATAAATAACTTGCGCTAATAATAATTTTCAATTTTGTTGGTTGGAGAATTAAGATATTTAATTAAGTAATTTTATGTAAAAATTGTGGTTAATTTTTAGCTTAAACTAAGTACAAAATCATTTTTTTTTTTTTTTTTAATTGGATAATTGCACGGATTATAACAGTTTAATTTACTGACCTACTTGTAAAACTCGATTTATTCTTCAAATGCTCAAAAAAAACACAGTTAACATTTTTTCAACAAATTTTGCTCAAAAAATACATTTACGAAGCCTATATGTTCGAAAGTAAAAAAATACGCACTTTAAATGGAACGTGCGGTAAAATAGGTAATCTCATCTAAGTACCTATTTTACCGCACTCCCCGTTGTATAGTGCTGTGCGTATCCTATACAGTTTTTTTTTTTATTTTATTCCCATAAAAGAATATAAGAATTTCACCAAGGAGTTTCATAAAACTAGAATAAATAAGCTGAATGATCGAACCTCCTTGGAAGCGCTTTTGCTCAATACGTTTGTCACACTTTAATACTAAAGAGAAAATGAGATGAAAGTACATCTTTCGTTCTAATTTACATCACGCGCACGTGGCGCCATTTACAAATTCGCGCCATTTTCATAAGGAAATTCCTTTTCAAAAATTATTGTGACTTCCCGACTGTTATCTAAAAACAAAAAGTTTGTTTCATTACCTTTTCTACTGTTTTCTCGCAAATGTGTTGAAAATCGTTGTATGACATGTGCGGAAATTGGTTTTTAGAAACTCGTAACTATGGTAAGCCCTAGACTTCGTCTCGAGTCTTTTGCGGGATACATTTTAACATACCTACTTCCCTGCAGACTACACGTTAAAGGCAAAACATCTGAGTTAAGAATGATTGCAAAATTAACCTAGTTTTCGGCGTAACTTGCCTGAACTACTTGACTGTACTTCCGCATTCATCTACAAAAATATCCAGATACCGACTTTAAAACCACTGTAATCACTGCGTTAGGTACAGTAGGTAGGTACCTAAGACCTAACGTAATGATAATCAAACTCGGCAATCAACAAAATACTGCCATCATTAGTAAGTATATATGTAAGTATATATATATGTAAGTAATCATCAGTAAGTAAAGTATTGCCATATATCGTCGAAACTTTTACTAGGAATCCTAAGGTCAGCAGTGCCTGGTATAATTTTATTACAAGCTTTAAAATCACATGTCCGTTAATAAACAATTCCTATCGCCTTAGAATATCTCCAGTATGAATTTTATTACCGCGGCTCACAAGTATAACTTGTATAAGCTCTAAAGCCAGTTTCAATCCATTTGTATGATAATCTCGACAAGCTCAAATCAAAATAGACCTTCATAACCATCTCGATTTATCCCAATAAAGACTCCTGGAGAAAGGTACTATAACGAAGCGACAGTAATTTTCATATGAATAGTTCTTTTAACAATACATCTATGGATAGGTATAACAATTGTACCTTTATGCTTTTCTATCTTTGTATAATTTTCTCTTATAACTGTTTTGTGAATGTAAACATAAATTCTTTTAAAAATCTTTGTAGCATTGTCGTATCGCACCTGTCTGTGTGAGCCTTAAATCGTCCCCATGTTATACTTATTATTATTAGACTTAAGCATTTTTATAACGATATACGGCTAACAAGTAAGTAAGTTACTATAGCAATAAACATCGATCGTGAAACTTGAATACTTTACATTTTTTTGGTAGTATAACCAGAAGCGACAAACACAGTTGGAGACCGCCTTTACGGTGAAGTACTGAAATAAAAAAGTAAAATAGCCATTCGAATATGCCAGCTTAACTGGCTTACTTAGCTTATGAATAAGCTAGTCTTATAAATTACTATAAGAAGACTGAGGCTGGCAGAGTAAAGAGATATGCTGCTGGCAGAAATATACGACGAACTATTTCCTTAGGAAACAATGATAGCAGAAGCTATATTGTAAAACGTTGATAAAATGGACTGATAATAAATAACAAAACATAGAATTAATAATCGGGTATTACAAACTGAACTACAAATGAAAAATAACATATTTTGAAATAACGCAAAACAAGTTTCTCTTTGATACATTAACTATTTTGTCTTTTATGTGCGCACTATTAACAATGTCAAATGCATTTAATAATCCGGAATGGAATGGTATAAATCTAATGAGCTAATATGCCTTGGAGCGAAAAGAAACTACTTGTTTACTAACTCCCCTTGACTGATTGCCGAATAAGATATAATGCAACTTGTACGATTTATTTCTATCTAACGAAGTGTTAAACAAGGTGTCATACTTGGCATCTTAAGCCTCGGGTAGACAACTCACTCACTCAACATAGGAATGTATTAAAAAATAATTGCGATATATTTTTTTTTCTTCAAAACGGCGGACGCATGTATTCATGTCCAACCGTAAGAAAATTAATGTATCAAGATTTGAATGAAAATTCCTAAACCCATTTAACACTCTGAAGATAGAATGCGTAATATCAAGTAAAAGAGCGACAGCCTATTTAACAACAACATATTCAACATTTAGCATATTTTAACATTTTAGTCGTCTTACATCTTGTCGCAAATAAATTATTTTTCTTGCTTTCTTCTTTCTTTCAATGACTACTACAAATTCATTAAAAAAAAACATTTGAATTATTAAAAAAAATATAAATATTATTCATAATCATCATGATGCATGACCTAGTTTGAAACATCCCGTAGCGAACGCAGTCCGAGCATTGTGTTCCAAGGACGGCGCGGAATGGAACGGCGATGTCACCGGAGAATTGCAGACTCCGTAAAATTTTAATAAATCTTTATTAGATAATCATTTCTCGATATATTATAAAAAAGTCGTTTTGTATTCAATAAATCCCATCCAAATTCAATAGTTTTCATTATGTACGTGTCTTATTAAGAAAAAATAATTTACAATTTCACGCGATATTTTATGCGTTTGCAATTTTCCGGTGACGGCGACATTGTTTGGATACGTAAACATTATTAACGGGGTGTTTCATAATTCTTATGCATTATTTATTTTTATTGTACTTATTATCTTAATTACTATTTATTTTTAATTATAGGAGGAATAAGAGGTAGTTTATGTCGGGTACATTAAATGGGCTGCCTTTGTAAAAATAATAAAATGGATGACTTAGGGTAAGTAACAAAAAATATCTCGAAAAACTAAGAGAAGAGATCAAGTCAGCCGCTATAAATTGTTTCCTCAACTCGATCTCGAACAGTTCGAAGCTGTTGAAGCCAACTCAATACAGTTAAAAACCACTTGACATTCTTTCATGATCAAAGCTAAAATGTTGTTAATGAGCGATGAACATGTGAAATTAATGTTACACTCTCATAACATGTAATTCCCTCATAATTGTTTAAATGGCCCGTCGGATGAACTATTTTCCAAGTTATACGAAAGTAATAAAAAGGAACATTTTATTATCACTTGCCGTTCCATGTAACTTGAAGGAGAACTCAGGGAATGCTGTAGAATGCCGTTGGGTGATGAAAGCACAAACACCGGTTTTCTTCATTTGGTGTAGAAGACTGCCTCTTTAGTAGTTTTATCGTTAGTGAGAATGGCGTTAACTTGTGATAATTTCTTAGATGTTACCAACTTACTAGGCTTGGTTTCGTAAGGGATATAAGTAAATGAAGGAACCTACTGAGATCTTTGTGCTGTTTTTTCTACACTGTTCATCAATTACAGCCACAGTCATCATGCTTGGCATGACTGTGGCTATCATTGATCATTGAAACTTTTGGGAAAACCATCAATTTTATATTGGCAGTTTTATCTTGGTCCTATTAAACTATATTTTGATTTATAAAAGCTTTATCCACTAGTGTAACACACTGTACTGTCTGGAGAATCTCCTTGGCTCCAGGTCTCTGGCAGACAAGGTAGCCCATTGGAAGCGTCTGGCAAAAAGTAAATGAGAATTTGAATTAGGAATATGAAAATATGTTTTTTTTTTATATGGGACTCCGTACCAGCGTTCATTGAAGGCAGATGTCAAATATATTATGAAGTTTAAATATCAAATATTGTTTTATTTATCTTAATAATTTTAAGTAGCACTAGCGTGAGTCCGCTAGTGTTACAGTACAAAGGCGGAATTAATGCTTTAGGCATTTTCTACCAGTCGACTTTTAAGTCGACTATCTTTAGGTGGTGCAAAGACAGAATATGGCAGATCCACATCTATGACTGTAATTCTTTCATCATTTTCTATCACAACACTAAAATATAAGATTTTTTATAACACGTTTCATGTATCCCAGTCCTAACATCATGTGTCCGACTGGCCGGACCAGACACTTTGGGCGCGTCGTAATCCGATTTAAGTATCGATAACACAACTCGTTGACATGTATTTATATTTGTATCGAGAGCGTGCGTAATGCAGGCCTTCAATACATCATTAGGATCGTACGGATCGATTTTTGTGCTAATTACTAAGTAGGTCTATTGATAAGTTTTATTTTTGTATGTTTATCTATGTTTTGACATATTTGGAGCTTAGCATTTATAAAAGCTTTTTACTCAATATGAACTTGAACTTTTCATGAAAGCCAAAGTTATGCTTATGTTGACTGATCCTTAAATGTTGTGATAAGCTACTTCACGTAAAAATCATTTTATTATCAAATATATTATTTTAGGTTCCAGTTAATGGGTTGTTGAGGTCTGGTAGGCAACCGCTCCACGTAAAATACTGGTGTTCAGCTGAATCCGGTTTGACTGGAAGCCGACCCCAATATAGTTTGGAAAAGGCTAGGCAGATGAGATTCTTATTGGTCGAGAGGACAGCCTCTCGCTACGCAATCCTAATAATGCTAGTATACTAAGCCTGCAGTTCTCTGATAGCAAAAATGTAACAATACACAATAATCCATTATCATTGTCGCTATCAAACATCCGTACTTTTAATTAGGAAGTCAACATATCCGTATGTCGATTGCAATGAATATGTCACGCTATCTGTCGCATTAGTCAGTTTAATTTGCAAACTAATCAACTGAATGGTAATCAGAATCGGTTTCACTTGACATTTTCTTATTAAAGCAGTTTCTACTACTGTCAAGAACATTCATCTTTAGACCAGGTTAAATAAAACTAATTAAATCTAGCACTGGCAGATTCTGATTGGACTGTTCAATGAATGAGCTTTTAGTGATGAATAATGATTTCAATTATATGAAATGTAGGACATGGGACACGGTTGACTTGGAATGGGAATCATAATTTATCTTTTATAATTGATACCTCATACACAGTAACGATCCTATGAATGTTTTTGAATAGTACTGAAACCGCAGAACACGTTACAAAGATCTAAGACCACAAAATATAAGTTAATACATGAATAAAATTTAAATAAAATCTTCAAGAAATATTTATTATCTGGCAGATACATAATAAGGATTAATACCTTTCTGGACTCTCGTAAAAACTAAACTAGAAGTCTTCAATCAATTAGATTGACACCTCTAGTTTCTCTGAAAGGAGTCAATAAAATAACTTGAATAATGAGCAAGGAAAAAGGTGTGATCTCAAGAATAGTGTCGTAATGAACTCAATGACATTTCCATGGTAATCGATTTATATTTTTATCTTCAACCATACCAAAGCGCTTAATCGCTTTGCCAACAAGAAAGCGCTTTGCCGACAAGAATTATGCCAATTAAAAGCTATCGTCGTCTGAGACGTGGGAATGAAAAAGTGGGAACTATGAGATTTTGTGAATGGCCCTCCTTTGCGACACTGGGAAAACTTTTTAATTTGTGTGTTATATAAATATCAATATTTATGTAAGTAGTGATATTTTTATAACACAAGTAGGCTAGAAAAGTATCAATCTGGCAACACAATGCCTCCGAGATACATTCGTGATCGAGGAGCTTTATCTTCACTTGACAGGCTGAAAAATACGAACGTCTTTGCACTGATTTTGACGTTTAATTGACGTTTCCCAAGAACCGCTCGAGTTTAAAGATAAATTGAATGCTTCGAAGTGTCTTGACAAATGCACATAAATAAATCTTACATTACGATTCTGTTTACCGATTGCGTGAAACGCGGAATAAAATATGTAACAAACTAGAAGTGTTGACGTAACGGTAGCAATTACCATGTAAATTAAATATGTTTTTTTTTAGGAATGATTTATAGTTTTTAATAAGGTGATTATCTGAATACATAAAACAGGATAATTATATTGATTTGAATATAATTATTTGGTACTTAAGTAAGGTTTTTAAGTAGATATTACCTTCACTTTTAAATGGATACCTATTAGCAAGAGTTTAACCGAAAGGCAAAAGAATGTTCCTGCAATTGGAAATGAAAGTACTAAAGAAATAATTGAAAAAGTTATCTTTATGGCTCGAACAAATGTTTACTGATGATTGCCTTTTAAGGTCACTTAAGTAACATCAGTGCAATTTTTCAAACAATCCCGTAATCACATTAAATTACCTTTTAAAATTCCAAGGTGCACTTATTATTTTTGTTAAAATATCACCGCAACAAACGAGCCAATTTTGGGCGTATCACAATAATTAAAGAATTCAATAAACCAGCTCTTAAGATTTGCAACTTCACTCGAGGTTTATCGCGGCATATTTTCCCGATAATTATATGTAATTTTATTTATGCTTGCAGAGTAATCGTCTCACCGGCCACTTATTTGGTGGTCCGCAATTTTTTTACGCTTTACGAAAAAAGGCCGGTTGACAACTTGATAATTTAACGGTGTAATTATTTCTTTAACAATAAGAGCTAGTATTGTAAAACATCGTAAAACTGTCGGTGATCGAAATAAGATTGTCGATCGTTGATGTTATCAGTTTTATAAAGTTGTACAGCTTTGTCAGAATCTGATTTATTTGTGTATGGTACATATCGACGGCGTGCGTTAATCTGCCATTGTAGCCGTGAAGTTTATGAAAAGCAAAAGAAATCGGACTCAATCACTTGTGCCACAAGATTTCATTTTACTTGCGGCTTTTTTAATTGTTTTTGCTGCACCCTTTTAAATGAACTTTAATTTGTCTTAACGTATCTTGTCCACTTTTCGGATATGTATAACGTTGGTTTTATAAATAGAGTTAATTTATTATTTGTCCCGAATGTTGAAAAAGTTTCAACGCTTGTCAACTATCAAAAGTAGAACGCATGACCTGATTAAATTATTTTTCCGTAGAAATAAAAGCTGATTTGGAAATGTCAAATAAATTATTTCTTATGAAGCGATTCATTTTGGTGTTTTGACAAATTTAAAAAACGAAAAGATTTCAATTTTCATCAAAAACAACTGAAAAAAATTACATAAAATCAAAATCATACAAAAATGTAGGTGAAAGTTGAGCATCTTCACGATTTCTTCAATAAACAAACGTTATGGCTTCCAGTGTGCAACCAGCTGAATATCAATGTAGGTAAAGAGCACTTAATGACATCTGCAACCATCTGCAACATATATAAAATGCTGATTTGCAGCCGTTTATGTATATTGCAGATGTGATGTGATGTCCGCATTCAACATGGCGGAAAGTTATTAGAAATCCATTACAAAGGTCATCGACCCCATGCTCAATGTTAGTGCTGACCACAAAACCTAGACTACGCTCTACATAGACCGCAACATAGGCACATTATGGATACTTCGAATAATCTTTAAATTTCACAAAATGGATATTTCTACTAACGGTGGCGAGAGAAAATACTATTCGCAAAGCTTGGCAAACGGATTGGTTTTGTTTGGAGAGGGTATTGTACTCTAAATAATATTCCCCGCATTGTCTTTGATAAGATGAGTCTTTAAGTCAGTATCCAGAGGTATCCTGCCTTGTTTTCGTCAAGAGAAAATACGGAAAGCCATAGACACTGTATTACACCATAAGAGGTGTTTTAGACAACAGATATTATAGAACCGTAGTATATAGAAAAATAACAAGATTTAGCCTGTATTTCTATAAAGTTAAGAACAAGTGCTAAGTTGGAACGCTCACATTCGCGTAAAGATATGGCCTGCGTAGACTGGCGGACGGGACGGCAGAGGATTTTCAATTTATCAATTGAATTTAATTGTTTTCCAATCGAAATAAGGTATATTATGTCGATGCTCGGTGATCGGTCTAGAAGCATCGCTGCAGCGCAGTTTTCAGCCGATCACAGAGCATTGCACACAGTCTGTGCAGACCATTAGAGTTACTATTTTGAGCGAGCCTATTGTCATCAACCGAGCGAACATTAACTTATACGCTGCACTGCCACAGAGAAATTCCTACTGGAAAAACCCATAGACTTTTCTCGACCTGTCGATCATACCCACCAAGGTCTATGACCCAGTTCTGCAGACAAAGACCATCAAGGCAAATAGTAATGGAACCTCAAGTAATTTACTGAACTCAGAAATTTAAGTTTAGAACTTGTCAAACTGTGTAGTTTAATGAAAAGTTGGACAAGATCACACACTATAGAAAGTTCGAAAAGTTCTCAATAAAACTCAATTAATGTAATTAATGTAGTAGTAATTAATTTGGATTTGTTTTCGAATTCATTCGGAATAAATATTTGTATGGCTTACAGATAGTTGTTCCGGGTCTGGCTGTTTTTGTACATGTGAGTTTGTATGTTTGTAAACGCGCCTACGATACAGGAGAAATTCCTAGTGTGGGTTGCCCCCCGTTTAAAAAAAAAAGAATACAAAAAAGAAAAAAATATATATCTCGATGAAGTCTTAGGAAAGTTTAGGTTTTATCAGAAACTACTACGTTTTAACAACGTAGAGGACGCTACATGGTCTCAATTGGCCAACAATGGCGAACAGTGAAAGACTCGCCTTGGCCTAACAATGGGACATGTCACTACTAAACATACACGGTATAGCATTTGTGTGAAAAAGAAACACAGTTAACGGGTTGGACACCTGCATGTTTTAGGGTTACTACAAAAAGTGATGAAAACATTTTTCATTTAAACATTTTTGAGAATTAATATTGATTGGTGACGTAACTCACGAAAGTTTTCACGATTCATATATATAAGAATCGTGAAAACTTACACGAATAACGAAAAAAACCCATGAAATAGGTATTTATGTCTTAGGCACTCATGGGTTTTATAGAACAATTGTACAGTATCACGATTAGGTACAAGCCTGAGGGCAGAATAGTTATCGAGAGAGACCTACTAGGACACTGGCTTAATTTTTCAATGTCTGGAGCGGAATAGTATTCGATAAAGACCTATTAAGGCACTGACTTAGTTTACCAATGGCTGAGTGGAACAGTTTTTGTAAAAGACCTACTAGGACACTGACTTAGCATTTCAATAATATTATCAAAGCGAGCCAAACAAAATGAATTTAATTGAATAACATTTGACACAGGCATCAATCATTATTTCCATAACAATTTGGGAATTTATAAACAAAAAAGAAACGTATGTTAAACGAGTCCTAGTCGACGTATGTCTAAAAATAAAGTAATCTGAGTGCGGTGCCCCTGTTCAGAACATGAGCCACACGATGAAGTCCCCCAAGTGCCCATACACCTATATTTTGAGGGACACCGATGCTGCAATTAACGTAGCCACCTGAGCCCAAACGATCTAAGGAGTTAACCATCGACTCAAATAGAAGGAGTATGCAATACAATACAAATCTATAAATATGTTAGTCATAAAACACCTAAATAATTGTTAAAAATAATACAGTTATTAGCCCATAAAACATGCTTCATTAAGATCTTTTGTTATGAGCAGTAAGTTATAGCTAAGTGGACATTATAGGTAAGTTATAGGTAGCCAGTAGGTGGTCAAAGAAGTTTCTTAATTAAGTCACATAAGCTATCTTTGCACAATGATTACTAAATTGACATTTGAAATAATGGATTGCGTAATCAGTGATTACGATTTCTGATACACTGAGTCTGTACATGGGCATTTGTGTTGTTATGGGTCATCACTATATGCAGTCATTACGAGATAATCGAGAATGATTATATATTATCGTACATATTCATACGCTGTGAGTAGGTAATGGCTGTACTAGGTATATGGTTAAACAATATTCTTCTCTTATACTTGCGTTATAAAGAAAATATAGGTACTAGAACTATAAAGAGGATGTGAAATTTTGAGTTTTTGTATCTCCGGAATCTATAAATCTATATCTATACTAATGTTATAAAGAGAAAATATTTGTATTTTTGCATGTAACGAATAATCTTAAAAAGTACTGGACCGATTAGAAAAAATCTTTCAGCAATGGATAGCTATATTATCAGCGAGTAACGTAGGCTATATTTTATCCCCGTACTCCCACGGAAACGAGAACTACGCGGGTGAAGCCGTGTGACGGCCGCATGTAATAATATTATAAATGCGAAAGTTTGGATGGACGTTTGTTACGCAATCACTTCAGAACGACTGAACTGATCTTGATGAAATTTGGCTCAGAGCTAGATTATAGTCTGAAATAACAGATAGGATACTTTGTATGTTCCCTCGGGGTAATTTTTGACATTCACGCGGGCGGAGCCACGGACGGCAGCTAGTTATTGTATATTTTTAAAACACGTACCATTTGAAAGGTTCATTATTCCAGATGGAGATAAGCTGTATATTAGTATCATCTCAGCGACAATCAATGACAAAATCGTTTCAAAATGTAGAGAAACAGGACGTGGTTTTTGCATTGCGACTGAGATGAGGATGGGAACGAACCTTCAAAAAAAAAATACATAACTAATTTCCAAACGGACACGCATCATCATTTGCTAGCCTTTTTCCTAACTATATTGGGGTCGGCTTCAAATCAAACCGGATTCAGCTGAATACCAGTATTTTACGTGGAGCGGCTGCTTACCAGACCTCCACAACCCATTAACTGGGTAACACGGTAGTTCTTGGCAAGACTGGAGTCAGATTTACTGGCTTCTGACAATCCGTAACGACTGCCAAAGATCTACAAATGACAGCTGGGACCTACTCCTTCGCTTTGCTTTTCTGATTAATTTCGTTGTGGGATCCAAGACAGTTA
This sequence comes from Mamestra configurata, assembly GCA_002192655.3. Classification (NCBI taxonomy): domain Eukaryota; kingdom Metazoa; phylum Arthropoda; class Insecta; order Lepidoptera; family Noctuidae; genus Mamestra; species Mamestra configurata. The sequence goes on along the minus strand of NDFZ01005392.1, from coordinate 533,002 downwards.
AATCGTTTCTCCGGGACGGGTCGAGCTTCATTGACTCGGCGTTTCTCTGGTGGTCACCGCTGTCGATTCTGGCTTTCAGGACGCCCAGTGGTTGGGAATTTATGGCGGGCTTGACCCAAAAATAAATAAGCCGGGACCAACGGTTTTACGTACTTTCCGATGCACGGAGAAAACTCGGTATGTTAAGATGGTCATCCATCCACAGGCCAAAATTGGCAAGCGTTGCTTAACCTTGAAGATCGACCCGTGCGGCTGTTATTGTTTTAGCCACGAGCCCCTTCTAAACGATAAAAGTTAGTAAAAAGCTTGCAAACAGTTCGAGCATTTTCGCTTTAAAAGTAACAATGGTTCATGCTATTTTGGAGCAAGCAAAACTAACTTCAAATAAAATGTAACGTCCCATAATTGCTTGACCTTATTAATTTAATTTTCAGCATGACTTGACTTCATTCTTATTATGATAATTTTACCAAAAATCGTACTAAGATGTTAGCGATTTAGTTTATTTTTGCAGATTTTTATCGACATCCGTCCGGTGTGAAATAGTATTTTAAATTATCACTTTACCACTTAATATTTTATAACACAATTTATATGAACAGGACCACATACGTAGTTTACTGCGTTAAGAGACCAATAAAATGATATCCAATATATTTTTTATATTCGCAGGATGTGGTAGGTTGGCCGGAAAATGCTTCATAACTTATTTTATTTTTGAAAGGTTATCAATAAACGTAATTTAATTGCAAAGCGTCAATGTCAACTTGATCCTAATTGGCATCAAAATTCTTAAGCCATTTTAAAAGTGCTTGAAGACTAGAAATGTGTGATCATTAATTTTGTATGTCGTAAATCAAACACTGGTAAAAAAACAATTAAGTACCTACCTAGCGAATCTGCTAAGGACAGACATCATGGAAAACATATTAATTAAATGTTTAATTTGAACTATAATTAGATAGAAGAGTCGGATTGACTAGTTCAAAATTACATCTAGAAATTGGCTCCGAACCACAATTAATCAGTTAATCACCTTTTCATTAGGATCTGAATTGGCATTCAAACGTAGCTCGCAACCAACAAAATGATTTCAAAGCATGAGAAAATGACATCGTTTAAATCATTTAGGAATTCGATTTTCGCAAAAGTAGGGATTCGCGTCAACATGTACGTCATGCTGAGTCATATAACATTGACGATCGTCAACCAGTGGAGTCAAATGGTTTTTCTGCTTACCAATGAAAGTAAGGAAGCAGTATCCAAACGTTTCATAATCATCGTCGTCGATAAGTTTACAAACTTTGATAGTTCATAACATAAACTGTATAGAGGCGGTTTTAAAATCGGCTATAATTCCGGCTAATATTGCCACTGATCCATGCCGATAGAGACAATTTGTCCGTTCAAGACTTACATTATACAGTGTCTACGTTCTTCAGAACCGAAAAGAGACAAAAAGGAAATCGGTCTCAACTCTCTACGTGTTTCATAAATGTATTATTTAAAAAAATCTAGGAATCTGCAGAGCAATTTTACATGCCTTTTTTTTTAGGGTGGGATATCATGAAATGACTACTTCCGCTCTGGGTGGAGCGGAAGGGCGTGTCAGACTCTTACTGACTAAAACCCATCCGTGTTCCTTCTAAAGCCCTTTGCGTTCCAGGGCCGCGGTGACTCTTTCGAAGAAATTCCGCAAACCTGGCAGGCTCTGGCCCTAGCGGGCTCCGCCTTCACATCGGTGTGAAATTTTTGCACGAGTCTATAGACGCAAAATCATGCTCACAAACTCACACGCATGTGACTCGCCCCGAGTCCGATTGAGAGGAAACGATAAGGGACCCAGTTCCCGTAAGAAAATACGTGAGGCGTAGTGTAGACGGCCGCTTTCGTTCGTCCCCGCCACTGTCGGAAGTCGCCAGTTCTCGTCCACCGAAGCGCTTCCGTCACTTATTAAAGTTCCATTCGTCACGTCATGTAGGGTTACCCGAAACGCGATATTCGATTTTCTTATTCTTCTTGTGCCTCGTATCTATATCAAGATGGAGCGGTAATCGGGAAACAGGGATCGTTATTATGTGTTAATCTATTAGGTACAGTTTCGTTAAAGTTTTGGTTGAAGGATCAGCTTCGATTTTTATATAAATTCCATAGTATGCAATAGGATAAGCGTTGGATGAGATCTTGTCGGATGCAGTCGCATATTGTCAAACACATTTCATGTCGCTTTAATAAATGTCTCCAGTTTAAATATCTAACACACTTGGCATGCATTAATTCTGCGTGAAAAATTATAATCTATGTCAATTTTTTTGTTTTTTGCGAGATTTGACTGGACTCAGTAGCATCACGTGTTTGTCGTATCAGTTTGACATTTACGTCGCGCATTACTTAATTTATATTGCACTTCACATGCACTTATGTGTACGATAGTGTCATCTTGAGATGTCCACGTTCTTTTGAAACGACATATCGTTTAAAATGGCCGGTTTCCCTAATAATTGCCTATAAAAATAAATTGTGAAACGATTTGTTTTTATAGCAAAACGGTATGAATCTACGTCAAATCCTATTCAAAAAAGTCAGAGAAGAATTTTTATAGTATAATCAAAACTTGTATGCGCTTAACAAGAAGTTAAATAGCTCTCAATTATTTTTAATTATAAGCTGTTGTCGCGCGATTCACTGACAAAAGATGGTAACAAAACAGACCATTAACCCTTTCTTCCCATTGAATTTCAAACCTTAAGTACAGGTAGTTAAGGATGTATTTTTAGCAGACACGTCTTAAATATTTGAGTTGTGTCATCTTTGGAGAATAGGCGCAGATAAGCTGTAGACTAATTAAATCAACAAAACAATAACGACCTAAAGTCATATGACAGGATATGCGCTTATTATTTTTAGTACATTCTCTTTGTTTTAGATCATTCACCTTAGTCAAGAACGCATAAAAATGCTATGAAATTATTTTCTTTTTGTTTTCTTTAGAAGAATAAGTAGTAGCTCATCGTCTAACTAAATATTAAGTACGTAGCAATCCTTCAGGGATTTCCACAGGTAAACTATAATATTTCTAAGAAGTGTAGAGTACCTAGATTACGAATGACAGATAAACTCATAAGTTTTCTTAATTTCCTCGTATGAAACCTTTTCTTTTCAAAGGCTAATTGAATATATAAGTTACTAGGGGAAAAAAATACCTAGTGAAATGGGAGACCTTGACAACTCTATTTCATCTATTTATTTGTAGTGCGAAAAAAATGAACCAGAGACCAATGTTCCAATGTTATATTATAGTAAACATATTGTAAACAGGATAGAACGCTACTTTCTTAATTATTTATTAATAAAGTCTAAACAGTTTTGAAACATAGGTGCATAGGAAACTTAATTTTAATTAAGGTATTATATTTTCAAGAAACGAAAGAAAAGTGAAAGACAAAAAGAAATTAAAAACAACTTAACTTTTCAAGTTTACCAACCATATCAGAAACACATCAATAAAATCCATCCTACAATTTGGTGCATGATGAATATCATACCCAATTTCTTATGTCGTGTGTAAAGGAGAACAAAATATTACTACCAGGTGATAAATAAAGCTGCGTAGCCGTAGGGCACAGCAGGTTGATCACTTTATCATCATTACTGACAAAGGTATTGCCACATTAAAGATGTAATTCACCTCTTTCCATACACCGATGTCGGCTCCGCATTGGACGAAACATTATCAGATAAAAAATTCTTGAGGAAACATTCACTTTATTGTACATCATTTTATTGCATTTTTACTTTCTGATGCTATTATAAGCGGGGAGGTTTGTTTTTAACTTTTGATAAGCGATGATGTGGTCGAAGATGGAGTACGCTTGCCTAGAATTAACCTATTCACTCTTGACTTAAATACTCCCAGGTTGTAGCTGTCAGGGAACACAGACTCAGGCAGGTAATTCCACTCCTTAGCTGTACGCACAATGAATGTGTTCACAATACGTTTTGTGCGTGGGATGTCCACCACGTACCGGTGGCGCATCGCCGTGCGTCTTGGCGGAATTAAACTACGCAATTTCGTCGCACATTCCCCATATGCAACCGATAGAAAACCGACAGGCTAACAACTCGGTGTCGATTCTCAAGACTTTGGAGCTTCGACTAGACGAGCCTATCATAGCTGATGATCCTCTAAGCTCGTTTCTCAATTGACTCAAGGGGTTTGGACAACTTACCTACTATAAAGGCACTAGGACTAAAAAATATATAAATTTATTAGTCCTAGTGCCTTAATTAACTAGTATAGGATAGTATACATTTATTAGTCCTAGTGCCTTAATTAACTAGTATAGGATAATATCTATTTATTTAGCAAGTATCATTGTTAAATAATATTGAGGTATTAACGATACGAGGACATCTACATACAACTACGTTTCTATAAATAGTTGCCTTAATATAACAGTAAAAGTTTAACTACAATAATAATAGAGTTCTACGATAGTTTTTGGTTCATCCAAAGAGCCGTCACAAAATTGAAACTTAATTTTGTGTTTACTTAAATAAGTCATTAATAATAATAATCCGAAGTTCAATAATAAAATATATGTATTTTTCTAATAATCATATAAACATAGACCAAATAATCTTGTGTAACAACATTATGATTAGAAAAGGCGCAGAAATGACTCTTAAACGCAACGAGTTGATTTAAAATGTTCGTAAATGTTATGAGAAGTTTATACAACTCTTGGTGGTGGTCGAGCGATCAGGAATTGACACACTGAGACAAACCAACTTAAAAATAACAAATCAGCAGACATTAAAATCCTGATCTCAGTTAGAAACAAATATAAGAGTAGCATTTTTAGCATAATTAGATCATGATTAAGTACGTTCATCTTCGGTCAAGTACGAAATATCAACTCAACATCACGAAGAAGAATTAAGAGATCTCGACGACCCTTCACAGACATGCCTGGCAAATACTGCCGAGGAGAACCAAAACAATGGGATAAGGCTAGGCAAAGAAAGAGAATAATTAGAACAATGGCACCACAGTTTTGTTTTAGTGGGCATATAGGTTTAAGAAAGGAAAACACCATCAAACCGATAAACAAATGTCATTTATAGGAGTAGCAGGCACAAAAAATGATCTTTCAAAATCAATGAAAAAGGCCTACGGGGAAATGTGGAAGAGCTGGGAATTTAAGACTTTCGGCCACTAATTAAAAGATATTGGTATCAAGCGACAAACCTAAAAGAACCAAATAAAACCAACAAGCGCGATTACACTAAATCCAAAGTTGGTACAATAGACATCAAAAACAACGTGTTATCTACAAATCATTTGTCAACATGTTTAACAAATGATTGTAGAAATATGGCCATGCAATTAGTTGTTTTATTAGATCGTCTTGGATTCGATTAAAACTTCCAAACAAACAAGCAAAATAACATCAAATAGTAGTCATGCCAATAATTAAATTGACAAGCTTGCGCAAATGTAAACAAAACTAAACTTGTAAGTATTTCTCTGTTGGTAACCGTACCAACAGTCATTGCAGTAAACGATGATTAACTATGGTTGTCGATACCTTAAAAGGAGACAGCGAGGGGTTTGGTGATCCACGCCGCAATGTACAGCGAATTGAAGTGGAGGCAATAGCTTCCCTGTCGCCACCCGGTGGCAACTGGGAATTTCATTCCCGATTGCCACCTGGGGGCAATCCATGTGGGGGCTGGGGGGGACTGGGAATATTCGACGAATATATGGACAGGCAACCTTTTGCCAAAATGATCTGAGTTGTCACTTAGCATGTAATCTGCACCTTGTGAGTTCTTACCGATAAATTGATGGACCAATTAAAGGTGTAGTGTTATCATTGAGACCAGTTGGAAATAAATTGGTACAAAAGTGACAGTTCCAGAAGTAAATCAACTTTCGTTTCTTTCTTCTATTTTATAAATGTGTCTTGATACTTGATACACTTATCATTCAGTGTTATCAGGTCGTAAGTTAATTCAGTGTTTCAGAGTTTTTTTAGTGGCGATAAATCCTTGCGTTTACTGGTCCCTTTTCTGATACAGAGTCGTAAAAATTATGGGCGGTCCGTGTGATCATTATTTTTTTGTTTCTGCATGATAAACGTCGATTCCTGTTGTGGGTTATCTATTACATACATCTTTGATGCCCAAAATGGCCAAAATATTCTTAATGTTATGTCATTCATTGTCATCGATAGTAATGAAGATTGGGAAATTTTATGAAAATAATTGACATGATGATGATATTACATCCTTATTTAAAGTTTTCGCAGTGGGTAAAATTAGTTTTAATATACAAATCTTGATTTGTAAACCTCTGCCTCTCTGTTAACATGTCTAACAACGTAAGTGACAGATAAAAATAAAACAGCAAGCTGCATCGTGTCCGAGCGTATGACAATCTAATATAGGTCATACCTCTAGTCACGAGACGAGTTCAACCCGTGCACAACTGGTAGTAACCGCCGCCACAAAGAAATTAAAAACTGGTTCGATGTTCTTGACTAAAGAGCGTGCATTACATGAATATGTTACAAAGATAAGGGTTAGGTCAAAGTATACGTGTTTTGTTAATTGTGAACTAGTAAATCTAGTTTTTTTTTTTAGTTAATGTCGAAAGTATTCTGTAGAGCATATGACGTTGAAGCTTGTAATCGTAGATTATAACATAAAGCAAAAATAAACGTTCAATCTGACACTTAGTTAAGTGCACGAGAAGAAATAAAAGTAATGACCACCCAATAAAAGCATGTTCAACATTAACATAAAGGCGAGTCAGAAAAAAGAGAATAAAAACGAAAAGTTATTGCAAAAGAATATTTTACGTTATACTTTAACGAAGGCGAACTTCTGAACTCGGAGCACCAGTTAATAGACATCCGCAACCTCGTCCAGTTGCGGTTACGTACGACAACCTTATACAGGGACTCGACTTTATACACCGTATACAATGACAACTTGACGACAGATCTTTACGACATTGCGAAACTTCGGAATAAATTAGACAATGCGATCGAGGACACCACGAAGGTTTTTCGCAATTCCATAAATATACAAAACACTTAAACTAAACAGATATCTCGCTAAATATACATACCAATCCGCATAATAATAACCCAATAAAAAAATTTAATCGTCGAGCAAATTGAAGATTTTTTGACTAATTAGCGTACTTTTGAAACTCAATTCATTTATCACCGACCTAATTTAGCCACAATTAGCAATAATAAAGCATCTGCAATAAACACGTAATGCTGTTGATATCCTTACAATTTCATTAAAAGTTACAGCCACGATGTCCTTCTTCGGCACTCAGACAATACTTGAACAATAAAACGAAGTCAGATAGTCGCTGAATCACTTGACATACATTTGTGAGAAGAGAAATTCTTACGTGGAGCTTCAAAATATTTCAGCTAATTGAACCCAATCAATCAAAAAATCTAGAAAAAGCAGGCTATCTCTTATTCTTTACTTCAATAAAATAATTAATGACCTCGAACCGGGAAATAATTCTACACGTTATGAACCAAATGATATGTAAAATAATTCTAGTAATATTTTGTTCAATGGAACATTCGAATGCTGGAATGTGACCATTAAATCTTGAGTTAGAGTGGTTTGTCGCGTTCTAGAGCCCTAAAATATATGGAGATGTGCTTATTTCTCAATTCTGAGAAGACAATGTGATATACATTGATCCATTATTTATGTTGCATTATTTCTATAATAATATTTATATTCAATAAATTATATTATGATTTATTTTCGAGTGTGAGAGTTTTGTTATTTGATTTTTATTTATTTGTGGTAACCATGAATGGAAATATTCACAAGAGAGTACCTAATGGTGATGATACCACTAATTGTTAAAAGATAAATGAAGATAATAAGATAGCAAGCGTAAGTAAGAAGCCGATTATTTTCACATTAATTAATCTAAATATAAATTTGGACATATATATATCATTAAAATAATTTAACAATACAGTAAAGACCATTTTGTAAAACGAGATTTCTCCTCACCATTTTTGGTAACAATAACTGGTCATATTTCGAGCAGAGTTTCCACCTCGTTGAGTTTATTTGTTCTGGCTTTTCACGGTTCAGTTAAAAAGTTCAAAGGCAGAAATTCTGCAATTATTCAAAGGCAAAAATTGGGTACTTTGTTTATATTCACGTATTTCACTTGTTAGATCTATTTTAAGAATCAGGTTTAATTTTTGGAACAGGATGGAGTGGTAAACTGGTTGGATTCGTGATACAATTCAACTATATTCGCCTTTAATTCACAAAGTCAATGTCTCCATTCACCTCCTTGACATTTCAACGACGAAGAAATTACCTTCTTTATCGCATTCACTTATATGTCAAGACGATTATAATTCGCATCATAAACCAATTTTATCAACTATTATCTCTTTTCAATCTAATCTTTCATTATTTCAGACGTTTTACTGTACAAACAGCAACAAATTATCATGTCCATATCATTGGATGTCAGATATAAGTAATTTATTAACTCACTGTCTGCATACGGACGCAAAATTCCAACAATCTGCATAAGACTTGACTGGGGCAAGTGATACAGTAACATTATTTAGTATCCAGTGAACCGATAAATATGTAAATGAAAAGACAGGCAGTAGAGATAAATTGTGTACATATACGTTTTAACCCACGTGTTTCATCAAAAGAGGGCATAGAACAGAGTGATAATAAATTATTGTAAATTAGTAGAGCTGTTTTTGTTTAACGTTATTAATTGGAATACGTTTTAACTTGGTGTGTAAGACCTCAACCTTGAATGGCCCAACCTTTTGAACACCATAGGCTCAATTATCTAGTACAGACAAAACAAAAGCGTTAATAGACATAAGCCTTGACATCATATCAATTATAATATGAGTATACATACATACGTGACGATTATTAAAATATTTTCAGACGTTTAAAGAACCTTCCAGTGAAAGTTTAAAGAAGGTTTTTCTTCTTTTGGTATCCCATTAACATGGGCCACAATATGATATGGCAACATAAAATTAATTATAACCCTACTAGCATAGGTATAATTATTTTGATTCCTTTGCAGTTTTTCTCAGAATGCCGACTGTCCATTTATATTCTGTTAGCCCTTGTAGTCAATATAAATCTGTCCCAGTAAATGTCAACCGTCATGGTGACCGTTTTACATTGAAAGGTTGAAGTTTTCACGTTCGTTTTAGAAGTGAAGAAATGTTGGTAAAATGAAGAGTTTTATGAAAACAACAGAATAGAGTCAAAACAACGTAATTTCAATGATGACATTGTGAAACACAACGTTTGAAGCATACGAGTGTGATGGGACAATGATAAGGACAATCATAAAGGTTATCTAGTCTCCTTGAACCGCCACTTTTTGACTGTATTTTTAAACTGCTAATAAATGCTAATGAAAAACCCGTAGGATTTTATCTAGATCGTCTGGTACTTTATTCAAGTACACGGAAATCGAGATTATAAAAGATCAGAACCTGTTGTCGGTAGCGGAAAATAGTCTAAAAATAGAGCAAGATTACAATTTCCATTTGGAATCAAATAAAACTATAAACTTAGTCGCAATGACTAAATCAAGAGCAGAAGTAGGATCATAAAATGTCAAATTAATTAAAGTAACTGCGATATTATGCGTAATAGCAATTTAATTTGCAGTTTGTTTTTGCAACATGGATGTTGTTAATGAAGGTAACCACGAAGGATACATGACACAAGCTATCGATTCCTTCCCACATGACATCGAAGCGAATACTAATGGGCATATTATAATAATTCATGCTATCGTTCACACTATTATGTCGCATTTTGTTGCATTTTGTTACGGTGTCAGATTAAGAACACAGATTTTTAAACTACTGATATTGCTGACAACTCAATTGTGCGTGAAGTAATGATATTAATATATTGGCAAGTGTTGTTGGTTATAAACGCACACAAAGTTTAAAATCTTACAATAGCACCTACAGCAGATATGGGATTAAATACGTTTAAGCACTTTGTATCTTCCCCCTATACATATAAATACATAATTTCTTGTATCTCTGAAAACTCCATTTTTTATCAAATATACATGAAATCTTACGTAATTATTATCAAGTCGCATCAATATTTTTTTAGCACAATAAGGAAAATTTTCTAAAGGCCTTGCATATTCTTTTGTTATCAACATTACAACCGCAGTGTGGTTCGGAGGTGGTATTATGTGGGGTTAACATAATTCTATTTTTGTATAAAAAGCAAAGCATTTAACAAACACGAGGGATCATTAAACATTTTACCACCAGTTATTATATCGTCAGCTATTGCTTAATCGTAATGTTTCCTGGGATTCTTCCATATTTTTTTAAACAAGTATTGATTGAAATTGACGTATGTTTAATGGGTCAAATGACCGTGGAGACATTTTATGAGTATGTTTCACCTAATTTTTAAGGTTAAGTATTTGCGTATGTTAGACATATTTCAGTCAATTAACTAGGTAGCCTTGACGAAGAAAATATCCAATGGCCATTAGACTTCAGGCAATGTTTGTATAAGAAATATGTCAAAGTATTAACGTATATATAATAAAGGTTATCTTGTTGATTTCAGTGTAAATTCTATGTATAATTTTTTTATTAGATTGTCACGATTTGTTTATTAACGCCGTCGTCTGTACCATTTGGTGACGAGACTATTGTAGTGTATTCTCGTTCTGTATACATTGTATATTGTGATTCATTTCGAAATAATTGTGGATGTAATCTGCGTCAAATATATGTGACATTATAACGTTAACACTGGTATAATAAATGTTTTTTTACAATTGATTTTTTAAATTTACAATTACAACCCCTCGCTAATTGAAATAATTAATGTTTGGGGAAACACGTCCAGCGCTAACAGATTTTTCCAGACAGGTATCGTGCACTTCATGGTTTCTCTTAGTACGTTCGTTGAAATTATTTACAATATTGATTTAGAACAGTTTTTTGTAATCGGATTATTATGAAATCAACCAGAACTACAAAGAGACTGCAAAAAATTAAATTTTGACTTGACAATCAAAAGGATCACTTACAATAATGAATTCTAGAATAGAATAAGGTGATCTGTCACAAGATTACGCAAGATTTTATGACTGTGTTGTACTTTATTGAGATATTATTTAAAGTATCGCTTTGCACGCAACAGGTGCAAGTTAATTAACACTCAGTATATCTCCGTTCACTCCCACCCGTCAGTAATGGTATGAACTATTATCTGCCAACTCAATAGTTTAACTGACATAAACGACAGCTGCCTAAAGTTTTCTGCTTTACTTACTATAATTGCTTCATCAAAACATAATACAGTACAACAGTAACAAAAAGGTTACCTAATTTATCTGATATCTCATGAATGTGAACTTGTTTATTTTATCGAGTGTTGATAACATTATTGTAAGTACTTACGCTTCGTTCTTGTCATAAGTCGGGAACGTCTGGTGAGTCAAGTCCTGCAGCGAGGAGCTAGTCTGTGGCTCGGCAGAGATACCCTGAGCCCTCTGCTTCCTCGGAGCCCTCGATCCTCGGGCATACTGCTGGTATGGGAACACGCTCTGCAACTTGTCCAGTTGCGAGCGTAGTTCCAACATCTCCTGGTCCCGTTGCTTGAGCAACGCCTCCAGCTCCCTTATCCTCTCTATGAGAGGCTGCATGTCGTTCGTCATCGTCGCATTAGCAACACAATTCTCTGAATCAGCGTTCATTGCGCTTGGAGTCCCCATTATACCATTTAATTCGATCTCTCTATACGTTTCGTTTAAAGCACGCCTATCGCCGTTCACTGTGGGCGCCACGGTAAGCGCTCCTCCACCTGTGTTCACTAGGGCCCTCGGCTCATCGTCAGCAGCTGTTCGCTGTGACGATCCAAAGCAGAGGGTGTCGAAGCACACGCGCATTCACTCGGTTACCGAGCACTGAACGGAATCACTAGGGATTTCACTTGTTTTTTTAGTTATAGTACGTTAAGGTCCACTGTCACTGTTTGTTGTGTCGGGTGTCGAGCACGGGTCGGGAGATGCAGGATGTGTGTGGGTCGAGCCGTGCGGCGCGGGCGCGAACGAGCGGAGTAGTGTAGATACGCGCGCCGCCAGTCCGTGCCGATGGCGTGGAGTCAGCCCCGCGTGTCTCGGCACCGCCCTGAAAATATAGTTTTCTTGCTTTACTACGGTCATTACATGTCAGTTTTAATCATAACTTAAGTACCAGAATACGTAAGATCTTGAGTTTAAAGAAACAACGTTATTAAAGCGAAAAGTTATTATACGGAAAGACTTAAAATTATATATACGAGTAATGCTCTACAAAAAAATACATCTATCAGTATCATTTAATACTATTTTTTAAATACAACAACCTTATGAATAAAATAATGAACTTCATCAGGAATCAAATTAAAATCTAATCAACTATAAAACTTCATATCACCGTTATCAACAAAACTATTTTTGCCCATTCTTGCAAATACAAATTTTAAAAGTTTTATGAATGAAAAAGTCTTTAAACGCGTCACATTTTCTTGGGAAACACATGTCACGAACGACATTATGATGAAAATGCAAAAATCAACGAAGAGGAAAATTTTTAACATCTACCTACTTGACCGAAGACCTTGCTTTATAAAAGTGTATTTTAACTTGCTGCTTCTGAAGTGATTTTACAATACAATTGCTCATTGGCTTATCAACATACCAGGTTTAAGGGGCGATAAACACTGTATCTGTTTACATCTGGTAGGAAAGATCATTGGTCACCTGATTGATACGCAACAATACAACCACATGACAATGTCATATCTTATCGTCAATCTTGTTTGACACAATACGAGGACGAGACAATTCTGAAATGATATTATTATAAGCCCGTGTTTACCCAATACAGGGCAAAGACCTCCTTCTTCCTTCCATCTTTCTACTTGTCCTGTTCCACTACGATTGCGGACCAATTCTTTTGATTTCCTTAAAAATTCTATGTCTTTCCACGTCAACCGCATGATTTTGAAATAGTTTTAAAATAAATTACCGAATGACATGAAGTGTTCGTTTTCGCGAACGACGAAACACTAAACGGATGTTGGATAGGAAACATACGCGTGTACGTTTGTTAATAGCCTCTTTGATAATATGCAAGAAAATGTCATTGCTAACGCTGGCCTCAAAATGAATAGCTGGTTTCAATACAAAGCACGTGGTATGACACAAATGGTGACTCAAATTTTCCGTGATGGAAAGTCTGACGAAGTATTATATCAGAATATATTAAAAGATTTAACTAAAGTACAGATAATCTCAAAATGTCTGTTTAAAAGTGATAAGAAATAAAGAAACCGGTTAATTAAAATCACTAGTCATCAACATACATGTGTATCAGACTAGATAAGTAAATTGAGCTAGTGACTGGACTTCTGTATTGAGAAATCAGTTATAAGCTCGACACATGACATTTAGGAGATTAAAATGTAGAAGTGTTCAAGATAAACAAAAACTTGACGGAAAGGCATCGTATCGTAAACTAAAATATGGTTAAATATGGTAAACGATTAGATAAAGAATGCTGAATAACATAACAAAGGAATAAAGATATTTTAGTTCTATTCAAAAAAGGGAAGCTATATTTAGTTGAGTACCTATTTAAAAACTAAGGTAAACACTGTGAACTGTATAAACAACAAAGAAAATAAGGTGCATATGACAGACTCGGGGCAATTTGCCAAAACTAATGATTTTATCATAATATCAAATTGGGATAAATATTGAAATGCAAATAATTATGACCAAGCTTACACCAAAGATGGAAAATTAATTTATTCTGTATACAATATTTACAAATATCTAACAATAGATGCAGTTTCACAGCAAATTAATTATTCATTTGCCTTCTACCACTATTATTCAATTGGTTGTGTATTTAAAAAAAATGTATGCAAATATGTACTAGTGACACTCATTCAAATGTCTGAACCGCATTTTAATTGACAGACAAAATAAAATCTACTCGTTGACGTAGCTCTTGGCAACAACCGAGCTTCAGTGCACACCAGACAGAAAAAGAAGATCTACCCCATTGTACTTTCACAAATTAAAGTATCAATAAATAGTTGCAATTGATTCGCTCCCTCGTTAATCAAGATCATCGTCATCTATTTCGATGTTTTGCTTTTCTACATTATTGATTTCTAAAGTTTCATCAACAAAACTAGTTATGAATATAACAGGTGTATTAGAAATATCTGAAGCAACATTCTCACTATCCTTAAGGACGAACCGAAGGCATTGACGTAATGAAATGTTAATCTGAAACGGCCTTACTCCGGTTTAGTTAGTGGGTGTTCTTGTTCCGTATATAATTGTTCAGTTCCGGTGGGTGTACATAAAATATCATCGCAGGTAAAGGGCGGCTCATATGCACACAATGTAGCTATGTTGCTGAATGTAGTTCGAAATGCCACACCCATCATGGCAGCTAAATGTATTGAATTGCCATGACATGGGTGTTCACTTACCGTAATCTAAATATTTTATTGTCTAGCTTTATGTTTATCTTTATTGCTAACTACTGCATTATAATGTTCCAGTTGTCTTAGGTATTATTTAAATCAGTTATTATAAAAGCAATGGAACATAGGACTTAGTTGACAAAGTAACAATTGAACACTTGTTAAGGCGTTCCAAGAAGTTGAATATGTTTATAGTATAGAGATGAAGAGACTTCAATTCATTAGATGAAGATCTAATGAATTGAAAGGTCAAAAATCTATTAGGACTAAATTACTTGGTAGGCTGCAAAAAGCTGGAACTACCATTGTAGCCTGCTACCATTTTACGAAAAAGGAAGAAAGATAAACATCAAAGCAAATAATTGACATGAGACACCACAGCCAGACAGTAAGACTTACGCCCCAGACATTGTCACCATTTTAAAGTCTCTAGGAATGTCTAGATAATCTTATAAGATTGACATGCCCTTCGATACCGTCTTGCGAGATACTTCAGAACCCTTTTCGGCTGGTTACCAGGTTCCAAATAAAGTGTTTATTTGCGTATCTACTCGTTAAAATCTGTTTCACAAGCTTTATGTAAACATATAACAATGTTTATTGAGTTCCACTGTAAGATATTGCTTGTTCATGTTGCGTGCGTTACTTAAAATTTTATTTATTTTGCTAACCGTTAATTGATCGATCAGGTTTAAAAATAAATGTTCGAATGTAAAATATTTATTTTTCTGCAATTTTCTCAATTATGGGTATGAGCAAAATCGTAAAGGGCACGTAAGAGATATATCTACACCACAATCTACATAATCGTTCCTAAGTGATGCAAAACATTCCACTTCATTAATTTATCTGAGCCCTTCACAAATTACCTAACACATTTCACTATTAATAATTCCTTTCATAACATTTCAAATCTAGAGAGAGCGTAGCCAAAATTTCCACGCCTGCCATGCATGTTTTGGCTAATTTCAGTTATAGCTCATGAAAACTGGGAAGTGATATGATACTTTATTTTTAGCTCATCTCTATGACTCTATGATCAAACTCTTCCACATCCCTTCAAAAATGTTTCAATAAAATAAGAATAAAAATCCAGTACTGAAGCTGTCTCCTGATAGCATTATCTTTTACTCTAACATCAATAAAAAGACTGACAGCTCATGATCTGGTTCAAATCACTTCGATAGGGTTACTGACTATCTACTGGCAGCGTAACACGCTCACCTGAGTCAATATAATCTTTTAAAACATATATTTGTTCAACTGTATCTAGTCTAAGATCTACAAGTGGCTAGTTTTAAATACCAGTTTGTAAGTTTACTGAGTTTGAATCTAAACATAAATCACTTTTATAACACGTACAATTATGAAGGCAAACGCTTTCTGAGTAATATTTCATTGCTAGAAGTCGAAAGTGGCCTTTGCAGGTCAGTTATTAACACGTCCGTCGTACCGCGGCCGGTGCAAAAGCGACATTTTTAATAACATGTGTAAGCTTACTGATTTTCCTAATACTACTGTAACAGTCATGTCGGATTAAATTAGTATCAGCAATGGAAACCTAAGAATATTTTAGTCATTTGACTCGTATTAAGCAGATATTGATTCTACAACAGTGTAGCATCAATGTCTGCTTAAAATTTTAATTTTAATTTCGCATTCATGTATTCGTGTCTGTTGTTCAAACCGTTTAAAATTTTAATTGGCTCCTGAGTATCATCAAGATCTTAATAAAACACGTTATTATCCTGTGTTGTAAAAATGTCTATTCCTTGTTTTAGAACTGTCATCATAATATACGATTATTACATTAATATTTTTTTCTATAACATCCAACGGCTTTATAAGAGGTCGTTATAATTAATCATGCGGCTACGCTTCTCTATTAATTGAACATGTTCTACTCATAATTCTAATACAAACTTACAATATCGTGTTAATTAAAAACCAGCGACCGCAAGATAGCAAATAATCTAGGTACTGCATGTTGCATTCAGTATGATAAAGTTATACCTAATATGCACTTGCAAACATTTGCATCGACGATTGCATATCCAAGCACTTTGCTATTTTGCACTGCCTCAGATATAGATTACTCTACAAGGCAATAGTCGACTAGTCTTCGTCGTATGTAATTTAGCCATTAAGTGAGACTCATGATGTGAATGTTAAGAATACTAAAATAGAAACTATTGGACTGGCTATGGAATATTTGAAAACCAACTACTCTGATATAACTCTACCTACTGTGATAACATCACCAAACATTACAGGCGCTATTCTTCTTTGAACAGCGTTTGCGTTCGCATAGCATCAAGGACCAAACGAAAATAAATAAATGCTCCTCCTCGAGACAATGCACTCATAAGGGCCATCACGTTCCATCTACGTGACAGCCCTGTTAGCTTCAATCCCGAACTATTTTTAGAACGGAGTCAATTAAATTCAATTCTCCGCTCCTCGAGGGTTGTCACATGCACAATTATGTGATTTATGAGTAACGAGGCGGCTGTGTGTGTGACGTGGCGTTTAGTGAAATCGCGTTTATTTGGAATTAAGAATAATTGTTCTTCATCGTCTGGCGGGCTATTAAGCAAAGTGTTTAATAACAGTTTAGTGGTTTTGTTTTGATCAGTTAATCGACAGGCTTTGGTGTTGTGGGGCCTCTTGTCTTCTATGACAAACCGATCAACAGCAGGAATGTAATTATTTTTATCATTGTTACTTACATCATTCACCAGATCACGACTAGCTTCTACTAAGTCATCTTTCAAAAGAAATAACGCAAAATCTCCGTATTAAACATTTTCTTGATTAACACAAATGTTGACAGAGACTCAGCCATAAATATTCTTATATTCACCATTATAATCAATTAAGAAAATTCAGGACAATCTTTCGTCTAGCACATTTTATTTGAGATACATCGTTGTCCTATTTTTATTTGGACGCTGTCTCAAGCCGGTTCACCGGCGGTGTGTCAATACGCCTGTTAGATTATATTCGTCAGAATAAGGGACTTCCGTACAAGTCACGTTATTAAATAATTGGCTCACACAGGTTAGTAGGTATGCTGTGCGTTTGGACAGGAATTCAGGACGGGTTAGAATTGTGTATCTAGTGAAGATTCTGTTAGGAGAATGTTATTACGAAGAACGTTTTGATCAACTGTGGACTGGTTTATGGAATGTTTGAGTTGGCTCCATCCACTTATTAACTAAGCATGTAATCACAGTCTCGTATTTAAACCATATCTACATAATTTTTGTTTGTGGAGAGAGAGACCTCTAAATACCAAACGAATGCTTTTACATTTAAATTACAACCGGCCGATAAGATGCGCATTTCCCACAAACAAATGGATGACACATCTTCAACCGATAATCTCAAGAAAAAGAAATAATTTCAACATTCTATAATTCTTCTTTCTTTTCGACGTTATCGTGTAAAAGCGTCAGTAAATTAACGCGGGTATCGAAGAAAAATAAAGCAAGAATCGAGTATATATATCAAGTGGTATTGAATACATTAATCGATCGTTTTGCGCCCGCACAGTAATCCATCTTAAATCAACCGTCTCGTAAACAAACATATCAACACATTTTGGATAAATTACATCAATCATTTGAGCCTGTTAAGTTTTTTGATAGCACGTGCCCAAATGTGCCTATTAATAACCAATAATACCTATTTATGGTTTTCCAATGGAGTATCTGATTCGTGAAAGGAATGTTCTAACTTCAGACGAAGTGAGTCATTAGAGTGTTTTTTTTTTTATGAGACACAATGTATGAAAGACATCACGGTCTGTCAGTTTGAGTACTTTATGCAGCCTACCCAAATATCCTTATTGGTTTCCTCGAATCGTTGGGTTCCTTAAAGTTCTAATTTGGGCTACACGATAGTCGATAACTGACTAATGCTTGCACTATCTGCTGGACAGGCCCACTCGAATCTGTCTCTTCCTAACTTCTTAAAAAAAAAATCTTTCGTCTTAATTTCCAAAATTATACCTTTTTTAACGTGATAACATGTCGACATCTATCAAATCTGCGAGGTTTCGGTACCTTATTGAATTACACACAGAAAAAAATTGTGCTGTATTAAGTTTCTGTCAATTCTTTGTAAATGCATCTGATGACGAGATGATGGGTATATTCCATTTCCCCCTTTGATCTTGAATGCAAGTCATAGTGTGTCTACTATTTATTATTTCATGCACGTTGGTTACGCTAGTATTTACAATGTTACATAACCATTACTAGGCTATAATACTGCTGAGATGTTTAAATTTAATGTGCCGAGAAACATTTGATTGATTGATAGGTGTTATTTTTTGTGCTAGAGCTTCAAGCTCCTTTAATCTCCTTTGTGCAAATCTTTTCTGGACTTGGTCACATGTCATGTTTTCAAGATGTGATTGGATCTTATTTTCCAAAGGCAGAGGATGAAACGTGAAATTTTGTATCGCATGAAGTTCATAAAGAGACATCTCAGACCCGAGAGGTATTCAAAAATGATTGATGGTAAAGCATGAATTCTTTCGATTCTGTAACTTTGATACAAATCAAGTTGCATGTATGTAGGTAGGCTACATTTAAATATGACGATTCATGGTAAGTACAATACAATTGGATTTGTAATCTTAGTGAAGAGTAAGATCTTAGTGAAAAAGCTGGCTTTAAAGTGCATCCAGTTTATAGAATATTTCAGTAGCCCTGAAGAAGCTATGGGATTAAATAAACACAAACACACTGTGGATCTCAACCGAAACACACATAACAAAAGGATTGGCTGACAATCTCAGTCGAACAAAGAACAGTGGAAGAGAATAGGGATGCCTTTGCCTTGCACTGGAAAAAAAACGGTCAAGTGCGAGTCGACCTCTCACACGAAGGGTTCCGTACCATAAACCGCAAAAAAATAATTTTGTATGGGAGCTCCCTTCAATTTTGAATTTAATTTAATTTGCATTATTTGTTCTTATGGCGGCAATAGAAATACACACTCTGAGAAAATTTTAAAGGTTTACCTATTACGGTTCTTGAGATATAGCCCGCTGACAGACAGACGGAAGGACGGACAGCGGAGGCTTAGTAATAGGGTTCCGTTGGTTATCCTTCGGGTACGGAACCTTAAAATCAATCATTCTTTTAGTTTCGCCGTTGGGTAAATAGATAAATTATAATTTGTAGCTCACTACATTATATGCTCAATCCATGAAGCTATACCCATACAAGCTAAAGTTCGCACACATGTCGATTTCTAACCGTCGAAGCTCTCGTGCGAACACAACACATATTTATCACTGCTATTTAGGGCACATGTCGACTGTAACACAATGGATACAATGCTGCACTGTCAAAGCAAAGTGCATGAAATTGCGTGACCACTGCTTAATTGAACTAAGCTACTAACTTTTGCCTCTGGCTTTGCGTTTTTTTTTTTAATATCCAATATTAAAAAAAAAAGCCAGAGTATTGTGTGTGAGTGTTTGCGTTGACCAATCTGTAAACATTATATATGTTGTTTAAACCTTGACTTAAGCAATCGTTTTGCCATCGGAAAACCGTTTTTCAAATAGGTTAGGTTACAGTTTCACTAAAAATAATATTATCAGTTCTTTTTTTTGGGTTTCGGAACGGAACCCTTATAGAATCACTCGTCTTTCACAGGCAATTTTTTTAACCTAATACCAAAGGTTTTAAAAAAATGCTGTTACATATTGAAACAAAAAATCATAATATTTCCACTGATAGAAACTTTTATTTGTCAGTCAGTCACTGAACTGCTTTATTGCGTATTCACGATTTGTATTCAATTAACTGCTTTCAAAAAGCTGAATCAATTAATCATACTGAATTACGAGTACCTACTAAACGGATTGGTACGTAGTAATAGATTTGGAGTTCACGGTTCACACTTAACCTTCTGAATGGTATTCGCATGTCATATAGACTATTAAAAGTTTATTGTTTGTTTGGATATGCGGGTACTTTAGATCCGACAATCATCGAAAAGCAATAACAGTTGCATGCAGCAAAATAAAACTTTGCAATTGCAAAGTGCACTTGTAGGTTTATGTGTGCTTTTTTATTTCAAGCAAAAGGCCAATTCCTACTTATCAGTAACAAATACGAAATAAGCCCTCTATTTTTTTGTAGTCGTTTCAAAAGCTACCAATATTATATTTCAACACTCTTTTTTAACACTAGTTCGATCCAGCCTGTCCCTAGCTGTCCTCCCCCCAGCGACGCCCTAAGCCGAGGCCCGTACCTCACAGTGGGCACCCACTGGGCACCCTTAGCGTGTAGTCGCTTAGTTTGTAAGTTTTTTATAAGCCCTGGCTGGAGGCTTTAATATTATATTAAGGCCACCACAGGCAAGCCCGGTTAAGCAGTCGACAACCTTATAGGTTGAACTGCGAGACGCCACTCATTAAAAAAATACTCTTTTTTAACATAACAGACAAACTGTCGTGCCTACTTTTTATACATATAGAAGTTTTACCATGTCAGGTGTCTTGCTTCGTGTCGTTCTGATGGCCGTTACATTTGAGTGATTTCAGATACGTATCGATCGGAAGTGTCGGGATAAAAAGAGGTCATGCGCAGAATAAACTCACGCGCACACTACGGAGAAAAATTCTTTGTTACACTTCCGGTGTTTTTTTTATAGAAAAATAATGCTTCTTAGAAATTAGAGCACGTAAAGTTCCTCAAAAAAAACAGGCAGTACAGTGAATAAAATAATAATTTTATTTTTGGCATATTGTATCCATTCCGTTCCATTTGCTCCATGAATTTGTAGAATTGAATTGAATGAATTAAAGTTCGAGAGTTAAAAAATCAAACACAAATTATCAACATCAGAATTTTCCTATCTTTCTTCTAAGATTTGTTAGTGTTCATTAAAAATGTGTATTTTACACTATCTACTAAGTTTTTAACCAATACGGATCCAACCAAGTTTAGATTTTTGAACAGAACCTCCGTATCGCAAACAAGGACTGCTAAAATCAAATCTTCATGTTTGGCAGACTCCAAAGCTCGGAAATATTCTGTTAAAACTACTGTATCATTGCTTTTATTTCTCATTAGTATGCTGACTATGACATAAATATTATTTTTAACGTAATACGCAATTTGCGTGACAATTTTTTCTTCGAGTTGAATAAAATTAGTTTTCGAAGAAACGCGGTCAAGATAAATTTGAATTTCCGGAATCTATATTTTACTACGAGATGTATCGCCTTTTAGAATATTTTTATAAAACTAGTAGGTATAATAATGTTTTCATTGACAATTTAACACCACTATTCGAAAGCTTTGAGATAATATTATCAGACATTGAATTCACACGGTACCAGGTAAGATCAATCTAACTTGTCAAATGTCAACAATTCACGCGTAGAACTAGACGAATTAATAATTTTGACAAAGTAGGAATATTTCCATATTATATAATGTTAACTTACATATTATATATGTAATGTTAACTTTATGGCCTAACCTAATCTATTAGAATCCAAATGTAGCCTTAAAGTATACGACAACAAATGACCGCTAATATCTCTAAGATCTAAGATCTATTAATGTCCAAACAAGGCGGACTGATGACCTGTTCAAAGGTCGCGGAAATTCGCTGGATGCTAGAAGCACAGGAGCATATCACGACCTCAAGTGAGGTCCTGATAGAGTCAAAAAGAAGGCATGCTCGGCAGGATATCTGGGCTAAAATGGTGATGATGATGAATATCCAAAGTATGAATAATTATGGAACGAACATTTGGATGATCAGTATCAAAGGTCCAAGGCCCATTTAAAAAGTCTATTGGAAGGAACTCCACTCGACTCCGTCACCAACAACGGAAATACCCCCGATTTGTGTTAAAAAAAATACCAATCTATAACTGAATGATTCGAGATGGTCCTTCCAAGTCGTATGACTCGGAATATAGAGCCCTAGAATACACCGATGATCGGTTTTAATGATTACATATACTCAAGTAAGTCTGCAAAGCCCCTAGCGACTGGTGAACTTTTTCTGACATTTCATGTGAAATCTTAACGATTTAATTAGTAAAGTTTAAGTTTATTTTTTAAAGTAAACATTCTCTATATTATTAAAGTGATACAGATTTTTGACATTTACGGGTAATTTTATAGCGCATTTTGACCGCATTTTAACGACTTTCTCTGGATTATTCCGTGATTTATATAACTTTCGTGCTGAAAATTATTCAATCTTCTCAAGATTTTTTCAGTTTCCAAGCTCCTCTTAAAAAAGGTGTTAATTTTATAAAATATATAATTGTTTATATAAATCTTTTATCGTCGAAACAACAGGTTTGTATCTGGTTTTTGTCGGCTCATAATATATTATTATTATGGAAAGGTTCCTTGTTTGATTGACAGTTTCATTCAACGAGGTGTCGGCAACACTGCGCGCGTGACCAAAAGGGCGTGGTCTCGGTTTAATAACTTGCTCCGGCCATACAGGTTGTAAAAATATTTAATTAGGCAAATTGATATCAGACTTTATACTGAAATGTCATGCGTTTATTCTTTAAAATTAAGTTTCTGTTGAATGATTTATAAATATTTAAATAGTATCCTACATGATGGTAACAAAACAGAGGGCAAACGAGCTCTAGGTTTTTTACCGTTTCAGCCTCTAGGTCTTTTACCGTTTGGGCCTCTAGGCCGATCCTGAAACGGTGATAAGACCAACTAACCAGCCAAGTATCTGGAGATACCTATCTGCACCGCAATCCACCAGCTAATGGATGATCGTAGTATTATGTCGATGGAAAAATCGTTGACAAATTGAAACCGAGTCACGATTCTCAGCAGTGACTGACAGAGCGATTACTAAGATAAAATAGAATATGCAGGTTATCAATCGATCGAAAAAAATCATTCGTCATATTTATCTTTTAAGAAGCCGAAAACATGTGTATTAATGTCAAACTGATTTCGGTGTTTCAAAAGATTACACTGGAAAATTTTGTTATTATGTCACATGAAGCCACGGATTTTCCAGTTCTACAATAGACGTGTCTCATTCAGCGAATGATCGAATTGATTTTAATTTGGGACCGGAATCAAGATGCATTGATCGACGGTGACTCGATTAAAAAGCTTCGAGTTCAACAAACGTGAATTGTTTTACTTCTGAGACGTGACGTATTAAATGTCGCCGGCCGTTCGTTTAGCGAGACCGTAGTAATTGGAACCTCGTGATACTGATACATTACTTCTATACATAACAATGTACATATACATAAATATATCATACATCCTGTACGCTTTAATTTGTGACGGAAAATAGTAGATGTATTATTAACTAGCTGTTACCCGCGACTTCGTCCACGTCCGGTTTATTATTATTATTTTATTCTTCGGGAAAACAAACTATTAAACATTAAAAATGACAAAAAATATAGGATACAGAAATTATACTAATGTGAAATCAACCACGTTCTCCACAGATAACAATGAGACAATTTGGTAAATTTAAGACTAAAAATTTTTGCAAACAATAAATAAGGTAACCTTTATCCTCTTTTCTTTTTCTAAAATAATGTAGCCTAAGTAAATTCTTATAACATAAGCTATTTAAAAGACCTATTTAAACCAGTCCAGCCGAGTTTAAAAAAAAAAAACAAAAACGCTTGTACATTTGTTGATTTATTTTTTATCGAGTGCAAAGTGGTGTACAAAGGTTTATAGTTTAATTTTCAATAATTACTGACTCGCATATAAACTTTCATCCCCTATTTCAACTCCTTAACTCGCAACAAAAGGTAGCCTTTGTCCTTTCACGGGACTCAAACTATTTCTATACCAAATTTGATTTAATCGGTTCAGCGGTTTAAGCGTGGAGAGGTAACAGACAAACAGGCAGACGGACACACTTTTGCATTGATATATTACTAGCTGTCCCGGTGAACTTCATACCGCATCATAATTATTTTTCATGTATCAGAAATGGCGTTGCGAACGAATTATTGTATGAGTTTTTTTTTCGTGTTTTTTTCCAATGTTTTAATAGTTATTCTGCTATCCGGGGTAGAGACAAACTCAACAAACTAAAGATCTTCAAAATTCGTTCAGCCGTTCTTGAGTTATAAATGGTGTAACTAACCCGACTTTGTTTCATATCGCTATTAAAAAATAGGGGTTGGTGGTAGAAGAGTGTAAATTTAAGGTTGTATGTATTTTTTAAAGCCAAATTAAAAATTTTGCCCAATAAATAAAAAAAATTATTGGTGTGGACCACCCTTATCAGTTAGGAGTAATATAGTTAACGTCCTATTCTCAGACCTACTGAATATACTCAAAAAAAAATCATAAGAATCGGTCAAGCCGTTTCGGAGGAATTTTGTTACAAACACTGTGACACGATAATTATACAATTAGAGAAGAAGATAAATGCGAAAGTGTGTATGGATAAGAAAATAGTAAAAATCTGTTGTTATTTTGACATTACAAACCGACACTTCCATTTTATTTATTTGTATAGATATAAATGTACAGATATGCATGTAGGTGCTTATTATTCATAACGAGCAAACGCACGAAGGGAGCATTAGATCGGAGCTCTTTGAAGCCCACGCATTTAATAAGGCCTTAATATGGTTATAACTTCATTTTCATATTTATTCATGTGTACATTAGCAGCAGTACTTAGGTGGAGGATAATGCGAAATAGAAACGTAGAAGTAAATAAAATTAAAAAGTACAAATTCTGTCAAATGTTTACGTAGTATTTACGTATGCTATAAGGATAGAATTGGAATAATCCTGTAAAATCAAACGCAAGTGTCTTTTGTATAAGCGGAAAATAGTATGACGTTGGTTTGGCACATTACTATGAATGGATTTTTTTTAATCAAACCCAACTTTATTTATGTGTATGTATGTATCTATGTATTTATAAATGTTTTTTTATTTTTTTTCTTCTCTCTATTTTTAGTTTTTCTTTAAGTTGCACCTGCCATGTTGTCTCTGCACCACCCTAAGGTCGACTGGTAGAAAATGCCTAAGGCATTAAGTCCGCCTTTGTACAGTGTTTTTACTAGTGCATAAAGTTTTAATAAATAAATAAATAAATAAATTTTGTTTTTTTTTTTTCAATATATTGATTGTCACGCTTAAATAAATATGGAGTCTTATTCCTTTCTTACTCATTAATACTTAATAACCCTGTTAACAATGCCAGCCAGTGGGCTACTATTCATCAGCATCATCATATCAGCCGAAAGAAGTCCATTGCTGGACATAAGCCTCCCCCAAAGGACTTTGCCATAATCACCACGCTTGGCAGGCGGTTTGGCGATCGCAGTGTAGCTGAAGTGATGGGATGATGCTATTTTTTTCGTCCGACACCATACAGAACACTCTTAATTTAAACAAAACTGTAAATCCAGCACAGGCCCAGAATAATTAAAAAACGTCAAAATCTCAAGAACACAATGTGTTTGTGAGCTAAGAACAGAATTAAACAATAAATGTTATGTATATGTGTTTAACTAAACGATTCTATTTTATCATGTGAAATCTGAACGTTTTATTCCTGATCGGTGAAGCTCGATTAGCGTCAATTAATTATATGTTATATTTGTAAATATATATATTATCTATGCAGTTAATAAGTACACGTGGTGCATTGGATATCTAATCACAACGATAACGGTCGTTGCACTTCACTTTGAACTGCCAGGGCTCAAAAAAGAATGTGAAGCAAGTCTGGATGTGACTCAGTGTTCTATTTGTCATTGCATTATCTTGAAGGAAATGTGAAATGTGGTGGGAAATGCATACAAATCCTGTTAAAAACTGACTTTTTTTCATATTTAATTGTAATCCACTGGTGAAAATTCAATAAAAATTGCATGAATGGTCAAGCATAGCACCTTACCTAAAGATCTTACCTCTGTCCAAATACATGTTTTTGTCGTAATTAATTCACGTCACGCTTTTTATTAGGCCTATATACATATAATCTCCTAAGGGCAGAATGTGTGAATGAATACCCTTTCAAGCCAAAAAAGAACTCCTCTATTTTAAGTGGGTTAAAAACGAAAAAATACCTGAAAATTGGTACTATCGAGGTGGTAAGTGAGTTTGTCTAGCATAAAAACACATTAATCAAGTATTTTAAAATCAGAATTACTCGTTAAAATGTTTCTAAAATAAAAAATGTAGCTAGAAATGTGAATTCTAAAGTAATATTTATATGTGTATAGTTGAGGTATCCCCACAGAAATAGCACTACAGTATCGCTATTGTTTGATATACCACTTCCCATACAGATTAAAATTACAGCCTCCTCTTCTACACTTCTTAAACTATCAGAATTGAAACTCACTGAACGTCAATCAATATTTCAGCGGCTAAATTCCAATTCAAAAGCAGTACCAACTAGGGTATATCACAGTGACTAGATGGACTTATCAAGACCCGCCAGCTGCAAAACTAGATTCTAGAACAATTAAATGCAATGAGATCAAACTGTGTTCGTAATTAATTGTATCTTATCAAAACATTTTTGAGCAATGTAATTGAAACTACATAGGTGGCAGAAAAACTGACTTAATGGAGGACAGGGTTATTAGGAGTGTCAATGTTTTAATTTTATATGAAGGATCTTAATTTGATACCTATAGGGTTTTCCATGAAGTTAGATGAATATTTTTTTTTACAATAGGTAGGGTTCACGTTTTTGCCCCCCACATTTTTGCCCGATGGCTAGATTTTATTTTGCTTTCTACGAAAATAATATTTTTCTGTTGATAAACCTTATTGCATTTGTTCTATAGGCCATATTGGCTTATAAACTATTATGAAAATAAACTTATTTCAACAAAAAACATAGATGAGACACCCAATAAATTATGTAATTCTCTTCTCTTCTAAATTATAAAATATCACAGATTTGCTTTGAAAACAAAAAAATCTACTTTCATGAAACTAATAATATTAGCATCATTAAATACCATAGACGAGTATATTTCATCCGTATATGATTTTGGCGTTTTCATATTTGAAACGGTCAAAATCAAGGGTCATTTATTCAAATTAGGCTTATTTCCAGCACTTTTTGAACGTCAAAGTTCTACATAAAGACAATCCCCCAAAAATACTTCCTAATTAATTTATCTTCGTAATTGCGAAAGCTCATAAAATAACATTTCAATTTCAATATAAAATAACTTAGTTCAATTATAATAATAAATGCAATGACTAAGCTCACACTGTCATGTATTATAAATCATTGTATCTTAAGCGATCGCGTGATTTTATTTCTAATTATAGAATTACACATAATCCATATTTATCACTTCATTAATAGTCCACGTTTTTGTGGCTTAGTGAGCACCTGGCTACTAATGTTATTTAAATAAGTTATCTTTTAAAAAGCAAGTAGCTGTTACCGTAATGGAACTATGAAACTAATTTTCCACATTACGATATAAATATTGTCCACCGCTGGCCACGGTGGAAAAACTAAATTTTCGCTAAAGAAACATTGTACATTTACATTATTATAGACTATGGAGCATCTTGCTCTGAAATAATCAGTATTTTTATATTGAAATATTATGAACAAGTTCATAGAAATATTAAGCATCTCGTACGATTTTTAGAATTTAAAAAAATCGGACAATTGAGATGAAAATACGATGGAAATGAACTGAATAAAACCTTACCAATAAATCTTGATAAACTGAGTCTAAAAATAAAACTTCCGTTTCCACACCGTTTCCACACACTTTTAAGTTTTTCCGACAGTTCAATGGACACAGATTAGAACAACGATAGCCAAACTTATCTCAATGAGGGCACTGATTTTAGATTTTATAAAACCGATAGAATATTTCACTGTACGACAGAGAGGAGCGTGCGCAGCCACGGAGGATAATAAATTTATATTGAGGCAAGTGCAGTCAGTCAGGTTTACTGGTTGTAACTACTCTGGACGCGACGCAAACGTTGGAGGAGTCAGAGTCACTCAAAGGACACCACGCCTACTCGATCGTCGAAAACGGTAATTGACAACACTATTCCTAGCCTCGCGAACACACAACACAAGTCAGTGATTCGTATAATGGAATGTAACTGGTGATTATTTAATTTCTCAAGTGATTTGTTTATTGTGTTATCTTATGTCGTTTGGACTATTTATGTTTGATAAAATGTGTGGTATTTTAATTTTAGAAAGGGTTTAAATTTTTTTTTAAATCGAACGTTGACGGATTGGACTCGAATTTAGAACATTGTTTTTACTTAGAAACACATGACTGTTAATGTTAGGAAAGAAAAATATAATAACAGATTCTAAAAGAACTTACGCTACACGTATAAATTAAAGAAAGAAAGACAAAAACACTAAACTTTTGCTAAAATAAACGTATGTTGCCTTACTGCCTACCACACCGGAAAATTATATAATCTATGTACCTTCCAAACCTTCAATAGTCTATACAATTTACAATACAACCTAGAAATAAATAGATAATTCAAGTAATTTATTACCCGTTATTTCAGTATTTCGTAGATTTTTTTATCGCTCGTTCTTCATTTTAGTTTCAAATAACTTTAACTGAGCAGCACTATTACGCCATCTTTTGATAGAATTTTGCACCAAAAAAGTTCTTTATATTTTGAATACAGCCAATCCAGAACAGAACGTAATCCAAAACGTGTTCATCTTTTAACCAACTGCTGCAGCAATAATATTCACAATAAGCTACACAACGTATTCACTGAAGCGTGCCGATTTTTCCGGTCAACAAACAAGCAACATCTCGATGGTCAAGCCGATAATCAGAAAAAAGGGATAAGTATATCTAACTTATAATATAATTAATTTGATTTAACATTTTATTGAATAAATATAAACAATTGTTTGCTGTTTGTCCTTTGCATATTTATTTCTGCAAATTGGATGATCTTCTAATAGCGCCACCTAGTATCGAGTAGCAACACTAAAGTCACAAGTTTATCATATAGAATCTTAGATGGCGCTGTAATAAAGTTCTATTTAACACAACTTGTTTTTTACCTAAGAATATTTTTATGATTCATTTTATCATCAATATTATTCCTAAGTTATTCTTTTTTTCATGGCTGTTGAATGTATGAATATCTAAAATTATTGCATCTGTTTGCCTACCTACCGCAGTTTTGACATTGCCAAATATAACATACCTAATGAAAACATAAAAACATTTTATTTTATTGAAATGGCGATGAGTATAAATCATCGCGAACCTCTAACGTGATTCTACTAATCTACTATGTTCGAATGATACCTAATGTTACTGGTTTTGATAGATACATTCCATTTCAACATAATAAGTCTGTGGTTCAACGACCCCATGAAATAGAAATATCAAACATTTACGTAAAATATATGACAACCAACGGATTAAATATTTTGCGTTGTTTTGAGTGCTCGTGTACCCAAACGCCTACACCATTTATTAAATGGAAAAAGAAATATTCATTCGCCCCGAGTCCATTTGACCAAATACTGGTTGGTTATAGACCGGTCACAGCAAAAAACGCTATGGGCAGAAAATGTTCCCACCGAGACTCAGACACGCCCCAGATTTTTTTAAAATTAATATACTTACTTATTTTAAATCGTCAGGTTGGCATGCTTTATAGGTAGGATATCATGTCTTTTTCTGTTACTGACTGCTCAGAATGAGTTAACTATTTAAAGAATGCCTAGGAAGGAACCCAGATTAAGGTATTAGGTACCTATATACCTAATAACCATACTTGCATGGAGAGTAGCCACTCTCAAGTCGCTTCTCAGTGCAATCTCCTCTCATCTCATCTCCTCACCTGCGGGTGAGGAGATGGCACTGAAGAAATTACCCTTATTATACGGTTGTTTTTTTCAATTACCTTTATTTGCCATCTTAAATTCATCTACCTAGGTTCACCATAGACGGCATTTAGGTACCTACGGTGTAAAACCAGGAAAAAAGAATTCATTTTAGATTTTGCTCATTTTTCTCTACTCAAAGTCTATTTTTAGGACGATCAAGCAATTATGCAAACACGTAACATAAAAAAATTTACATCTACGATTATTAAGTACATATATTACGCAATAATACCTACCTATTTATCATATTTTTGCGATAGTAATCTTACAGATATCTACAGCACAACACTATCTTTTATGTAGCAAAAGTAAGATTAAAATTATTTCTAAAATAGGAAGTATTATTATTTAGGTACATATTTCTGATATTGTCAGAAATATCTATGACAAGAAATTGGCTAGAAGCGAAGATTTTTGCAGGTTATTTAGCAACTGGATGAAAGTAGCCAACAATTGATTTGAAAGGCATGTGATTGGAGATAGATTGCAGCTTTGAAAGAAGTGGTATGGGCTGATGATATTTCTAATGATGATAAGAAATTAAATAATTTCATACAAGAATTCAACGTCACAAGCAAATATTTTTTTAAACTCAAATGAATAACTGTTATCGCTTATTGTTATCGTTACGTCGTCATACTGATTAATGCTCAACAAATATTTTGTATGTTATTCCTTTTTAAATGTTTATGACACTGCCTGTCGTCATCCATAATAAATATCCGGTGCATATTCGGCACAGTAAGTCTTGAAAACTAACTTCCATGTGGTAGAACTAGAGGTGCAACATAGAAGACGAATCAACGTCGCGTTAACACACGTCAATTAATGATATAAATTTCATAATTATCTGCCTATTTTCCCAGTTATGTTGAGACGATTTTCAGTCTAACTTAAGAATGTAGTTGACTGATCTTCGCAACTCCGTTACTGGATTGTTAGTTATAAAAATCTATTCTGTTAGATTTAAGACCGTTTTACTGCTTCTTCCCAACTTTTTAAATTATTTTTCATTGGTTTCTGGTACTGATTCCTCGTTGACTTCGGTAGTGTTAAGAGATGCACCATGAATGCTTTATTTAGGAAAAAAAAGCCCAATTTTCACATTTCAAATCAGTGTTCACTTTTTGCTTTGCTCTGTCACAGCTGATTAAGTAACGTCGTTTATGGCTGTTTAATTAGGTAACCTAATTAATTTACGGCTGTACATTCCTTCCATAATCTAAAAAGGTTTATATGGCTATAAATCTGTGAGCGAGTTTAAGTTTCATAGATATGGTTTCAGACCAGTACAATGCGGCTTTTATAATTGGAGTTATGACATCGTATTTCGCTTTCACTCCTTTAAGTTAAGGATCTACCAGGGTTAAAGAATTGCTCGAAAGAGCTGCCGCGGCCCTGGAACGCAAAAAGCATTTGAAGTAACACGGGTGGGTTTTAGTCAGCAAGAGTCTGACACTCCTCCATCATACTAAAATGACTCCTCTCGCTCCGGGCAGAGCGGGAGGAGAGAGATATTTGAGTATTTTCTGCCTTTTGTACAGGTAATGACCAGTCATAAGATCTATCGGTCGCCTGGTAGGTACTCATTCGTAGGCAAGGTTACTTACCTGACCGCTTGTACCTAATCATTATAATAAACTTTTTCCGCTACTGAATCATGATTCGCCTTTGGCGAGGCTAGACAATATTAACTGATTTTCCTGTAGTTCTTGTATCTGTTTAGAAATTCATACTAAGTTTCTTAACAACGAATAAAGAAAAAACCCCTTAATTACTTACATTCAATACAAGATTACCTACCTATTTATTATTTGCTTATATGTATTTCAAATTCAGCACCATTGAGCTTTCTGGCAAATATTTTATGGTCATAGTTTGTAACCAATAGATGTCGTAACTGACCTCTAGTAAACCCGATCAAGGATCTGATTAGATCGACTCAACTGTCAAATCTAATGTCAGCTGAGAGAGAGAATAGACAATGTAACAATAAAAAAGACTGTCTAACATGAAGAACAAAACCGGTATATCAGACGACTGTTTTGAAGTGGGCAAGTTACAGAACTGGTACGATAAACGTCTTCTAACGATTGATATAAGCACATTCACAATATATGCTACACAGGTGAGAATGCATAACAACATAGTGATTTGGGTGGAGTAGGCCCGCGGCTACAGAACCGGTTGCCACGTAACCTTTACTAATGATAACGCTACGGATCATCGGCTAAGCCAGACTGACCATCGGCATACGAGATATATACAAAGGATTAAGCTCTGATAATGTCAGGATTATTAGATGTTAGGAAAGTCCAAAGCCAGAGCAAAGTCTATGACTTTGGTCTGGGTTAAGGACCCTGCTTCCAGAAAGTTTTAGGACTGTATTTCGATTCAATGTGTTGGAAATGTAAGGTGGAAAGGAAATTGAATATTTGCGATGAAAACCATTATAATGAAATAAGCGGAAATTGCTGTAGGCGGCACGCTGGGCAGAAGGCTGCAGATAGCATTTAGCTAATGCTACATGACCAGAATATTAAACAAGAGTCAAAACGCTTGATAAAGCTAATCCTTTGGACACCTGTTTACTGTATACCAGAACTATATGCTGTCTGGAACCACAAATCAACCACGCGATTGATATAATAATGTCTTCACTTGATAACACAGACTTTTCCAGACTGTCTAGGGTTACACATGTTATAATGTATACAGTGACGATTCTGAACAGCGATCGTAGATTACATATTGCTTATGTAAATAAATAGATTATTTACGTTTAATTAGCTATTTGCTTAATAAATAATAGATGGTAAACAGTGTATTTATAGAAATACTTGTTTCTTTCATAGGATTCGCCCGCGTGAAGATCGTTAATTGTCCCAAGGAAACATCCTCCCTGGATAAAATGTCTTTATCCAGGATTTGGTTACTCATATGCCGAAATTTCAACCAAAACCATTTACTTGTTAAGAGGTTAGGAGGTTACAAAAAACAGTCAGACTTATGCTTAAATTATACTATTAGTGTGGATTTCAAAAAGAGCGCTAGAGCTGTTTTGGATGTTTGTGAGTAGGTAATGCGCAGATTCCGTTGTAAATCGAAATAATAATCGTGTGGTCACGCAACATCTTCTAATCGTAAGTTGCTCTCATACATTGACGGATGTATTAATTAATGTCATCTGCTAAGCATTAATTAGCCCCATTAGGGCTGTTTCTTACCACACTTGTGATCGCATTAGCCCTAAATCTGCTCTAAGCTAACGCTTGGCTGTCGATTTATTTGTACGAGTTTGCCCTATGGAAAAATAATGTATTCAGCATTCCTTGCCATGTATTTTACTAGTATCTTTCAAAGTGAATTCTATTTTTAATATTATTTATTTGTTGCGCACCTACCACAGTGTAGTCTTTTCGAACCAAAGGTTGGCTGGTAGAGAATATCTTATTGCATTAAGTCCGCCCATGCACCACTATTTTACATACATTTTAAATAAATAAATAAATAGCTCAAAATTCGAACATACCAGGAACGTAATTGAAAATTAAATACATTTACGCTAAACTGATATAGATAGTAATGGCACAGGTGTAAATGGTAGCAGCAGCTAGGCTACATAATTCTATCGGATACTACAACTAAGTAGGTATTCTAGTCACTATAGCACGATAAGATGCCAAGCTATCTCCCTCGCACACTGCAACATGCGTGATCTCATTCGCTCGTAAACCCGCGGCTACAGTCAGTCAAATGGGACTTGATGTAGTGTGAATTCAAAGAAACATTGTTCTGCAATAAAATCTCTGCGGGTTGCCAAATATCTGCGTAAATTTTCTTTAAATTACGAACAAATGTGAATTGGTCTCGATTTGGACGATATTATGGCATCATATTTGTATTGGTAAGATCTCCCATGTTTAACGAAGAGCCCAGCACAAAAAATAAGTAAAAATAATCATTTTTTGTAGGAGTAGTTACGCCAGCTAGGACATAATTTAGAAGACCCCACAATATTATTTATTTGTTTCCAAGCAAATGACTCAAACTTCCATATGTTTCACTTTAATCCAAAAATACCGGTTGACAACAAAATCAAAGACAAAAAAAGGTCTTCCCGGAGTGGATGACCTTTTTTGTCTTTGATTTTTTAGTCTTTTGTGTATAAAGCTGCAAACAAAAACAAATAATTTAAAGCATTTCCACGTTACAAATAAGTATTCGTATTTCTTGTGCATATCTTTCATACCTGGTCCACATCACATACGTCATAAGATCGTAGGATGGTGCACCTGTGTCGATGGACGCGAGCCCTTACCCATGTTGACAGATGACTTTTGTGAAACCCACTTTTAGTGAGTATTTTGAACTTGACGGTACAACCGGTTCCTCACTGCTAAGGGCTTTATTCAAGCCCCGGTAAGTAAATCTTATTTTTTCAACACAAGGAAGAAAGATGCTTGAAATTGAGACGTTGTCGTGATAATCGTACTGATTATCTTTTGATAAAGATGACTGATATGTCTTCAGATGTTTCTTATGTAATGGCATGTGATACGGAGATAATGTCTACAGTTTTACTACTTAGTAACGATACTATCGTTAACTCACTTTATGGTGATATATTGTACTTGACAAGCAATAAAATAAATCTGGCTTGTATTTGAGAATGTAGGCTAACCATATTGCTTCGCCGAAAACATTTCGATTTTCAAATAGGCAATATTACAGCAATAAATTTTCTGCTGCACCTCGTAATAAAGACATCTAACACTACAGTTACAAAAATCATAAACTAAAGTTTAGGTGTTCCACAAATCGAAAAAAAGTTGTCGAATAAAATACCTCAGTCCTCAATCACTCAGAAAAAAAATTAGGAACACCTACTCTGACATCCCCTAAAAACACGCAATAATTTATTAATATATACATATATTTGTATCAAATATATTTAGAAATTTATGATAGTAATATTATTTAGAAATATATTTATTTATATACAAATGTGAATATATTTCAAAAGAAAATGGGTATATTCGCTCGTCATACCCGACAGTTTCGCAAAATTCCTCACATCATTTTGTTGATATATGAGCCATAAATAAGTAGGTAAATGGTTCTACCCACGTAAATCATGCAGCATCATGTACTTGGAAACATGATGATGGAGAGCATTTGCACTTAAGATTATACAGCTGAGTTTAAATATTAGTAATAGAATATGTAGAAAGCAGACAATGTGTGAAATCGATTGGCACTTTGGCAGTAATGCAATGTTGTTGGATTCGTAAATCCTTGAGTAATGTTTCTTCTTAGTTCGATCCTCGATAAAGTGAGATTATGTGATCAGCGAAGGAAATCAAATCAATCGGTAATCGACAATTTAGAATCAAGTTTGTAATCTGCTCCATTGGGTTAGAGCATTATTTGCTTAAGACACGTTTCTGATGCATGCATTTGTGGTGTGGTACTGATATGGAAAGTAATGACCGCAAACAGCAACCAATAATAAATCTACTACTGACGATAATGTGTAATTACGTACTGACACCGAACGAGCAAAGTCCAATAAAGGATGCGAGGATATTCAAAGAAATACGAGTACACAGTCAAATGCTTTACCAGTTTGGAAATGATCCTTGAACAACTGTACTTTAGGAGTGCTTTGTAATGTCAACGTAATGTGATTTTCGTGTATATCTGATGCCATAAAGGGCATGTCTTGAACTAAAGGCACACATGTTCAACAATTTCAAGCTTAGCATAAGAAGATATTAGGAGGAGTGTTTGCTGGCCGTTCAACATTATGGTCAAGAGATTAAATAATCCTTCTTAAGATGTTACATTAAGAAATTATGTTAATAAATGTACATATAGGTAGTTCCTAACTTATAAAGACCACTATAATAATGATCTTAATTAAAAAGATATTAACAGAGCAGTGAACTTACAGTTTGATATTAACGTCTATAAGATCATGAAAGTACTTTCTCCAATTCAGGCATATCGTTTTGTAGCAGGAGCATTGAGCGTAGCTGAGTATCGGTGGTAATAAAACTAACCAAACGAATCAAAATGCGTCAACAGATGCTACTTCAAGTAATGACGAATCCAACAAAGTGAAATCAGCTGTCAAGATTTGAAATTAATTTTAGTTCATAATATTCAACGGAAGTCGGTGCATTGTTATGACTGCACATTTAAAAGCTGACCTCGGCAGTAAAGCCAAACAGGAGCAGAAACAACGCATAATGAGCGAGAATAAAGTGACGATAAACCACGACAAAAATAATATAAGTGAACATGCAATTCGCTCGTTTTCTCGGAACAAGTCTCCCAACGGAACTCACTCCGCCTACGATAAGCCTAAAATTTAAACATATGATACACTCGTCAGTTCAAGTGGAGTGACATTGTATCACAACTTTTATTCGAGTTTAACTGATGGCCATCACGCATTGCAGTGTCTTTATGTAAATGGTCATGCGTGACTAAACTGATCTAAAAATAGAACCCCGCTTGGGATGTGTGGCGATAACTGGACTAACTCGACCAAACTGGTCATATTTATGCCATGTCGCTTCCAAATATAGCTCACACGGTATGGAAATAGTTACGGAATACGCTTAACATGCCTTTATGTTGAAACTCGTTGAAGTGATTATTTATAGCTTCTTGCGTTCAAAGTTTATGTGAACGGGTAACTTGCAGTTTGTTGTGGTCGATTTTATTCACTTAAATGAGTCAGTGAGTAACTGCGAGTGACTCATTCCACTGAAAGGTAATTTCATTTTCGGGTTTTGGTTTCCACTCGCCATGCTGGTTACGTCATGTAGTGCAATGGCTCTGCAGTTGATAGCTTCAATTAAAAGGGTATTTGCCTCAACTGGCAGCTGAGATATCAAAAAGCTTTTAGTTTTGCAATTTACTTTATATTTTTATTTAATTAGTAAAATTATATTACTCTGAGTTGCCAGTACCAACTCGTTAAGAAACGGGAGCATAGTAACTAAGAAGTTTATTATCCGGTGACATTTTACAATTTTATAATTGTAATAAATTGAACAGAATATATTGCATTGATATTTAAGATTTCTATCTAACACAATTACTTAGAATAATAACTCTTAAGTTTAATTTAATTTATTACAGAGGTAATTAGATAAAATGTTCATACTCTACCATTTTACTCATTATGGTAATTAACATAATCTTGATTATAATATAAATACACAATCTCATGCCTTTTTCCCCACCGAGATAGGTACAAAACGCCAATACTAAAACTCCGTTTATTTAGACTACATGCCAAGGTGTAAAAAAGACTATTGACGA
Source organism: Mamestra configurata (assembly GCA_002192655.3). NCBI lineage: Eukaryota > Metazoa > Arthropoda > Insecta > Lepidoptera > Noctuidae > Mamestra > Mamestra configurata. The sequence continues at coordinate 495,160 of NDFZ01005392.1, read as the reverse complement.
CTAACGGAGAAGATATATTGTGTATGAAGGTATAGGTAGAACAAGTTTATAAAAGACTAGCGACCCGCCCCGGCTTCGCACAGATAATATTTACTAATGTACGCCCCAAAATCGTTTTTTGGACACTTGGCAAAACATCGACTTTTCTACAGTACCGGGTAAAACGGGTTGGATAGAAATGATGGGGCGAATAAGAACGAAACTTTGATTCGAATTTTCACGTTATTTAAATAATGTTTGCAGCAATGAAGAACTCCAATTTTTTTAACAATTATTTTATATTTAAATGGACGCTTTGCGAGAAACAATTAATATGGTATTTATGTGAAAATGCCAATAAAAGTTTCGTTTTTATTCACCCCTGCATTTCTGCGGTATTTCTGCGGTATTTCTGCGGTTTTTACGGTAATTATAATTTAATCATTATAATTATTATCATATATTTAAACCGTCTAGAATAAATTTAAAAAATCTAAGCGTACAGACGGCGTTAAGCGACTTTGTTTTATACGTACAGGAGACATGTAAATCCTTTTTCAAATAAATTGGCTTTAGTTCAAACTATTCTCATGCAGGTTAAATTACATTGCAGGTTACGATCGAGCAATTGCTAACACTATACCTCGATAGTCCGCAATTTAATGCAACTTGCATGCGAGCTGGTTGCAGGAAACGTGGCTTTAACAAAGTAAAATTCTATTAGCGAACACGATTGTCAGGTCCTAAATGTTTGGGATTGATCACTTTGCATTTTGGTCACGCATAATGATGTCGGTTTAACTTTTTAACAAATATAACTTATCGCCAATCAGCCACTATGCGGTTGCGGAGCTACGTCCCAAACAATGCCTAACCTGTTGTCGTGTTCTCTGTGCAACAACACCTGTGCTGCAAGGCATTTACGAGGTAAATGCTAACGCTGTCGATATACTTGAATTCTGGTTAAAACACATTTGGAATCTTCGATACGATAAAGAAGAAGAAGAACGTCACTATGTCTAACGCCCATTATCATCATCATCATATCAGCCAGGAGACGTCCACTGCTGGACATAGGTCTCCCCCACGGGAGGGAGTTTGCCATAATCGCCACGCTTGGCATGCGGGTTGGCGACCGCAATGTAGCTGTTGCAATGCACAGAACCACAGAGAATGCTGTTGCCCATTCTCTGGTGAGTCCCTCAGTCGCCTCTAAAGCCCAAGGAGAAAATGACGGTATAGTGAATATTGAAAGCACTCAATCGGTTGCGCACCCAGGTAAGTCGCTGTACCCGTTTTACATCAAATGTGAATACGGTGATCCTGACCAAAACATGGCCCTCTTGTGGGAGTGCCCTTACACTTTATGGGATCCAATGAATGCCTCTGATGCCGCTATAAACGTGGGCACAAACTGTTTAAAGGTCATCATCATCGACTCGAAAACAATAAACCTTACAAAAAAGTGTAGAAGCCAACAAAAACCGATAATAGAAAATAATTAAACACAATATTATCAAGTGTGGATATTTGCGAAGTAGGACAAAATTTAAATAGTTATCGCTACGTTGTTGAACTTGTGGCTTCTGCTAACATTATGTACCTACATGTTAATGTATAATAGAATATGCATATTGCATTAACTCGCTTTGTCCATGCTTAAAACTATCGGGGTTTACTGTTGTGTGCTCTGGTGCTAAATGCCAACATATTTTAATGCTTAGCAACACTAGGAGACTTGTTGATTTCTAAAATGCATTGTTTTGCATGCTTTTTGTTGGTTTACGGAATACATTGTTTGTGTAGTGTGTTGACCTATTGAAGTCAATCCCTCAGTTAGCGAGGAGTCATTAATATTTTTTTTCCTTATTTGATATAATTCTATTCGATATTCGACTGAGTGTTAAATATTAATAGTTCAAGGAATATTTGTCTATGAAATGACACAAAAGTGTTCATGTTTTTAAAGAAGCTATATTTTCCTGTTGTGCTTCACATGTCCTTATTTGCTCCCTAGTTTAGTTATAGTTTCATGTACCTTTTAGTTCCGGAATTTTTATTTGCCAGCATTTTTTTTGTTTTTCAACAAAAGTCGAGTGTGTCTCGTTATATTTTAACCATGTTTCATGTAACCATTAGCACTGTTAACATAACAAAACTACCTAGTTATGTATCGCAAATTGCGAAGTAAATAATTAGGTGCAAATTGATATTCTGGGCTACTTGCAGGTTTTTAGCGTGTTATAGAAAATTGGATTTTACTAGTTACTATATAGCTAATAATATATTCACAAAATAATACCAGCATTATTTAAAGGGTATAACCCCTTCAATACACCACAAGTACCATTAAGTCAGTTATTGTTGAGGTTCACGTAATATGTGGCAGACAAATTGCCACTTTGCTTTATTCTTTATTTATTAAACACACTGTACAAAGGGGCATTTAATGCCTTAGGTAGGCATTTTCAACCAGTCGACCTTAACGTGGTGCACAAACAGAACATGGCGTGCAACTTAAAGGAAAGACAAACAGAATAAAACTACAATAATAATTACATACATACATCATAGTTATAACCGAAATTAACAAAATTATTAAGAAGAACGAATCCAACAAATCAATTACTGTTCATGCAGTATAAAGCAAATCTATTGATATCGATATTCTGCAATTTAATGACGTCACCCGTAATTTCACTCCGTCACAGGCATGGCCAACTATCTGTATGACGGTGCTGATTATAGGAAAAATACCGCCCCGAGTCAAAATAGAATGTACCAGATAAAACTGATGTGGATAAACTCGGATAAAACTTATCGCTACCTAATAATTCGAAGCACACTTTTAAAAACGATATAAAAAGAGCGTCTGCTAAATATTTATTAGAGAGGAATCATACATTAAAATAAGAAGATTCAATTATGAATATAAATCCTGAAAATGTAGCACATTTACTACTATTTTATTACGTAGTTACATTGAATCTTTTAATAAAATGGTGCACATTAGGCACTCATCGTAAATCAAGCAAAAATGAGATGGATGATTATTTACGAGTTAAGATAGTGGTGAATTTTATGGGTTTTGAAAAGTATGAGCAGCATATGAAAAACACTAAAGATGATTTTCACATTGGCTCTATTACAAACATATTAGAAAATGGACGACTGTTCCAACTGGATAATATAGTGACACTCGTTATCACCAGACAGGATCATGGAAAACTAATATAATTATATATATATATATAATTATATTATATATATATATATATTAAAACTATTATAACTCCGTTCACCAAGAACAGTTTACAGTTCACAAAAAAAAAACAAAGTATCTTACATGTATACACATGTGTACTTTCGTAAAGTAAAAATAAATTACTGAGTTACTGATAACATCGAACGGTCGGTATTTCATGTAATAATTCTGTATTGAGAATGTTTATTCCATGCTGTTAATTAGATTTCTTGTTCCCACGTAACTAAAACTATATGGCAAAATAAATCTTTTCAAGGTTTTATTGCATCTGTTTCAAGAAACGGCGAAAAAGTTCCCCTTTATTTCTTTAAGCCATAAAAAGTTTAGCACCACTAAAAGCTTACTTAAATAAATGAAGATATGCAATTTTATGATAAAACTGAGGTGAACGGCCGTGACGATTTGAATTTCATTTTTGAATTGGGTGAAAGAAACAATTAATGTTCCTAAAATATGGCAACTAGTTTTGAATGAAAATTACTTCACATTAAATTTTTATTTAGTGTGAAGTAATTTTCATTTGACGAACATTTCATTGACTTTGTTATAAAACTAGATGAACACATAAAAGCTAATGAACATATCTTTATTGACGATAATCCTGTCAAACAAAAAGACGATACTAGTAAAGCGATCAATAAAAGAGGTCAACTGTCGAATCCGACTGGGCTGGGCGGCGTTCGGGAAGTTGCGTGGTATCTTCTCATCTCACATACCACAGTGTCTCAAGACGAAAGTCTACGACCAGTGCGTGTTGCCAGTGATGACTTATGGAACTGAAACGTGGTCGCTCACAATGGGCCTCATCAGAAGGCTTAAAGTCACCCAAAGAGCAATGAATCAGCAATGACGATATCCGCAAGAGAACCAAGGTTACCGTCATAGCCCGAAGGATCGCTAAATTGAAGTGGCAGTGGGCAGGGCACATTGCTCGCAGAACAGATGGTCGATGGGGCCGAAAAGTTCTGGAGTGGCGACCGCGTACCGGAAGACGCAGCATTGGAAGGCCTCCCACAAGGTGGACCGATGACCTGGTGAGGGTCGCCGATGGATGCGAGACGCACATGAACGATTGTTGTGGCGACACTTCGGGGAGGACTTTTGTTCAGCAGTGGACGTCTTTCGTCGAAAACTTCACAAAAATGAAGGCAAAAATCAACCATGAACTAAACTGCAGATTACTAAACGACGACTAAAATTCACTAACGCACGACTCGCTGATTGGCATACAGCTATTGCCATTTCAATTATAGCTCACACCGAAACAAAATAACGTCAATATTAATCACGTCCTTGAGAGTCTAAGCTGGCGTTAAATCTTAGAAATTAATAGGGTGATAGGAAACGTTTCTGATACGCAGCCAAAAGTAACAGGTAGATAAACTAAATGTTAATTGGCTTTGTGCCACTAATGCACGTGTATTGAGGCATGGCGATGCAAGATAAAATATGAAATTCATCGATAGTATTGGTGCAAATGATAATGACACCCCACGAGGCAATAATTTATTGATAATATTTATCGAATTTTGGGATGGGATATAGAAAGTCGCGTTGAATAAATGAAAGATGCGATATAAATAATATTTATTATTTATTTATTTATTATGTACTTAATTGTACACCGAGAATAACATAAAAAGAAAACTACAAACTAAAACATATGTACAATGGGCAGCCTTATCGCATTCAGCGATCTCTTCCAGGCAACCTGGAATGGACAGTAATTGCCTGGACATAAAAAGGGGTTGTCATCGACGCAACTACTTTATTACTTTAATATAATATATACACTTTTAGGCAATATAGCAATTTCAGGAATATAAAACCAGTGGAACGAATAATTTAAGCTGTACAAAGTTACGATTGGGAAATGTCTGGTTTCTCAGGATGTTAGTGTTAATCGAATATTCGAATCTTAAACTACATTTTGGTTAGATATTCCTTTTCTATCTCGAATGAACATAATTTCCTTTGTGTTTACTTTATTGAGATTTTATTTCGCTAATACTTGGGCTGGGTTCGAGCCAAGAAAAACAAAAGATAAAATGTTTCCGTAACATTTTAATTGTTTTGTAGTCGTTAACTGCTTTATTTTTCGTAAAACTCTCCACTGCAATGAAACGCAATTTAATTGTTTGGTTGACCGCGTTATCCAATCGTTCTTTATATTATTTCTTTTCGAATGTTTTTCTTCGTTGCCGTATTTTCCATCTTGGACGTTTTCAGTTCGAATGAACGGTATTCCAGTTAAAATCGCTTACCTATTTAGTCACCATAGATGCTAATATCCAATAATGCATGTGTAATAGGTGCCTACAACACTTCACTACATTGCACGAAGGCGCCATGGATAACAAAGGTACGTACACCAAGATAAGCAGCTAAACTTAAAATAGATATTTTCGTAGTCCTGAGAAAAGACTAAGAAAATACCTATTCTATTCACAGTGACGGTATTTCCAGCGACAGTGGCTACATAGTAAATATTTTCGAATTCTGCAATAGAATGTTAATAACCCCTCTTTGATATGGACCGTGACTAGTTGCCATGCGAAATTTGGTAGGGACGTGCACGAAATTTTGTGGTTGTGTAATGCTAGACGAAATAGGACTACAAAAGGTCACATCAACACGTACGTGTAGACACTGTATTCGTGATCGCTACAAATTGAGAAACTGTTTTGATACGTGAGTTGGTTGCGTCCGAAACTTTTTGTAAAAGGATTCGATAGGCAAAGTCTCTCTTAAATCAAGTCGATACTACAAACTTGCTACAAATATATTTCGAACCATGCAATAATGAATTTTGATGTAAATTATCTCTGAGTGGTCCAGAATGAGTATAAAAGTCTAAATGACATTTCTTGGTTGAAATTAATATAGAACTGACAATTTAGTATCCTATCTCTGAACTAGTTTTCAAAGTAATGAAGACACATAGCAACGCTGAGCTAAGAACGCGGAAGGACTAACTGTTCCGGTTAAAAGATCTTAAACAACAATATTGGAGTGACACGGTTCCGTTTCACTATCAATATTTTTAGATGTTTGCTACCGATATTGAAAATACTCCTAAACATGAATTGATAGTGGGAAAAAACAAAATATAGCCTTCCATTCATCCATCATGATAATGAAGAAATCTGATTATTCAATAACGCTCGAAATTTTCCTGTACCTTAAATCGGTTTTGATGATTGAAACATGTTTCTATCTATCGATATTGAGAAGATGGAACTTCGATATATTGATTGTACCTACGGGGAACTACTACATACTACTTCATAATTGAGAAGAATGTGTGTTTGTGAAGGATTTCCTCCTAACTGAATAAGCATTACCATGACATTATATTCCAGATGCGATATTGCGTCTGCAGTCCTTGCTATTTCTACTACTTATACAATAGGAACAAAAGTTATTAAAATAGATGGAGAGAGAGAGGGAGGGCAAAGAAAATATGGATGGATAAAGACACATACATACACTCACATAAAGTTGTTTTTCCATCCGTAGAAAGCACAAAGCACTACCTGCTACGACCCTGACAAACCCATTTGTTTTCGTTAACATTCATGGATTGTCCAATAAGAGGATTGAAATGATTTAAAAGTGAATAATGATATGATTATGATAACGTGACGGCAAGGGAAAAATGGAAGACAAAAACAACGGCCTCCAAATAACAAGGGACAAAATAGTAGGAGAATAGTGAAATTAATGTAAAGGACTACAATGACTTGTTTGGTAAATTAAGCAAAGCACGTGTAGATGCACTTGACTGTTGAATTTTATGATTACGTTTCGTTATTTATTATATTATTAACTTAGTCGTTAGTGATTCATTGATTGGTTATCTCTGTGAACTTCAGCTAAAAATAGTCCACTTATCTCTTCCGTGTTGTAAAAACGATTAGGGCGTTTAAAAATTAATTTTGTGCAGTAGCGGTCATCTGTTTGATACTATCGTATTTTATTTCTTTAGCAACAAATATCTTTTCAACAATTATTTACTTTACAAGTTTCCCCAATATTTTACTGCGTACGGTTTCTTTCGGAGGACCATTTGTCTATCCATCGTTCGGCTTCTATGAATAGACTAGCTATAGAAACCTGTATAAACTCACATGTATCAACTATGAACGCTACCCTAATCGATTTGTCTCACTCGATTAAAATAACTTGGTGAAACGTCTAGCAACTATTATTTGCAGTTTTAGAAATAACTGCAAATATTGAAAGTTTAGTTAACCAATCCAGTGACGGTGACAATACGTGGCCTAAACTAGAGGATATATAACAGGAAGAATAATTTATTTTTCTGAAAAAATCTAATAAGTCCGTCAGATTGATTTCCAAAAAATATCGCCGGTAAAAATTGTACCATCTCACGTGTGTTTTCAATGCACTGTATCGTCTTCGTTTTTTATTTACGTGACAAAATGTTAAAAATACCGAGTCCAATATCTTGTGGAAATCTATGTGACGGACTTATTACATTTTTTCAGTAATTTCAGTATTCCAAAGATGGATTCAAGTAATCATTCGTCAATGACCAAGCTACATTTATTCTAGATTTTCGCCAAACACAAATAATTTATAGACTTCAAGATACTTGCATTGTTGAATTACACAATAACAGTAAATAATTATTTTGAGAACCTGGGATAGAAAGAAAGAGTTTTGAAAAGAGGCCGTTGTCAAACACATTCAAAAATATTTTGCCAGTCTCGTTTGCTATGCCATCCACGGTCGTACCTCGAACGACTGATATTTACCCGAGTCACGTGTTTTGACGAAGTAATACATTACATGGTTTGCATAGTTGCATTATTCATTCAGCACCCCGACTTATGGGTACTACACGAAAGAAAAATTAGGTTGGTTTATTGCTTAGTAGACTATAAAACATTACATTGATGAATACTAAGCAAATGCTTAGCGTTTCTATGTCGTTTACGCTCTTTTAACGTGCGAATTGAATTCTAGACACTTCGAATGCATACCTCGATGCCAATTGCTTCCAACGTTTTACAGTAATTTTCTCAGGAATTTAATCTTCGTTGGTTTAGTTAGTGAAACATGTACTGCTACGTATCAACACCGCACCGCTAAAGCTGGTTAAATCCTTAGATGGGCAAAAGTGAAATTGAGTTTTTCTGATAAGCTATATCCAAACGCTTTAAAAGTAGCGATAGACTAGGCTTAGCACGTTGGCACGTTGACTATCACTTCTATTTCTATACTGGTCAGGGTTTCAACCGTGAGGGACACCTATAAACCATCGGATTTATAAGGACTTAAAATACGAATATAATGCATATTTCTAAGCGAACGTCGTCCTCGCGAGCCATATCAATGGAATTGCATTACAGTGTAAAAAAGCACAAAACTGGCCAGTATTCTAGTAAAACTAGTTAGTTAGTCATAGAAACGACATTTCACGACTGTCTGGTTCGTTTATTTCAAAATAGCAACGCCAGTTTTTGTCGGGTGCAGCTGAACTACAATTATATATCAAGCAACTGATGATTTTGAGTTTATGTTGCGGTCAGATACGGCCGTGTGAGACAGTGTACTGACCCACATGTAGTATTCATTTCATTGAATGTGTTACTATGTATTCTGATTATAATAATACCAATGCTGAGACCTGTTTGTAACAAGTACGTGTCTATAATAGGTATTGGTATCATCGCCTCTACAACTCTTGTCATAATATTTTCTGTCTTTTTTCTATAATGTCAGCAATAATCATTATTGCAGATTATTTACAAGTATACATATTTTCGAATTAATATGATTGAAAGAGACTAATCATAGGTAAAATGACCTTTCAATAATATTCAAGAATAGGAAATCGTTTCTGATATTTGTTGTTTTTAAACGAAATCGGTAACAGTGCAAGTTTCTCATCCTTCATTCGGTTGGAAGATTTCCGCTTTTGAACTTTGAGACATTTTAACCTTCCTCTGGGGAATCACAGAAATGACTCAAGCTTGACATTCAGCTCAAAATTAACAGTAACAGTTCAAATATTTAATGAGTTTAATATTGACGTAAGTCATTCAATCATTCATGATGTATTTGCTACTCATTCTACTCAATATGTTTAAGTTATGCCTGTTATTTGCGGCCGGTCGTAACACGAGACGTTATCAACGTCCTCAGAGTATTACACATAGGTACCTACTTTGTATTTATTAACTTGTTGGTTTCCTCGCGATATTTCCCTATATATAATTTTAAATCGAGTGATAATTATATCTGGCACTGTGTTTATTTTTAGAACGCAATAAAATTGAATGAGATAAGCTTTGAAGGAGAAAAGTATAATCAACAATAATGCATGCAATAATTGTAATTTTTAAATTAATAATAAATGTAGAAAGGGTGAAAACACTAAGATAATGGTTGATAGAGAATGTAAGATTGAAAAAGAAGACATTGCGTATAGAAAATACCTATATTGGGATGAGAGCAAAACGAAGTTCATGATAAATTTTAAGATCGAAGGAGTTACCATCGTTTGGTTTATTAGATATTAAGTTTGAATTTAATTTGAACGCAGCACTAACTCGACCACAAACCTTGATATTAGTTGAAAATACTCGGCTATTTTTATAACCAGTATCAACGGTCAACGAAGTGAAGATGACCTTTTACAACAAATAGATTTATACGCATTCATTATTATTATTGGCCTTCCACTTAAATAAAATCGGTGAAAATATAGTGTTGCGCTGATTTCGATTGCAATTACAATATCGTAAAATTACTTTATTATTTCTGTACGTTGACAATTTTATTATACTGATACATTGAGTTGATTTGCAAACTCCCTGTTTCCTATCCCACTCCTGCACATGACAGACATGTAAAGAGGAAAATATTTTTTCTTCATAAAGAATTGCAATAGACGTTTATGCATTTAGATTTGACCCAAATTAATATCTAATTACTGATTTAATATGATTAACCTTGAACCAGCTGACAAATTATCATCGAAATTAATTAAATTCAGAGTCCGATTGATATCGTGCAAATTAATTAACAAATAACTGGTTGTTAGAAGATTGATTTCAAGATTATATTACTGGCCTGTGTCTCAATTTAACAGGAATCGTATTTGCTAACGGATATTAAACTTTTATATTTACACTTTTACTACATTATTGGCGTCTATGTAACCTCATTCTGTCTACTTTTAAAATAATGAAATTGTCAAAAAATCTTACGGAATCTAATGGACGGTTTTTTAAAAAACAGCTTTAAATTTTTATCGTATCACATATTGCCTCTTAATATAGGTTAACGTTAAGTATAGAACACAAATCTATCAATATATGAATAACAATGTTAGCAGAAATGAGATTATTATCTAGACGAGCGACATAATATGAAAATCTTTACATTTGATCACCTTGCTCTCGCAATTTGAGAGTCCTCAAAATATCAGAGCACGTAGAATCAGGTCAATATTTATGCTCAAAATAATACGTAGCCAAACAAATAGGTGGTGGAACAAATTCTTGTATTCTCCTACAGATTGCGAAGTTAGCTAGATTCTCACATTAGAATATGCAAAGAGTTATATTCACACATCACTGACTACCTACCGAGCAACACCAACTGTTCTAATTGAAATCTTACATGAATTTCAGTACAAGAAATTAGCACAGTTCATACATAAATATTTCAAATGTTAACAGTTAATTAGTATCTTCTTGATTTTTATAACATACTAATAAGTTAGCACTGTTTAATTGGATTTAATGATAAGAACCTCTTAAAGATTTCTTTCAATCACGAATTAATTGATTAAAATGTTTGCCCCTTTTAAGATGAATTTCATCTAGATATCAAGCTTGATCCTTCGGAATTAAGTCTAACACTAGAAAATGTTTCCGGTAATTTATACGAATTCCTAAAGCAGTTGCGAAACGTACAAATTGGCAGTGGTCAGTCGGCCTTGCTTTCATGTTATCTCTGTTTATTCTGCAGAAACGAATTCACAGACACGTTCAAAATCGACTAATAAATTAAACATATTAAAATTATGATGAAAAGATTTATTTTTTTAAAAGCTATCTTCATTTTAATTAATGACGCGTATTGATGGGGTTTTAACGTCTGTTTATATGAGTACTTAATTTTTTCTCCGTATGCATAAGATTTATGTTTTTTGAAATATCGTGTAAGCAACATAAAATATATTGAGCAAATAGCTCATGTCATGGCTAATCTAATTATAGGTAAGCGAATCAGCAAGATAGTAGCAGGATTAACAGTTCAGAGGGCTTCAACAAAGTTACACTGTCATACATAACAGTTATTGAAGAGTCCAGAAGGGATTGACATGCACTACCTTCCACAATGTCATAAGGATTTTTGAACGGCAAACCATAGGTTGGCAGTCATTATCGTTGATGGAATAATACTTTGCCTGTGCTCTTAGGTACCGTAGTAGCAAAGGTAGTATTTTTTATTTAAATGTGACGAAGACAATAAGGTCACTGATGTGGAATTTATTCAAGACGAAGTACACATTGTCAGTGTCCTTCTTGAAGATATAGAAATTACAGTACGAGCTACTCAGCTTATGAAAGCTAACACAACACACTGCAGGAGAAACTCAAAAATGACCAGGCTATTCGACCAAAAGTCCAAAGAATTATGAAACCGACCAATAAGAGAGATGATATTAATAACATCAAACTACATAGATGGATCAGATATATTATCACCATCCTCTTAGATATGAAAACTTATTACATTGGACATAATCCTTTCTTCACTGTATTTTGCAGATATGTGCACATCTGTAACTCTACAAGAAATAGCGTTGATCATGATCGTAATTTTTTCTGACCGTTCTTTTCCTTCATATACGAAAGAGCTATATTGAAATCTTAAGTAAATCGTAAGTGCTTTCCGTTCATGTATATCACAAATTCAATTAAAAATGACGGCTTTCAAAGAGTCCGCTTTCGAGATATACTCGTAATTTTAATCCGAGTTTTTAATGGGATCTTTGAAGGACATAAATGTTAATATCAGTATCTTAAATTCTTAATATCAGTGATCTGATTGAAAGGAGTGTAATAAAAAGAAAGTTGAAATAACCATATCTCTGAAATAATTTATTCATGTAAGACTTGATATCAGAACTAAAGCAGTCATCGTCCTGCTGCCCTCATAACAATATCTTTAGGGTCAGCACATGTATTTTTTTTTAAATATGTCCAGCAATCGTAATCCTGATATTCACATTTATTTTAGTAGTTTTATCAAATAGGTACTTCTATGGTGCACATAATAAAGCCTAGTTTGGAATTAAATAAACAAATGACAGACATAATTATTATGTTGTTTCTTCTTCTTTTTGGCTTCTTTTATTTTAGCCGTAACGATACTCTGATTGTCTGTTGCCACCATCAAGTTATTCTAGAAAGGTGGTGACTACTTTTTCAATTGATGGTTGTCACAGCTTTTTTTGTAGTGATGGGAAATCATCAAATGACTTCTTCCGCTCTGGGTGGAGCGGAAGGGCGTGTCAGATTCTTACTGACTAAAACCCATCCGTGTTCCTTCTCAAGCCATTTGCGTTCCAGGGCCACGGTGACTCTTTCGAACAAATTCCGCAACCCTGGCAGGATGGTTGTCTTAAATGTATTTTTGGTATACTTTTTTCTCCTTATCTTATTTTCCACTGTTTTCTCCATACTTATGAATGGTAATATTGCAACAGATAGATCTCATATTGGCAATAATATAACTTGAAACGTTGGTCTATATGTATTTGTTAAGACTAGAGGTATCATCAGCTACGTTTGTTTTAGTTTCATTCAGTTTAAAATTAAAAACGTAGAAATCAAATATTGATGTGTGCAAGTCCCTGACACTGATATCCTTTGCTGGCCATAATAAAAATCATTATATTTGATTATTTTTGATACGCGCTATTATCTAGCGTGTTTTTTATCTATTGGACATATTTACGATTACATAGTCCTTGAATTCGTACGAAAAATTAATAGTTTAAGTTATGCTTGTACTCATTTTGGCCAATATTAGTATCGAGAATGATGATTCGACGAACGTGAGAAGATAAATGGACTATTGTGATTACAATATCTAGCAGTAAACTGCGATAGTTTCTGAATAAACAAATCTTTTAGTTGTGTGTCTTAAAAATTTTGTTAAAACTTTTCCAGAGAGGTGTGAGGCTGCTAATTGTTTGCTAATACTTAGAAAAATAGTATATATCCTGTTCCGGCAGTATCTACATTAGCCCACATACATTTGTTAGGCCTGGCAGGTGCCAATTTTGTTCAAGTTAATAGTATCGATCAATCAGTGTCACCGTTGCAAGCTAAGTTTTAGAAAGTTACAAATTCAGTTTTAACAGTTTCTATATTGAGCAAACAGTAAAACAAACAATTTGCAAGTTAACAATTGACTCACTTATCGATGTTTACTTTAAAATTAAACTTATTTGCATAGTTATTGTCCGACCTGAGTTTGTTTACGATAACATGACTACCCAAGTTAGCACGGAATTAATGCATGATTGTTATAGCGAACTACAGTAAACAAGAAACGTTATACCAAATACTAACACTAGGGTTTGAATCTAAGAGTAAACTGCTGATTAACCGCCATTACAGAACGAGCTATTTTTAGAATCCGCACAGAGATCACGTCTTTGTCTGCTGTAATGTAAATGACTATCAACCATTCCATGTCTCACATAATCTGTTTGCGTCGCCGATCAAAACAAAACGTTACATAGCCTAAAACTGAGACAGCAAAATGTAACTCACCTAGTTCGTCTTTTAGAACCTTCGACATTCTGCCAACCTTCATAATTGCACTAAAAAAAAGTAATAAGATTCACAGTGAGGTTATAAACACGATTGTCTGTTACCGTCACGTCATTTTGACAGGTGACGCGCGCTGTGACCGCCACCTCGCGCGGCTAGGGACGCACGGGAGAGTTCCCCGAGCGGTGGTGTATTCTGTTGTCGAATGACATAGTTTAGGGAGTGAAGCCGTCGGAGGAGCGTAACTCGTCTTAGCTTCTCGCGGCCAATGAACGGCACGGCCCGATGCGCCAAGGTCACTGGAGGCAAAACCGGCAGTCGCAGCTCCGACAGAGGGCAGTACGCGGCGCGAGCGACGTACACGAGCAGCTTGCTTGCTGCCCGTACGGCAACTAAACAGAAACACTGTAAGTATGGCCCGGCATGATGCGCCGATAAGCGGTATTATGGAATAAATAAAAACGCGACGCGTTCTGAATGTGAATGAATGTGCAGCCAACTTTACGTCATTTTATTCATTGTCTTTTAAATACCTACTTGGATGTACCTAACACTGAGTACTTTCTATCGACATACAACGGCCAATGACAACGGGTGAGCAAGTTATTTGCTAAATGCCTTCATTGAATCACAATTTGTTTTCAAACAATGGACGCACGAAAATAGCCCACTATGTTTGTCGACACCGTTAATTACCGGCCATGTATATACTAGTATAACTACTTCAAAGAAGTTGACCAACATCATACCCACAAAGGTAGATAATTCTTTAGTATAACATATAAAGCAGAAGGACGAGAACCTCATGTCATACCCAGCTACTTCCACAAAATAATCAAAAGCTAGTTGAAGAGTATTTATTTATTTAAGACGCAGATGAAAAGATAAAATCTAATCTAGGGACCATTGGGTCTTATCTTTATACGCTTCATGTTTAAGGCCGTCACTGCTCTTATTTCATAAAATGCCCTTTTTGTTTCAACATATTAATACAGATAAATTAATTTAAAAACACACTTAAACAAAATACTAAATTAAACTAGCACAAGTATAATATTATACAACAAATTTATACCTACAGATAAGCTTTCAATATGCTCGCTACTCGTCGCTAGATGGCGATACTAGAACTTTAAGAACCATGTTGATCGAATCTGAGGAGCTATCGACCAACCTTAAATAAAATCGTGATAATTGTTTTCCAAATATTTAGATACAAACTCAAAAATCTTTTTTTGTTTCGGCGAACGTATAACGAACGTAGCGTAGATGCTTAGCTGCATTGAAAACAACTCAACTTTAGCTACCGGTACTTCAATAATGATAATCCTGATGCAAGATGTACCCTAACTGCTCAACTGGCATACTATACGCCTGGTGCTACTGTTGGTTCTGTCAGTAAAAAAGGTAACATAACTAAAGAAAATCCCAGCTTTATAATAGAAGAACTGACTAAAGAACAAGCCAATAATATTTACACATACAACCATCCACAATATAAAGGATTAGAAACAGTCGCTTGCGTCGGCGGAGATAAAACGCGCGTAGGTGCGGTTTGAATCGAAAATGATCCAATAATAGCTAAACGGTATTCTGTCTGACCAAAACTAGTTTATTAAAATAAGATTCTCAATTATCTTGTCTACGACTGTACATTGAATGTTGGTCGCGTAGTATTTATGGGCTTGTAAGGTGAAGTAACACACGGAGACAAAGTAACATTAATTTAAGTAAGTAACATTGGAGTTAGTTCGGAAGTACGTTAGGAGCTGTATTTATTTTTTTATTATCGATAGGATCGCGTTTAACCACAATCTCATCTGATGAAAAGCTATGAATTGGTCGAAGAAGGAGCATGCTTGCCTAGAAATAAATTATTCACTTTTGACTTAAAGGCCCCAAGTAAACTATCAGGAAACAGATTTCGGTAGGGAATTCCACTCCTTAGCTTTACGCACAATATAAGAAATTTTCTACTCGTTCTTGGACGTGGGCTTCTACAAATAGCTTCATGTTTTTGACGGACTGACTTTGACAATTCAAAAGTACCTGATAATGGTTTATTTGAAATAAATGCTTTGACTTTGACTTTTACTTTGACTTTAACATCATGTTCTGTTGCACCTTTTGTTTTTTTATCTGAATATCACATCTCACTTTAAATATATAATTCAGAATACTGAATGACATACTTAAAGTGAGATTCAGTAAATGCTGCTGCCACGGTAGCTGAACTATCTGAAAAAATCACTGTCGCTGTTCTTTATTTGTAACCTTCTTACTTGAGTCTCAATATGTCTCAACAGGAGCACCTTGCTAACAGTCCTGCAGATATACCCAGAATCGGGTATACAATGATGACGTTAGTAAGTTTAATAAGAATTTATCAGTAGATTATCATACTTCTCATTTGCCACATGTAAGGTATACTTAGGAACCATACGCAGATGCAGGCAGTACCCGTCTGCTCACTAGTTATGAGATATGCGTCGAACGAAATACTTCATGTATTATGATACGTGCAATAATTTCAATCTAAACACACGTGTCTGCACTGACCATTTAACAGCCATTTTTGCATCCTACACATTCAGATGCACGTGGATCCTATATTAGAATCATCCGGCTACCCATAATAGGGAATAACAAGCTAATATGAAGAAGCTGACAAATAATTTGTGAGTGTAAAAATATCTTATAGTAACCAGCATCCGAGTTTTGGCCACAACTGACGCTACTACGAGCGAAATAAACCCGATAGTATCTTCAAAATGTGTGTTTTATACTTTCATTTAGTATTTTCTTTATAAGAGAGGCCCAAGTACTGGCCCTTGTGGTATTCCAACACGATTTTTCTTTCTATCATCTTGTATTTTCTCAATTCAAATTGTGTCCTCAGCGGTACCCTGTATATAGGAAGGCACTTCCTTTGAATAGCTAAGAAGTTAGGTAGGTAATAGGCAGATTGGTTAAAATAGTTTGATCAGATCCCTTAGATGGACTAAAATTAAG
This sequence comes from Mamestra configurata, assembly GCA_002192655.3. Taxonomy (NCBI): domain Eukaryota; kingdom Metazoa; phylum Arthropoda; class Insecta; order Lepidoptera; family Noctuidae; genus Mamestra; species Mamestra configurata. Next base: position 478,075 of record NDFZ01005392.1, on the reverse strand, counting down.
CCCTGTCCACATTAAAAGAAATAATCAGTTTGTAATGTTGATAGCTTGTTCCCAATGAAGAAAGAAGTACACACAAAGCTTCTTATAATGGGTTAAAAGTAGAATAACAATACAATATTAATATCGTCGGTTATCTTCATAGTACAATATAGTAAATAACTATCGTATTTTAGTTCATGGCAACCGTTAGGGATTGCGTGAAGCACGAAATTGGCATTCTACAGCCTGGTCATTATAATAATCATTACTTAGGATGCACTGCGTATTGTAGACTGCCTCTGGTCAATTCATTTGTAACATATTTACTAAGGTCGAAACAGAAACCTCTGAAGTTAGCCATTAACATTAAAAGTATCCTAATCATCAGTTATAGGAACTCATCTTTAATTCAATCAGTCATATTGCTAGTATTCCTAACAAAGCTAAACAACCAGGGCTAACGTCCAGTCACTCGTTTACTGATTCTGATTTCGCGAACTTCTGGGCATAGGACTCTTTTCTAGTGCCAAACACTCCTGTCAATTTAATTCAGATCCATCTACCAGTGATGCCAACAAACTAGTCTTCATTCATCATCATCCACAGCCTGAATTTTCCTACTACTAAGGAATTTAAGCCTCTTTTTTCCTTTGCCCGAAATGGAAACAATGTCTTTATTATACAGAAGCTTCGTTGCAAGCATTCATAACTATATTTACCTTACTTTTATTTTACGACGAAAAACTACTAGTATCTTAGACAATCCTGAGCCATAGAAATATGCTTTAACGGAATGTAGAAGCATTACCATCCTACGGTTCAGGATTGTTCTGTAATTATAAAGGGAATCCGGCAATTTCTCAGAAATTGATGACGTAAACGAGTTGCCTCACAGAACACCTTGATAAATTCAAAATTTACTTTAAAAACAGGTATTCAGAAGACACGTTTATCCTGTTGGTCGGAACCTGTTGCATGTGAAAGGGGAGGAGCTCTTTGAGACGTCAGGAATATTTTCATCCAGCCTGAAGTAGTTGGGCTATAATATGTTGATTACTTATTATGCCCGGATGTATGGATTGTATGTTGAGTGACATGACCGAGAAGGGAGTCAGTGATAGCATGACGGGTGATAGAACAAAATGGAGGAAGAAACGTGTTACGCCGACCAAAATTAACATGGGCAAAAGATGATGATGATGACTTATTATTATGCCCGTTTTCACGGATACTTTGCTGCAAGTAGTAGCACAAAATGTCTATATTTAAGCTTTGGTCTCTTGGTCCATAGTCGGAACACACGATACACGGTGCTGGATGCTTTACCACCAAAAACAAGGCGATGACTTAGTAATGACACTGCGTTATTTAACGCCGCGTTTCCATCTGCAAACAGCTCGCATGCAAGTTTAATTACCTGGCACAATAGAGTAACCCGCAATATAACGAGGATGGCCTGCAGATGGGAAGGCGGCTTTAGAAAGGATGTTGCGTAGGTACTTAGAAACGAATTGTCAAACGGTGTTTTTTTGGGTTGAAATTTATTGAATGCCAAAGTTACGCAGATTTTCAGAGGCAAAAGTAGAATTAACTCAACTTCAAATTCATAAACAGGGGGTTAGATCACTGCTCACATAATCATCACCTAACCAGGCTCGTCTATTAGATTCCCTTACGTAACCTAAGTATACGATAATGTGTTAAATGGACTCCGCTACTGAATGTCGAAGTTTGAAATGTCGACGTATGTTAGTTCTAAAGTACAGGATCTCGATGTACGCCAGTTCGAAAGTTCACTGGAGCGAAGTATGCAAGGCCGACGTATCGTTAGTTAGAAAGCATACGAGTGCGATGTACGCCAGTTCGAAATTACCCTGTTACGAAGTATGAAATGCCTCCGTACTGTTACTGGTACTCCTACAACATTATAATTAGCAAATTTGTGTAAAAATAAATTTACTTCATGACCAATTTCGAGGTAGCGCTCGCCGGCCGCTGCCGCGGCACCGCTCGCTTCGCTCGCTCGGCTCGCGCGTAGTTGGTCACAGTTCTAACCTAACCTAACCAGGGTAATTTCGAACTGGCGTACATCGCACTCGTATGCTTTCTAACTAACGATACGTCGGCCTTGCATACTTCGCTCCAGTGAACTTTCGAACTGGCGTACATCGAGATCCTGTACTTTAGAACTAACATACGTCGACATTTCAAACTTCGACATTCAGTAGCGGAGTGTGTTAAATGATATGTGATAACAATTTTGGAAAACAAACTTTTTAGCGGACTAATGCAATTATCAAATAGGATTACTTAAGATTAAATGACAAATGCAATGGGCAAATTAATAACTATAGAAGGCAGATAAGAAAATTCCAGATTACAAAATCAAAGTGGCCTTGTCAGTGTGAAAGTCGCTTTGATTCAAGTGCTATGTTCGGTAAACGAACTGTGAGTTACTGTCCTCTATGAGTAGAGTTACAATTTTTGTTGTACAATAAAATGTATTCTAGCTATCTATCTATATCTATTACCTATCAATATGAAAGAGTTCACAGAACATTATCACTATCATCCACAGTTCAACTTCGCCCACCGATGGGCATAGACCCCACTGAGTACTATCAAATAAAATTGTGAGGAGAGTCAATGATTCGAGTAAATTATTCTAAAAATGCTATACTAAACAAAAAAAAAACAGTATTCTTGTGAAAAGATGTATATATGCGCCTGCATATCGAATGGGTGAGTTTTGAGTTCATTGTTAGTTGTTGCAGGACGTGTTAAAGCCATCACTGCTATAGTACGAGCGAGAGCCATCTCTCTCTTGCATTGGATGTAATATATACAGGATGAATAGTACCCTTTCTCACAAATCATGGAATCATTATAGCACTATTTATTATACGTCATGAAATAGATGTACCAGGGTAATCAGGAAGGTGGCCAACTTAGATTGCATAGCATTATGCCACTTTAAGATGGCGGCGAGATGGGCGGACGACATTGTTGCTATCGTTGGTAGAACCTGGATGAGGCTGGCACAGGAACGTGGGGATTGGCACAAGAGAAGGGAGGACTATGCTCAGCAGTGGGCGAAGTCGGGCTGTGGATGATGATGATGATGCCATTTTATGGAAATTTCATTTTTGAAAGTGGGCTTAGCTAGGAATGTGGGGGGGGGCACTATAAAAATAAACAAGACAAACACAGTTTTTGAAAATTTTATTTAAAAATAAATTATCGTAGTACAACTTGCACCAATAACAACAAAATTTTGGTTTGAACAACATGAAACCGTAACGTTCGCTCAAAGCATATCAACTTATTAATATTGCGATCTAGAATTACAAAAAATTATACACTACGCGGTGCGATCGATTGACCTAGGATTAAGTAATTAGGTTTATACTATTCTCATCGTGTAAAACACACTATCATTCACAACATAAACAGAGATTCATCCCTCAGACAATGTTGAAGATACACTGACATAGACATAAGACTGTTTAGTGACGTCACAAGTCATGGATATTTCTGCTTTAATAGTTCAGTGTAGCCTCAACATGAAAGTAACTCTGCACACAAAAGTTAGATAAAAATAAAAAAGAACTTATCAAGTAACAGAAATAGCATCTCGAAAGAGTAAAAACATCGGTCGAAGGCACGGTATTATGAACGTGTATTTTCTTACAATACTACCTGAATGTACCGAAAATTATTTTGGTTCACTATATTACATCATGTGATCCTATATTGTCATTTGTTTGAAATTCAGAATAGCGTAATCTTGTTGCATGAGCATTAAGCTCTTTTTCAAAAAACTTACCTAGGCTTTATCGCTTCTCTGAATTGACAAAATTAATAAATATTAGTTCAAATATTTGCCTAATTTTCTCATATCAGAGATACAAAACAACAATAATTTCATGTGCTAATCATGACCGTTTCTTTTAAGTTGAATCATAGTCTCATACTTCCTACCATCTTTTGTCTAAGTACAATTGTAAAGTAAGTCGTATTGCTTACAATTTTACCTTATTCTATTTATTGTTTACGATATTTCCTATAACATTGAAATATTCCTGAAGTGATTACCATAAAATGTTTGCTACATGCAATTCCGTTACAGGTAATACTCAAAGGTTTACATTGTTGTTTAAAATCCACTTAAGGAATTAAAAATACTGGATACATTTAAATTTATTGTTACAAGTACCAAGTCAGAGTCATTAGTAAAATTGTCAGTATGATGGTCGACATCGATTTTCAAAATCGTCTAACAAATAATCGACATACGGCATATTTAGCGTAGCGTAGATTTCACTCGCAAGTTGCGTAAAATCTCTTATCTAGAAATGAAAATATACAAGTCTGAAGTCCAAGTACGTTTTATCGTGAGGATTTATGTTAATTGACTGCACAGGAAACTAAAGTTTCCTTTAATTTTACTGCCATAACAATAACATGCCTTTTGGACGGGGAGGGGCAATCCGGAGTAGGCAATAGATACAACATTTCTGTATATCTTTTGATTTCCATAAATTTTTCGCTCCCTCCAAACGACCCAACATCCCGTTTTGCCTTATAATCTTTAATCCAACTGCTTTCTGCAGTTTTTTTTCCTACATACTATTTCAATTTGATTATATACAATTTCAATTCTACAGTTAATAATTTAAAGAATTTTCAAAATGCGTGAAATCAAACAGTTTTGTTGAAATTTAGCACAGTGTATAGTTTAGCGTTAAGCGAAGTGAAATGATTAAAATTGTTGCGAACACATTGTACTGTGATAGGATGCTATAGAAAAGTTCATGTGACGATGCATACATCACAATTGGGAGTGACTTCATTGCTTCAATAAGTGAACTGTTGGTACTACTAGCATTGCTATTATCTTCATTATGTGTCAATTTTTTTATTGATTTCTTATTTACGTCAATAGTAGATCTGGGCTTACTAATTGAAAGACTTGAAATAAAAACTGTAAAGATTTAAGAGAAACTGCACCAAGATATTCATGATAACGTTCAAACAGTTGACCCAATTTTTGTAATCTCTTAACGGACCGCGCTTAGTAGCTATGAATTTTCAACAAACGGATTCTATCTTGAGTAAAAACAGTCAATAAAAATGAAATACTACGCATTAAACCTTGGGTTAAACTAAGAAAACAAACAAGAAAATAATGGATGACATGTGGATTTAACTGGAGATTGATGTTCCACCGAATGTGTAGTAAAACTTTACTCGATTTAAAATCGTTTCACGTCACGATGTATACAATCGAGCGGAATCGAGTTCAAAAGTATTCACGTCTGGCGTCATCGATTGCGCTAATTGGCACGACCGCCGCTGTATTGTTTGGACCTATACCAACTTCCTTCACCTCATAATTCATTGTGCTGTGTTTTTTGCTATTGAACTTGGCCGTTATCCAATTGGGAAGTAGAAGTTAACGCATTAGAAAATGAGTTAACATTCCTAGCAGTGCTTTAGTGTCCGTTAAATATGAATTTCGGCGAATTTAGAGTAACTGTGTTTATGCGTAATTTTTTTATGTCTTGTTAGTTCTGTCAAAAGTTTAGCATGGTGGTTAGTATCCGTGAAGTAAACTTTAAAGCGTTGCGTTTTTCTTAAATTTCAAGGAATTACATCTATCAACCATATTTCCCGAGTTTGTAAGGCCAGAACATATTACTTACTCAATATAGTAAAAAAAAATGTTTTGGCCCATGGACCTGTGCCTATCATCAATAACAACCCATAGATCTACACCCCTCCCTCATCAAACTTATCAAAGCAACAAAGTCCTCAAGCCTCAATTACGTCTTCGTACAATCACTCACAAAAGTTTCGTCCATCATCTGAACGTATTCCCTACATTATAAGGTGTGTAACTGTTATTCCAGATGGTTGTACATATCTTCTATCTGTGGCTTGAAGTAGCTCCTGATTTCTGGTCGTTTCGCCTTCATCGTTGGTGTCAGGAGGCCGTTTTGCACTGAGAAGGGATCCGGGTGCAGGTAGATGTCTTTGACCTGAGAAAGATAAAAAAATATCATAAGTATCATTTCAGCCGAATGACGCTTACTGCTGGAGGTAGGCCTCCCGTAAACGTCGCCACATCGACAGGTCCTGAACATATCGCATCCAGCAGATTCTTGCGTCCTTTACCAGGACATCAGTCCACCTTCAAGCGGAAGTTGCCACGATATAATAAACTAGCCTTTGCCCGCAACTTTATACGCGCACATCCCGTTTATTGCCGTCCGTTTCCCGTTCAACTGTGCCTATCATATACAAAAAGAATTTTCCAAGTCTGACTGCTAGTTCCAGAGATTAGCGCGTTCAAACAAACTATTCAGTTTTATTATATTAGGATAGATTATTATTTTGTCTTTCTTAGGCTGTGTTTAGTAAACCTAAATTCTTTATTTCTAAAATATTTAAAGATATTGTTCGATTCGGCTTTCCGATAGATTTATGGTCCATAAATGATCACAGGTAGCTCAACCATGGCCTCCACAATTTTACATCGAACATAAATCTATCGACGTTCAAGGCTGATTTTATGTGTGATCTGATTTCTTTCAGTCTCCTGGATATAAGACATTTTTCTAAAAACGTTGGTATATACCCAGGTTACTTCAACGTTGCAAAATTATTCTTAGAAATTCGAAAGGAAATAGCCACATGTTAATTTTTTTAATGTAAAATATGGCAAACCACATCCTAATGTAACCACGTATGAGCACTCAAGCACCGAAAAATCCTTGAACAGTTAACAAACCACTTAAGAGCGCTCACTCCTCACGGTGTTTCATACAAAATTTCAAGTCCGTACTTGGAAATGAATGCACAGATTTTAATGAAACTTGGTATGCATACGCTAGATATCCAGGTCTAAATAGTTGCGAAAATTTTCAAAAAACAGTTTACAGGGAGAGAGAGAGCGAGTCGAAGTTTTCTATAGAAAGTGAAAAATCACTATCTTTCGCAATGAACTCTTTTTCGAAAATGTTCTCAACATAGTATTTAGACCTGGATATCCAGAGTACGCATACCAAGTTTAATTAAGATCGCTTAATTCATTTCCAAGAATAAAGACTTGAAAGTTTGCATGAAACACCGTGAGGAGTAGTGTTTACTCCTCACGGTGTTTCATGCAAACTTTCTTCTGCAAACTTCTTAATCAATTTTTATTTAAAGTTCTTAAATCATTGGATTAAGGCTGAAATTACTTCCTTGTTTTAAAAATAAATTATATATTTTTATACAATTTTCACGGATATTACACAATTTAATACAACCATTGATTTAGGCTTATCGTGTTACTGAAATAGAATTCAGATAATATATCGATAATATTATCAGAGATAAGTAGAGTTGGAAACAACTCTAGCAGTGTGTAGTTGACAAAATATTTTAATTTGTCAATGTCAATGCGAAATACTTTCTAAAAATACTGCTATTTCTAAGAAAATCATTTTTAGATCATACAAAATTGTATGCTGATACCCACCCTCCCTGCTTCAATCTTATAGAGATTAAGTTTTATCAACATAGCGTGTCACTTTACTACTAGCTACTTCTGCATGATTATTATCATTTTCTTAACATTTTGAAGTAAGAATCGTGTTCAATCATCGACATCTTTTTTCTTTTTTCTTTGTCTTTTTAACAACATAAATTCTGTCAGTTTCAATCTGGCTGGATTCAACTGAATTACTGAATATCTTCCACGGCAGTTTGTTTTGGTATGAATGGTGCTCAGACTCGCAGGCTTCTCACTACTCGACGACTGATCTACAAGATGAAGTCTACATGTGAAAGCAATTTTAGAAAGTGCCCACGGCTTACTGGGGTTTTTTACTGGCCGGACAAAATTTAAGTAAAATTGACGCGTAACTGTGTTGTGTTATCAATCATCCCCCATCAACGGACTCATCTTGTCAAGTGTAACTTAACTTCCGGACAACCTATGCGGCTTGTACAGGATGTTTCAGAAGTGCGTAGTCATATTTAAGGATGACGTTCTGTAGCTGATATACAGTAAGAAAACAAAAGTAAAAATAAAAATATATCGACTTTTCAAAAAAAGCCGATCGGAAAAAACAAATGAAATAACCCAAATAAATCACTTTTCAAACAGTTTCTTGCTGTTTGTGGCATTTATTTTAGTTCAATCACCGATTTGATTCCGCCAAATAAATAAGACTGCTCGAAAAGTGATTTCTTTGGTATTTTCTATTAGTTTTACGTAGGCGGGTATTTTGAAAAACTCTATTTTTTTATTTTGCTATTGTTCCTTTACTTTATATCAGATACATAAAATAAGTCTGACATATGACCTCGCACTTCTGAAAAACCCTGTATTACTTAGCCATGAGCTCCTCTATATCATAAAGATGACGCTACATAACATATAATATAAATCTCACCTGTTCAAAAGTCTTAAGTCCAGCGTTGCGCCCCCACTGCAGCATATCCTCGAGGATGATCTTCTTGACGCGCTCATCCTCGCACAGTTGTGAGAAGGTTCCCTTGATGCCATACTCCAGCGCCCAGCACTTCACCACGTCCACGTCCGGGACTACCACTGCTACTACACATGACTGGAAACAGACGAACAATAAATGTAGCGCTTTCGGGCTATAAATATACAGAAATAATTTTTAAAGTGTGCGTGGATGGCCAAATTCGAAACTAAGAGATTATCAAAAATACTGAAAGGAGTCTCGAGCCCGATTTAGATGAAAACTAAAACTGCACCATTGGATTATTGAAAAATCGGTATTACTATAGCCAGGAATCGAACTGGTTGATTTTGAAAAATAACACACCCTGTGTTATTATACCACCCGAAAGTTTCGTTAATAAGGATCAAATTCTGGGAAGCATTATTTCCCAGAATTGAGATACGTAGCACACTGAAGGAAAGACCACATTTTGTTTTTAATACTTTACTGATTTGGTTGTCCAGGCACACTTTAAAAATTCATTCTGTGCATATGGGTAGAGGAACACCAAAAAAAATATGGGTGGCTAGCATGGAGGTAGCAAATAGTTAAGTAAATAATGATAAATGATAGAACGATACCAGAGATCGGAATAGGTAGACTATATTTACCTAATGTTCGTGGAAGTAAGTAACATTGAGTTGATAATTACTCCTGTAAAATTCCTAAATCATAACAGTGGCGATTGTATCCCGGGATTTAAGAAACTGCAAATTACTTATTGTGCTTTGAATACATAAGTAATTTGCCTACGAACATAAGGTAAATATAGTCTACCTATTCCGATCTCTGGTGATAACAGAAGACATTGTAGAGTCTTTAACTGAGACGATGTGGAGTGTTTTGTATGGTTTAACCCGTTTAGAAAGGGTTTGGTACTGTTCATGCTTTAAACCTACATTCCCCTTTCGCAATAGAACCATACTTGCTCCAGAAAGTTCAATATAATGTAACCCATATTGATCAACATTATCATCATTAGCAGTGAAAATACCGATACTAGATTATTGTATGTTGGCGTTGCTGAGATAGTTTGATTAGATATAATAGCAGCTAACACAATAACGCGGCATAGGGTAGGTACGCCGCGTCCCGAGATCCACATAAATTATTATTTTGCTAAATCTCATGTCTCAATTCCAAATATTTAAGGCAAATAATCGCAAACAAATATTATAGGCTATTCTTTTCATATCAAGGGAAATTTTCAACTCATTACACATCATTCTTGGCACAACTTGGTATGTCAAAAACAAGTTGATTGACACTTATAAATTGATGAAAGAGAATTTCATTCCTTCAAAACAGGAAATGGGTTGCCTGTTTTCGAATAATAAAACGGATCCCTACAAAATAATGAATACCTATATAAAAACGTTTGTTTACCTTAAGAGATTCGCCATGAACGAAGACTTGTTCGACGTACTGACTTCTAATGTAGATGTTCTCAATTTTTTCAGGAACTATGTATTCGCCTTGTGACAGTTTGAAAATGTGTTTTCTTCTGTCGATGATTTTGAGGGTGCCGTTCTGAAAAATACAAGTTCCACATATAAAGTAATGGAAATCGCTTGACTGCAAGCGTAATATTGCCAGGGAAATATTATGGCAACAATCTTCACAATATAGGAAATAATAAAACAAAGCCAGGGGCTGGCCAAACGGTTTGATCCGCCCTTGGCAGGCCTGGTAGGCCAGGTCAGTTAGTTTCCCCATTGTATATATATATAGATATTAACTTACCGGCAACCACTTGCCAACATCTCCCGTATGGTGCCAGCCGTCCTGGTCTATGACCTCTCTGGTCTTCTCCGGTTCCTTGAAGTAACCCTTGAACACGTTGGCGCCTTGCACGCACACCTCGCCCTGGCCTTGCGACGCGTAGTACTCCATCTCGGGCACATCCACTAACTGGAAATAAGGATGGTGGACAGTCAAACATGGTGATCATTGAAGAATCTGCTGCTAACTTGAGAGGAGATCACAGTATGGAAAACGTACAATAGGACACCGGAGCTCGCCTAAATACTCTGACGATCTTAAAACGGTTTCTAGGAGGAACTGTAGAGGGCAGACGGAGGACAAGGTTTCGTGAAGCATCTGGTAATTGTATTGAGCTTAGAATACAGGAATACAGAACTGCTGAAGAATCCAAAGTACGAGTTGAAAATGTAGTTCCAATTAAACAATGTAGTTTGTCTATCACTACAAAGCACACACAACTTTTCCGTGATATTTTCTCAGGCGCTAAAAGAATCACAATGCTTTTATACTTTAAGTACTCGGCACTACGGTAAAAACGTAAGACGGAAACGAACCATGAACACTAATCATGTCTGGAAATAGCTGAATCAGATCCCAATGGAGATAATGGTAATGACTACGATAAAATTAAATAGCTCCATTACACAATAACAAAAGGCGCCGCTAAGGTTTTATGATGACCGTGATCTAGGGTTAGAGATGCGGTTAGGGAAGAATCAATTACACATTTCTAAGTAGATTGAAATAACATGAAAATTTCCACTCTGATTTTCCAGTAAATAACCAAACAACCCATAAAATTTTGATGCATTACTTTTAGAGTGTTTGATGAAAAAACAAATTTAAGGCCAACTAATGTGTAATATCTCAACCACTAAAATATGATTTTAAAAGTACAGTAATAACTCAGTTGGCTGGAACAAAATATAGATTACGATTCGAGCTATGAATAAATGTGGATGTCATCACATTTATCATAGACCACGAAGGTCGATCAATGCGGTAGTAAATTTTCCAGATCACTTTTGATATAGAAATTCACAGACGTACCTTGAATTGCGCAAAGGTATATTAATAAATCGAAACCAGTGAGTAAACAGCTAAAATGTCCCAGGGCCACTTACTAAAACCTAGGTTTAACGGCTGTTTGTCAAGCGTTTGACTCATTATTTTGGCAGGTGCCAATAACTGGGATAGGTGTTGAGTATATCGATCGGTGGTCTAATATGCATTTAGAGGAATCTACTTATAACTCTGATTCAAGCTGAGAATTATTCCTAGGGCTTTTGTTATCCTGATGTTCTTGTTCTTGTGTTAGGTACTCTCGAAACCCAGTAATTAATAGTGCAAGGAATAGTATTCCTTGCATTTTTCTTTTATTTTAGTACATTTATTTTTTTAATATGTTATTTACACAAACTTACAAAGAAGGACTTAATGACTTAGGTATTTACTTCTCTACACTAGTCAACCTTTGGGTGATTCAAAAACAAATAGTGGTAGAGGATATTGGTGGGTAGTGGAAGGTAGAGAACAAACGCCAGCAGATCAAGCTACCCTTAACTGTCAAATTTTCCCGCCTAATGCTTCAGCGATAAAGTTGAAAATCGAATAAACAAATTTGACAAATTGTTGTGGCTGGGTGTGCTGACGTCTGTACATCTATTCTGTTCTCTTCATCACAATCTATGTCTGTCCAATGTAATGAAATTACCTTCACTTTGCAACAAGCGACGGGAGGTCCGACATGTTCAGGCACGTGGTCGCCCTGAACTGTGAGAGTAACTGGTGCCGTGCACTCCGTCTGGCCGTAGCCTTCCACGATCTGAGGAATAATAACAAATAGAGATAAGTATGAACAATATAGAATAACAAAACTTGAAGATAATGACTCTATAAACAAGAATCAACGAGCTTATTTGCGTAGGAACTCTTATAAACAAACACTCAGCATAAGTGGATTAAATGAGTGGGTGGACATAGAATGGGTGGCAAAGAATTACATTTTTAGACAACTTCGTTAAAATGAATGTTTATTACTAACGGTTCTGTAGTCATGAAAAAAATAAAACAACAAGTCCTAGAATGGAAAATAAAAAGCACTTTAATGCATGCAATGACTGTAAATAACAACTGTACATCAAAAATCTTGACGTCCCGTTACAAAGTAATAAAGTCCGTTTAAATTAATTTCCTTCACTTGATGAAACAATAGATTTGCAGCAACCTGAAACTTTACGGTCATTCACTCTGCAGCTGTAGGCGTGGTTATTAAACCAAATCAAGAAACGCCTCTCACTGTGACTCATATGACAACAATAGATGTGAATGAATTTTTAAAGAGATGTTCTGTATAGATAGAGCTTAAACCGTTTTGCGTTATGTATTTATAGAAGCTGATGATGTGAACATAATCTCGTTGAGAAGAAAACAAACAGCACCGGCGCATACTACGCCCGTCAAAATAATATGTGAAATTGTGAACGCATTGATATAATATTATTTTGCCGTGTGGCTATCAAAATGTTATGATATAAAATAACAGCAAAACCGCTCTCGAAATAGCTGAGAGGACTGTTGGCGGTTTTCCATACGGCTGGATAGTATTTGAGATATGCGCAAAGATATATAGATGTCGGAGACATTGTTAGAATGATGTTTGAAGCGCTCAGACAATAATGTACTGCTCTAAAATAAAACGATATTGTTTTAGTGACAACTGTTTTCATTCTAGAACGTAAAACGTACGAATTACGTACAATCGAGAGTATTCTCAGATGATGTAAGCCAAAGCCGAGAAAGCATTTTCAGCATTCGCAAACCTCCTCCATCCGCGTGGCCGGCTTGTTGCCAAGTAGTGCTAGGTTTAATGGAAGCTATTAAATTGCCCTCATTAGTAACCTGCCATACCATCTAGGTATGAAGTGACCAATTTCTAATATTATACGATACGAATACCATCATACCAATATTTTAAGAATGTTAATTGGACTGCTGAAAATTATTGATCACCTTATAAACATGCAAGAACAAGGTGAAGTATTTACACTGAAAACTTTGCTTGAAACATTAGGCTAACTGCTCTGGGAAACATAAATTGCGAGACAGTTCCTTGTGGACAAGTATTAGCTCCTTGCGGGACACCAAAAGCTCAGCTTATGCCATTTGTTAGAAGTTTTGTAGATGTACTTACCAAACATCCGAGAGCACATCTCGCGAAGGTAAGCACACTGCCAGCGAGCGGCGCAGACCCTACCACCATGATGCGCAGGCGACCACCCATGCCTTCACGCACCTTGCGGAACACCAACTTGTCCCAGACGGAGTCACTGCGTACTATACCCCTGTATAAATAAACACGAATTTAGAACTTCAAGATTCAATTGAGTATAAATGAAAAAACATTAACAGTTTAACAAAGAGAAGATCTAAAAGGAAAATTTCGGATATTATCTTCTATTAGCCCCTCCTCAATCAAATTGTATTGCCATGCTTTGCTGAATACTGATAAGCCAATTATGCTCCATGACTACAATCATGATTGTTACACTCATAATAGGGGCCCTCGGTTCCGGTATATGGCTAGCTACGATTCCATACGTAACAATCAAGTGAATTGCATTTCATGACATTCTTGAACGATCCAACGTAATGTGTGTAATTACCTCTTTAACTCAGATTCCTTTGCCGATAGCGCCATATTAAACAACAGCTTCTTTATTTTCGAGTTTGATATTTCCGCCTGGGCTTTGTCGTAGAGTCTGTTCAGCAGCCTGGGTACTGCAGGCATCATGGTGGGCTTCAAAGCAGTCAAATCGTCACCTAACCGTCGAATGTCACCGCTGTAGAAACCTACGGCTCCTCCTACCATGTAGAGAGCATTCTAGAAAAAAGAGATAAATAATTACCAGAATGATTCTGAACCTACTGAAGAAGAATGTGCGTGAGTGAAGTGAGTGATCTTTGTAGCATTAATTGTACATGATATTATCATTGCAGTTGGCAAGCACAATGATAATTTAATAGCAGAATGATGACATCTTACGATTACACAATTAGATCACTGTGCGAGAATTAAGGGCGGTCTGAATTTGACGGGACCAAAATAACTCTAAATTCACTTTCGTGTTCATTTTGTAGTTTATAGTGCTGATGACTAGCATTCAAAATATTCAATCAAATTGAATTTAAATGAATGTGAGTATCAAAATTAGCGATAAAAATAGTAGGGTGTTTCCCGTTCTTGTCGTACGCGACAATCAATAAATTTAACATATAATGTATGTGATATTAGTCTGTAACATAACTGCTCAGTAGTGTCATCTCTGTTTAGAAGATCATTTTAAAACCATCTTTACTATTTAAACTATTACAACATTTTATTGTAACTATTAAACGTTTATCTTTTTTAGTTTTTCATATTCTTCATTGAACGTACCTCGCAGCACCGCTCCAGCATATGCGCGAGGGGTAGGAAGGAGATCATGACGTCATGTTTCATGGGCCGGTGCTCGCCGAGCTGCATGATAACGCTGCACATGGATGCGACCACGTTCTCGTGCGTCAACATCACGCCTTTGGGCATCCCCGTGGTTCCTGATGTGTAGCAGATCGTGCATAGACTTTCTGGTTTCGGTGGCTGGAAGGAGATACACGGAGTTGTTAGGCATAGACATCAGATGGATCATACGTAAATATTGCTTTGAGAACAATCGAAAACCTTCGAAAATTAAAAATAATATACCGTGCAATGGCAGAAACCATTGCGTCAATTTATTGTGGGAGTAACTTTAGCAATATTGGAGATAGAAAGCAATGTAACACGTTAGAGAAGGCCTATGCCAAGAGGCACACTGAACTGAGAGAAATCTTGTAATCATTACAATAGTTTTGGTAAAAATCTTACAAGTTCAAGATAAAAGTCTCATTGATTGATCGATTGAACTATAGCAAAGCATACCTTATAAACATGAAAACATGAAAAGTATAGATGCATAAGACAAAGTACAAAAAGAAGAAAGAAACAATAGAATACTTACGAGACAAGGGTGGTCCTTTTGAGCTCCTTGAATTTCAACATCACTGAACTTAAGAATTTCAACGCCTCGGCTTCTCGCTCTTTGATGCGTGGAAGGCGAGACCTCCTTAATGGTGATCAGTTTCCTTAAACATCTCGGCGACTGATCGAGAAGCAGATTGGCTTTTTTGTCGTCTTCACAAATAACTACAGTCATTTCGGCTGGAACGAACAAAGGAAATAGTTTGATTCCAATCTAGGACATTTCTCGAATACATTGTTTTTTTCTAATAGCTTTCTCAGAAACAGGGAGAATAGGAATCTGATTCCGAGTGTCTAGACAAATAAGGAATGTAAAAAATTCTGTAGACGACAAAGCTTCATCTGTATGTATAATTATAAACTTAGGTAAATATGTATCTTTTTAGGTTTAATAAAAGCTTGAGCAAAACTGCATTTATTTACTTGCTGCAAAGTAACAGAACGAAAATCGATTTTTATTCTGTTATTTTATCATTTATTTATGGTCGCCTGTTTAATTATAGAACTTAAGAAAGCGACATATACGTACTTTGATTTACAATAAAGGCACATGCATTTGCACCAAGAGTATCATACAGCGGAACGATGACCATTGAATAACAGTAGGCAGCTTGTTCCGTCATTACCCATTCGGGGCAATTCTGTGAATAAATACCTGGAAATACAAAGTAGTTTTAGTACAAGGAAAATTCGTTTGAGTAGTTTATTCTCGGATGTTGGCGAAAACTTACCAACAAATGTGCTCTGGCCAGGGATAAGCCCTTGGCATATAAGCCCTGAGCCAAAGTTTTTCGCGCGCAGCAGAGTCTCATTGTATGTCTGCCACACGTATGGCTTATTTGGTCCCTCGCGCCAACCGAGGCAGTTGCCATTATCTGCAATAAGATTAACGTATTGTCATTTAACATTGTAGGTATTTATTGTAGTCGTCATTTATCATGTCTTCAATCTCATAAAGCTGTCTCAACTCGACCAGCAGTTAAGTGGCGGAATATTCCATACAATAAACTCGCTTCATTTTTCCGATGTTTTATTTTTATTGAGCCAATGAGTACAAAGCAGCCATGTATTGTGGTATAAAACTAAAAAAAACTCACTGTCCCGGCTACTCTAGTGGCACAAATTACGTTTAACTGTATCCTGTAAACCAGTTCGTGAATGATGTTAACAATATTTTGTAATAGTGGGGTATTATCGTATTTATCGTTAACGAGCGGAAATGTTGAAGGGAAATGAGGTGGGTCTTAGAATTGCGCCTTGGGGCACTCCCTGCCTTTACAATTGTATGCACACCATTCTGTTTGTATGAGTGCAGGCAGTTGGATATGTATAGGTAGGATAAACCAGCACGACTTGGAAGTTGCAACTATCTAACTAAATGGAATGAGAATCTTGCTTTGTTGAAAGGATTTCTATGAATACATTGAGTGTAGGGAAATTACGTCAAAGTAACTCGTTACTTACTTGATTCTTTGACGCCCCGTCTGAAAGTTTCGTAAAGTGTGCGTGTGTCTTCATGTAAGTAGCGAAGGAAACGACCGTTTTTCGCTTCTTTGTAGAATTTTGATACACGAACCATTTCGGGCCCCTGCAATAAAAGCACAGATTATGTATGATTACATTGCTAAATGTACAACGGTTTGTACACGACGATGACAAAAATGGCGAAACAGAGCATAACTGTCGATAGTTAAGAAGACGAAATAAAATAAGAAAACAACGTACTGTATAATTATTTCATAATAAACAAACATGAACAAGTTTAGTGTCATTGCACTGAATCCTTGCAAATTGTGGGGAACTAATCAGCTGTAATCTTATTAACAAACTCGCAGTCATCGGATTATTACGACGACCCAGTAATGGCTAATGAGAAATACATATTTAAACATACAATTTCATATGACTTCACAGTTGAGGAATTTCTATCGCAATGCAAGCTTGAAATTCAAATGGATTCAAGAAGGTTTGTATTTTATGCTCATTTATCATAAAACACATTTTGTGAGGTGTTATGTTTATCATTTTCTACATCAAATACGTTTTAGAGTTCCTATGTTACAACCACAGGAAAGTAATGTTTCGAAGTTACTAAAATCGTATGCAAATGCCTTCTCCGTTAACCTAATGACATAGTTGGCCCACTAACTCCGAATCTTGACTCGGAGCGTGGAGCACTCATACGCGTTACGGTATATTATTATTACAGTTTGCACAATGATAAATGGAACGATGAACGGGTCAAAGACACTTGTGGGAACAGAAAAAATAACAATTTGGCGATAGAATCGGCAAACCATAAAACGTTATGTCATTACGGTAATGAACGATACGGTGTGAAATTTTTGAAGTCTTACAAAATTAAGCTGGAATATAAGACTACAACTGTTTGTTTAAATGTTTCAATCGAATGAAGAAAAGGTTTACGTCATTTGGCAGTATTAAACTCATCCTTACAGTAAAAATCTTATCTTTCTGACTGAGGGTTCATGACGGATTTCAATTATTAGATTCAATTGCTATATTTTGACATTTCGAAGTCACATTACATATTATATACCGAACGGTCTAATACTAAAGCATGAATAAATTGTAGACATAACATTGTTATTATTCAAAAACAAAGTCGTACAAAGAGGCCTCGGTCAAGAAATCCTTGATTAAAATAAAAAGTTTATAAACCTCTAGTGAAAAATATTGGAAAAAATTATGATAATTTGCGAGAAGCTGAAAAGGCAATGACGGATGTCAATCCATTAAAATAAAATTATGAAAAACAAAATGTGTGAGAGATCAAGCAACCTGATCTTGAATTTAGTACGCAAGGTCAAAAGGAAATTGGTCACGCGACGCCAACTGAAAAATGTGCCGGTTTTGTGACCGAGTATTTATAATAAAACTACGTGACACATACGACTCTTGTCCACGCTATTCTCAGTTCAGTCTCGTATGATGACAATTTTAGAAAATTGAACAAGGATTGTCGTAATTCTACGTTGAAAACTCAATTGCAAAGCGTGAAAATATTTGTGTTTTAAATAAAAGAACATTTAAACTTCAAGAATGAGTTTATTCTTTTCTATATTGACTTCTGATGTTTGAGATTCACACAAACTGTCATTTTCTTTCATCTTCTTTTATCAAGATCAGTACAATTCTTGCATTTCCTGCCAACATGAATGAAAGCTTACAAACTTCAACGTCAACATTGAGATGTAGACTTCTGTTCAGTTTAACTTGACATTGACCAACTAAAAGCTTTGCATGGCCGAGAAAATTAATGTGACGCAGTAAATTTCTAAAAATACCATTAGGAAAGCCCTGAAGAGGGCGTGACGGGCCACAACCCGAGTTCTTGGCAGGTGGAATTGTGATGTCTCTAAAATAGTTGACACTGTCGTCGTGTTTAGCTGGCAGTCATTTCCGCGTGAATTCGTTAGCAGTTATATAGCTGTTAACACTATGTTTAAGTGCAGTAAACTGGAGACCGGACATTGACTAAAGACTAGTAGATACAGACACAACAATTTCAATTAATTTTATGTTCACAACAGATTGTGGGGGAATTTTCGTTACAGTTAATTATGCAAACATCTGCACATCACATGTGGTCTGAAGAAACTGTCGGTTGAATTTTCTAAGACATCTGTCTAAACCAAGGTCTTTAAATTCTCAGGTTTCCATTTTCATGACAAGATTGTAAAACATAACAACTGTTCTTAAAGTTTATCTCAGTTATATTTATCTAACAATTTACATTCATTCACAGATTTAAAGAATGTCATCTGGTGCAGATAAAGTAAGTGCTAAATGTTATTGTTTGTGGAGTTATGAAAGTAAAACTGTAACAAATTCAATATCTAGTCCATGGAATAGTGAGCACTTAGCGCTTCTATTAATTCAGTACGGAGGATCGAGGTTCCTCAAACAATCGATATGTTGACTGTCATAAGCATACCGCAGTGCTTGCCTCTATGTTTTCATTTTTTGACGCATCAATACGTCAACAGTAATATACGGCGTACATACATTTGAATTTCACTGCACTTACTACGTGTTTTGCCTGAGGAGAACAATTAAGCTTTCTTTTATTCTTTAATCATACTAACATTCTGCCATAATGAGACCGTGAGTATTCATAACCCTTGAACAATAGTTAGTCATTGCTACGTAACTATGTACTGTGAAGTTTTATTTTATTTATCATTCTTTTTTTTTTTTATCAGCTGAAGAATCAATCAACAACAATGTCACTCATTAGCAATTACGTGCGATACAAAAATTTGGCAACGTTCAAACATGTCACGGGATAACGCCATAATAGGTATCTAGTAATTACGTTACTATATAATTAAATTAATGAACAATATTGACGAGTAAAACTGTCCATCACAATGTCCCGTCTGTAAACACCCCTAAAATAGTTTGTTGACATTTGATATTTACAAACAATAGCAATGGCTTCAGAAGTGCAAAATTTTGGAATGCTGTTGGAATCAAAGGCTTGCTACAAATCGGCAGTCATAAAACGATAGTAGTTTAACATCTACGCCTTCAATCATTCGTTCAGCTCTGATTTTATATAAAGAATATTGTTTTGCTAGAGCTTTCATTCCAATATTATTTATATTTAAAAAGTTATTTCCATTTCTTATCTTTTCGTTTTTTATATTTACAAAATTATCTTCTCGTAGCGAAGCTTAATTAATAGCGGTTTCAGATAAACAAAATTCCTGAAAATTGTTTTCTTTTATTCTGAGATTATCGTAAACAGCTAAATGAAGACAGACATGCTATTCTCATTATATTAGTGTAGATTACATGTTCATTAGTGGTTCCTGTTGTTCAGAACATTTATAACCGCCTATAATTTATAGTTCATTCAATTTTGTGATCTCATAGAGAGGTTCTTACTCCTACGCATTGGAAATAGTAACGAAATTCTTTGAAGATGATAATTCAGTAGTTAATAATATCGCCATTGATATTTACAAAACTTAATGGAATGTTCAGATGAACCTCGCATTACTGCATATCTTGCCGATGAATAATAATAGGCAATATCTCGATTTGTTGTTTGTTATTGTACGATCAAAAGATGAAAAGCAAGCTTCAGCTAATGAAAGAGCTGGGAATCAAAAAATGGAAATCTGAAAGATCTACTCTATAAAAGTATAGACGTGGTGTGGGCTGAACTGAAGATAATACACAACATTCAATGAAAATTTTGAAGTCAAGTTTTCGCTTTTTTATTTCTTTTGACGTTAATTTATTGTAAAATAGACAAAACAAAAATTTCAAAATCCATTATATTAAGTCATATTTCAATGTCATTATGTCAGTATACTAAACTGATTGCGTGTGGATAAACGTAACAATAGTTCGTCTATATTCTCGATACTGTCCCGTGACCGGATCGTTTGCCAAAATTCTACGAAAAATAGTAGACTAGTGTGCAAACGACCCTTCATTAACAATATTTATGTTTTGTCACTAGGCGTAGGGTATAAAATAATGTAGTATTTTTTTAGAACCAAAGTTTTCAGACCCTAAGAATCAGTCTAAGAATAGTTGATTAGTGATGTGATTCGGTTTTAAATACCTAAACATTGACACGATATCTTAGTTCCTTCGTGAATGGAAGTAAACGTCAAGCTATCATTGTAACGACTCGGGCACGCTAGATCTTTGAGCAATAATATTAATGGGGATCTATTCATAGTACTCATACATATTAACATTAATAGCGATGATTTTACACAGATCTATGAAGTAGGAATGATGGATGCAAGTAAACAGTGAGAGGTCTGTCAAACAGTAGATATAGATACGTCATACGTTTACGGTTGCAGTTTGCTTAAGGTAGTCTTTGCCGGCTTAATTTACGGTGTCCCTAGTCATCATATAAGTTCAGATAACGTTTGTAGTTCATGTGGTGATACATGCAATATTTATCTTTACTAGGTATTTAAATCACTATCTAATGAAATTATTTCCAACATTCGGTCAGCCTCAAGTGGAACAAGATGCGGTAAATCAGTATTTGGCACAGGCGTAAAACTCAGTGATACCCATTTTGTATTTACTGTCATTAGCCACACACATGTTCAAATTTAAACATGTGGGACACAGAAAACATTAAAAATTTTTGCTCTACATATAATTAATAAAACAGCCCAGGTACCCATATCGAACACACGGACTTCTTGTGGCTGAAAGCTGAAATGATGATGATAACCTTGAAATAATAAAATAAATAAATATTAATAATGGTGATTCAATGTATATTCTTGATGGGAACTGATAAACTGTTTTTTGTAAAGACCTGCGGAAGTTGCAATATCGAGAAAGGTTTGCCGGCTGCTAGCGATAACGATGAAGTACCTATTCACCGACGGATATCCTTTATAACACTTCTAAAGTATTAAAAATACACAAGGAACACCATACTAAACTGAGATCAAAGAGCTAGCCTCGTCGCGACTTCCTCAAAATTTATTATATATTTTATTCAGAACATTAGTAAAACTGTTTGTAACACCAAAGGTCGCCTGTTTTATGTTAAGTCCTAACAAATTACTTCTATGTTTATGTCTCATGTTTAATGGGTGTTATTTACTTTCATATTAGAGGATTTTCTCGTTAATCTACAGATATGTATACATATTTTGCGATAAGTGTTACTTCTACATAAATCCATTTAATTTTATTAATGAATACCTCCCACATTATCGGAACTTTTGGGATAGATAACTAAGGGATATTGATATAGAAGATAAGGAGGGTAAGGAGGTATTTAATAAATTGCTATTCCTTTCATCTTAAGTGCAAGATGTAAATGGATTCATGTTCCAAACAAGAGAAACGATACATTACCATGTTTCATAAATCAGTGATTTCGAATGATGATTTAAAATGCTAGAGTCGTGAATCATTGTTTGAAGCAATAATAACGAATGAGATATCCATCCGAGACAACCATTTTATTAAAACTTAATATCTAAACAACAGTATCCATTAACTCGACCTATTTCAGTTTACTGGCGAACAGGTTTACGATATTTTAAGTACTTTTTCTACTGCTATAAACCTTTGGATTATTTGAAATCACGATTTTGAAATAGAGTTATCAAATGTGTTACTGAATAGGCATAGATAAGTTTGAAATTAATTAAAATTGAATTAGGCTACAATACCCTACCCTAATAGACCTACAATTTATCACTTATTTATCACTTAGAGCCATTACTACTAATAACCAATCCAATTCTTGCTTTCAAAGGAAACAAGGAATAACCTAATACCAAGCAAAGTTCTAATCATCTATCTAAATATTAACATCATCATCGTGGCTGAGTCTTTAATGCTCAAGGGATAGGATTAACTTTAGTTATTTTACAAACATTTTAAATGAAGAATCTAGAATTTAATGCTGCTTCTATTTCTAATCAGCAGCACCATGTATCTTAGCCGGTGGGACTTTTAAATGATCTGAATCTAAATGTTACGGAGCTTTGCCAACTGTCGGGGCGTGAGCAACGTCTAACAATGTTCCTATCTCTTACGATACATATCAATTTTACCCAACACTTCGCAAATACAATGTATTCCAACCATCTTCAATTCAGTACAGCCTACAACAGTTTTAATGTCTCCCATCATGTAGACAACATAATATAACTTCTCCCATATTAATCGACATTACCACGAACATTCAGAATTATCGTCCCTATTTAATTTTATTTTCACAGTGAAACCGTTTACAATTGTGTAACGACTCTATTCATTGCAAAATACTCATTAAGGATTGTTAATTACAAGTCTCGTTATTTTAAATTCTTTGATGAACGTTATTTCTTTTATTGCGTCTGCGAAGGTTTCTTTATATCACTCACTCTAAGGGCATCCGATTGTTCGCTGACGCTTATCGGAGGTCGGATCGGAGGGACTCCGATGCAGCAATCACAGCACGCCATTATTCTAATTAAATGTTAACACACAACAAAATGCACCGTTTGTTTTTTTAAATTAAACCGTTTTATATTGCGCAATCATAGCTGAATTAAACTGAGCGCGTTTCAACTTTTCATTAGGTTCACTACACTTTTGAGAGTTCACAATTGGTATCCTTGTGTGAATGGACCGTTCCGGTTAATAGTCTTGGCCGAGACACTTTGGCGGAGTTTGCGAGTATCTCGTCACTTTCGCTAGAGACTTTTGGGTACTGACAGGAGAGCAGCGAGCTGGGCTGCTCGTGGTACAATGAGTTAAAAATATCGCTCGAAGATGCGCTCTGCCAACTCGAGAACGTCGGCAGTTGGTATTAGGACAACTCGAACTTTGATACCGCAATAAAGAGGAATACCCTGTCGTCATAATTTTATATGTATTTTTCCATTGGATTAAGAGATTCTTCCAAACGATATTTTTATCTATGTTGACATAAGATGTCTCCTACTTAATTTTTATTCATGTGCAATCTGAAAAAATATTTCAGCATATTTCATACTACACGCAGGAAGAGTAGGCATGTTATATTTTATCTCCTACTTGTAGTAAGCCTTATTTATCGTTCATCGACCTCACTAATACATGCATCGAAACAATAGTCCATGATAATAAAATTCGTAATCGGTTACATTACATGGCTATAACTCAAATGATTGTGTATTTTTGTATTTATACTTAATAATATTTGCTTTAATTAATTAGTCTTTACACACGGAGCGTGTTCAGCGCCAATTTTGACAAGTGGCCAGGACAATCTAACATTACGTCAGCTAGGCAAGGCAAGGTACCTTCCAAATCTTTCGACTTAAAGCTTATGGTGTACTAGCTTCTACTATCGGCTTCCTCAGCGTGAAAGTCGAGATGTATTTCAAGGGTCAGGATAAAAAGTGCCCAGGATACTTATGTCCTATTCCAGAATAATTATGGGGAACTTGGGACACCGGTAGGGTGTCCTAAGTTTCATACAAATCTGTTCGGTATTTAAGCCGCCATTTATTATATATAAGATTTATGTGCATAGCTCGTTCCGTCAATTCTATATCGTTATCTATCATGTCTGGTTGAGTGAAGGCTCCGCCATGATACCCTCTTTACAAAATAGTTCTTGTTTAATACTCACTGGCTCAAGCAGGCTCTGTTCGTGGAGTGTGACGAGGGGCTTCTCTGGCTTGGGCCTCGTGCTGAGGTAGAAGGCCGAGGCAGCAGCCACGCCGGTCAGAGCCAGCGCGCCAGCTGAACCGCCGACCATCCATAGGTACTGGTCGATCTCGCTTACTGCACAGAAGAAAAGGTTGGATATTAATTAAATAAAACCGGATCAGTAGTTTTTGAGAAAATCAGAGACAATATTTGAGCTAATAGCTCATCGGTTTCTATCTCGGGTCCGCCTTCTTTCTGACTTTAATTAAGGGCCTAACTAATACGTAGGCCATTCGTATATGGATTTTGAGCTGTGATAGAAGTTTAATCCCCCAATTGATAGAATAGGAGAGAATTGAATCGAAATACTCTTTATTATAGAAATAAACAAAAACAAAAATCACCAGGATCTTGAAAAAATATTCTTTATAATAAATATAACCCATACTAATATCATAAACCTGAAAAGTTTGTTTGTTTGTTTGAATGTGCTAATCTCTGGAAGTACCAGTAGGATTCGGAAAATTGTAGATGATAGCCACATTCATGAGGAATGCTATAAGCAATACGGGAATGGGAAAAACCTACGGGAACGGGATATGCGCGTACGAATTCGCGGGAAAAAGCTACTTTTTATATATGTCACCGGAAAATGGCAAACGCCGTAAGATTGTAAAATATCGCTTGAAATTGTAAACTATTTTTTCTTAATAAGACACGCATATATTGGAAACTATTGAATTTGGATGGGATTTATTGCATACAAAACGTTTTTTTCATAATACATATTATATATTGGGAAATTGCAATCTAATAAAGATTTATTTCAATCTTACGGAGTCTGCAATTTTCCGGTGACTATTCATATATAAAAGGGATAGGTCATTCATTCACTCACTCATTAATCACGAAATCTCAAAAACGACGAGACCTATGAAGGTGAAATAAGTAAAGGTAGATAATTACTTATTATCTACCTTTACCTTATTATCTTATATTTACTTTATCTTATTATTTCTTAGCTTTCGTCTCCTACTGGAAACGACAGCTAAGAAAGGATTTTAGGAAACTCCCCCGAAATAGGGGCTGGAAGTTTGTATGAAAAATCTTATTCCTTGGGCCAGTTTACTTGAAAATTGGTGCAAAACTGACCTAAAACAAAGATTGTCATTGTTAGTTTTTCAGAACTACCCCACGACTTAAGGGATATTAAATTTTAAATGGAAGAGCTTTATTTCTTGGGTTTATAAAATTTAAACATAGCATGAATATTAACTTAAATAAATAATAAATATTGTCATTATTAGGCTTTATAAACTATTTCCCAGGTTTCTGAGATCGTTAAAGTTTGTATTGAAGATTCTTATTCTTTGGGCCAATCTACTTGAAACTTGATATAAAAACTGCAGTAGTGGCAGCTTAATGAACAATTAAGGTAGTCATTATATTGTTTTCACGACTACAAAAGTCGTTTTATGCGGTGTTCAAGTTTGTATGGAACAATCTTAAAAAACTTGTCAAAAAATGTTTTGGTTTGTTCTAAAAGCAAAGTGTAAAGGGGTGATGCAGTCTTTAGGTGAAAATATTATTGCTTTCTTCAATTTATAGGTATTTCGTATAAACAATCTAAAATATAAATAATTGAAACGGATCGAACGTTTATTTCATAAACACCCAACGGGGTGAAGTGAAGAGCGCAATGGCTGCGCTGATTCTTGGCTCCCAGCAGCCAAGCCAGAGTTGCGTGATGCTTTTCCTACAAATAATATCATAAAAGCTGTAGCTTGCTGTGTTTTAACTTCAAATAATCCTTTGGAGGGCACTGTTTAACAACTAAAGACATAAAATGTAAAACATACGAAAAAAAACGGTGTAGCTTAGCTTCTTCAAAATCATTAACTCAAAATGGACAAGAGTTGACATAACCAGGTGAAATACTGAGAAAAAGTAGCTCAGGAATAATACAATAATACCTGCTGATAAGTCATAAGAAATAACTTTTATAGATGTTCGATACATAAGCAAACAATCCGTCAGGGCACCGATTAATAAATCGTTAAAGCCAAATATGGTGATATGATAATGACAAGCCAATAAAACTTAACAAAAGAGTCATCTGAGCTACTGGTACTTTCGATAATGACCTGCCTGCAAACGACCTTCCTTGTCAATCTCGATGCCGCTAATGAAGATTGAAGAATTCTTTAAGATAAACGACTCCTTCAGCCGGAAAAAGTAGTACTTCAAGGACATCTTTAATTATAACCGTTGGACATTGGAGAAATATTAATAACTTTATAAATTCCGCTGTGTAACGGCCGGTTTCAATAACGTATCTATCTTTAGCCAACTGTCAAATTACTGTTTGTAAGTAAGTTGTTTGTTCTTAGATGATTGTTGGTGCAGCGGCTTCTTAGCATACGCCTGCGCCCGGCATTATGATCCTCCGCATAAGGAAATGTCAATAAAACAACTTTCATGCGCCCGAGCGACTAGTAGTTCCTGAACTATAAACCGCGCGCACAGTCTAGCCAGTTTAGAAAGTGGAAACTGGGGAGCGTGCACAGACGACGCATTAGCGCATAGATTTCTCGGGATTCTCTCGCGCTTTCCACTGACATACTTTTACGGTGATATTTACGACATATTACTCTTAATGCGTATAGGTATGTTATCAAGACTGCACATTACAAGTAAAATTATGAATAAGCCTCGCAACTGCTGTGTTTAATATTCTCTTGACAAGCCATATCATTCAAAATACCAAAACTAAAAAAAATGCATAACTTTTTGCTGTCATTTTGTTTCACAGTATTGTATACAAAACCATCCCCAAACTAAAGCAAGACAAAATCCAAAAGTACAAAATTAGGGACAGGGTTATACAAATCGCAAAAGTCAATGTCGTAATCACTGTTTCAATCATTAGAAGGGCTCAAATTATTTGAAGGCAACGTTTAAGGTCACATTGTTGCCTCGATACCTTGTCGCTTGTACAGCTAAAAGTACTCGTCGATTTCAAAAGTTAGAACCTTGGTGATCTAATTTCCCCTCATTGAGCATTCAAAGGGCGTAACAAGCATGACGGCCCTTCAAGAGGCCCTTAGTCTTCCATTAATACAGACCGGTAATCACTGATTTCTATTGTTCTACAATATAATTCTCTCTTGTTATATTTTTACATTATTTCATCGCTCTAGTATTATTCTTTATAATTTTTGGAATCGTTTACAATTAATGTATTAATGCTCATTTTACCTAATTGAAAAAATACACAAGATTAATCCAATCATCGCGATAATTCTCACTTTACATGTCTAGACGTACAGTGATTTAATACAGCAATTAATTTAATGATTACAATGTATTGTAATGGCACAAAAAAGTTAAAACATCAACTTCAACTTACAACTGTTACATTGGTTCCACCAGATAGTTTTTTCTCGTGTATTTTCTTCAGTCTTCTTATTTTCAGTCTTCTTAAGTTTTTTCTGTATTTTTTGACACTTTTCCTTAACACTAAACTCAGTCTTTGTGGTTCCCATGTCCACTTTGTCCTTTTTAACTTGAAAACCGAATTTTCCGCTTCCCATGTTGATCAGTTTAGCACATAGCGTTCGATTCACATCAGCACAGTGTGCACGTATGGGTACATTATCCTTTCCACTGACGCCTAGGGCATGTTCTGCGTCGGCTGAATTGTTTAAAATGTAAAAATTATGACTGTACTATATAAGTACACGTTCGCCACTCGAGTGTCGTAAAGATATTCGATATCGAATTATTTTGTTGCGGAATGAAACGGAATCCATAAAACTAAAAGGTTTTATAGAGTTATCTCGAGGAGGCTTTGGCCTTGTAGGGTTCATTAACACTATTCCGTCGATAACTGAAATATAATCAAGCACCTGATTCCGTCGGTTGCTTATCTAGTTTGAGTCATTAGTCAACCGATTAGGTGATCAGTGAAATTGAAATGTGGGGAATATAATCAGATGTGTTTTACATAATATTTGCATCGGTGATTCTAGATATAGACGAGATTAAGTACCATTTACGAATCCAATCATGTAAATTGGCGATATTTTCCACATCAGTGAAGCGCGACCCTTATGCACAACAGAGGTAGGTATAATCCAGTTGTAAATATCAATCGAGAGCTCGGCATTTAATTCTGGGATTGTAATATAACTTTGTTGGGAGACTGAGTACCAAATGCTCTGTTGTGGTCGTGATTGGATAGTTAGTGTTACTTCTGAGAACCAACTTAATAGGCACTCAGACAAAAGTAGGTTTAAAACAGTGCAATATTATTAACAGCACGGTGGTAATAAACAATTAATGTTTATTTACATTCACGAGCAATTACCGAGTGATTCAGGCACACAGAATACGGAAGAAAACACTAAAGACCTAAGATTGTATCTTTATTACAATTAATTCATCGGTGCACTGTCGAGCAGAATAAATGATAAGCAAAAACAACGATAAAGCAAACGTCGCTTGGCATAGCATTTATGGTCTCAGTGCGGTTATTAAAAGCGAAAAAATTAAACAGCTCACATAATTAAACGTCATCTCGGTGAGTGGGTGCGCTCGGGATAAAACCATGAATCCATGGACATTAATGGCTGACGGTTCAATTACACATAAGACCAATGATACATAAGCGGAGTGCTTTTAAAACTTTATAATCATTTAAATTAGCTGGACGATTACTTCAGAATAGTATAATTGCTTTGATTATCCGCAAGATCATTATAGTGTGCACTTTAATGTTTTTTAATTTGAACCTATTCAAACGGACGGTGTGATTAAGGATAATCAAATATTAACCGCTCTAGTTTGCAAAATCTTTCGAGGGTGTTAATATTGAAGAGAACTTAATAAAATCAGTTTTATCCGTTATTAGTCTCTTTAAATTTTATGATGATAACTACCCTAAAACTGTATTTATTGTGATTTTACTCGGTAGAAGATTCACCTTTACAAGCTCGTGGAACGATAATTTAATAAACCGTAAACTGCATTTTTTCGTCATTGCCTTTTTGTGACTGGTACTTATTTGCAAACAAAAAATCGATCACAATGGATACTGTAATGTTTCCTTGGAAATGCTTTGGTTATCGAGTTCTGCGATGTTTTGTTCAATTTATAAACAAATAATATAAAGGTAGTGCAATGAATATGATTCAGGACTACCTACTTTTAAGAGTTCGTGTCGTGTTCTATGCCGAACTTCATCCGTGTAGGACAAGAAGCTTCTAATCCATGCATTGAATGCAAAGAGCATGTTGACCTAATACCGGCTTCCATATTCGAACCCACTAGTGAAGTAGGTAGTGTACCTATGGCTGAAGTAGGACCTTCAAGTATCTAAATCTCAATTGAATTTAAATATTGAAGTTCTTTCTTTTGAAAAGGAGCACATTATATGCCTAGATAGATTTGGATAAATTTTATCACTATTTGTAACAAAATAATACGTCCTGCCTACACAATAACTAATGTAGGTAACACCTGCACGTCAAGACAGTAATGAAGATTATTTATTGATGGATTGGAATCATAAATGGCAAATATGTTACTATGAGAAAGCGTTATCTTTTGTTCTCTGGTTTCTAAATTGAAAGAACACTGAAAGTTTTCAGTGATAAAATTCATTTCTATGCTTGCTAGGAAATATTTATAATACTTATGAAGTCTTCGATCAAGAATAAATGAAGTATTATTAAGTAACTTCTAAAAAGGTAGAAATGTTTGTACATATAATATATATCTATGTTCTTATTTTTAGGTCGTTTTTGCACCTGCAAGCAACTCGCATGCAAGTTTAATTTTAAAGCGAGACACGATCGGACGTTAGACCACATTATATCTCTGTAGGCCGCAACGTAACACAACTCGCATGCGAGCTGGTTGCAGGTGAAAACATGGCCGTATACTTATAGAAAGCTACACAAAAATTACCATTTGACTTACAGGGATAAGTCAAATGGTAATTTTTATCCCGGTAAAATGCACTGTTGAAGGGATTAAGCCACGATACTCATCATCTGCCTAGTCTTTTCCCAACTATATTGGGGTCGGCTCCCAGACAAACCGGATTCAGCTGAATAACAGTATTTTACGCGGAGCGGCTGCCTACCAGACCTCCACAACCCATTAACTGGGTAACACGGTACTCCTTGGCAAGACTGGTGTCAGATTATTATCTTGCTTCTGACTATCCGTAACGACTGCCAAAGATCTACAAATGACAGCCGGGACCAACGGCTTAACGTGCTTTCCGAAGGACGGAGGAGTCTCAGTATGTTAATATGGTCACCCATCCACAGACCAACCTCGGCAGAAGAATCGACCCGTGCGGCTGTTATTATTTAGCCACGATACTAAAGCCACGAAAAACCAAATCTTTAGTGTATTCCACCCGGCCCATTTCAACACATCGATCACGAGTTTAGGCACGGGTTCGGTCAAAATCGATAATGCAGGATCAAAGCAGGCATTATAGTTATTAATTGGTCCGTTGTTTCCGCCTTTAAGCCATATTTCATCTTACAAGTGGCACCAACTATGACGACTAAAGCTAGGAATAGTGAACGTTTGGTTTATACTCACAATTTGTCGGTATTCGGTCGTTATGACGCGAATGTGACAAGAGTTTGGTATTACTTAGAAAATTATGAATTTCTTGTGTGCTTATGATTTTGATGTCTCTATAAGCCACCAACATAATATCAATTAGACAGGAGCTCTGCCAATATGATTAAATGATGTTCTTTTTTGTGAATTTTCGCCCAGCCTGTAAACGGATATTTTCTGAATCAACATTACATGCTTAAAAATTTCATAAAAATTAGACATCTCTAGCCAAATCACTATACCGTGTGAAAAGTCATGAAAACATAGCCGTACTTTTCACGTAATGGCTCATTGTATGATCATTTTGGTGCAACGTGCTAGTGTGGTGTTTTTTTTTATTTATTTTAATTAAATTTTTTTTTAGAAAAAATCGGGAACTTCGAATCCTCTATATTTGTTATGACTAGTGATGCATGACGATGCATCACTTAATTCCGAGAACTATCGACGGATAATTCTCGGAATTGATATGAAAAATAGCAGATGTTGGTAGCTGTCATATGATAGTTCGACTTCATTAACAAATTAAAACGAACAGTAATTATTCATTACTGTTACAGTTTCCTACTTGAATTTACTTCGAAAAAATTTTAATCATAGTTCCTACATTTTCTACGCAGTCAGGTAGGTAGCTACCGTAACCCATCAAGCCATTCTATAGGGACTAATAAAACTATCAGGTATTTCCGCTATCGGCACGTTCACATCTAACGGTGACTCTGACATTTTGATCTGGTTCACGAAACAATAAAATTATACGCCTGTCATCAAAACTTGTTATACCGTAGGCCTATTCAAGTGTCATCACCCTCATTTATTTGCAAGCTTATTAATCTGCATCGCTGTAGTACACAGTACAGGCCGATGAACATAGTCGGTATGTAGAATAGCATTGTGATGTACACAAATGCAGTGCAAATTCAACGACAATAATACAAATACTTCGATAGGAATTCCAAGTACTATTGTAGTATTAGATCGGGCAATAACAAAACGCGGGTTCGACGACCCGAGAGCGCAGCGTGTTTTGATAAGGTCGTCAATTCGCCATCCGCGATTTTTTTCCGAGAGAACCGTAGTTACAGTTAAAAAAGTGCTAAGCGGTCAAACGCGGACCGTTTTAATTACTTCGTAGTCACGTACTTGTAGTAAAATTTTACCGTTAATGGAAAGTGATATGACAAACCGGACGCTGTTCGATATTGGACCCACATTTTTTTGAGAATCTCGGTATTTACCGTATAGAAACAGCAATCAGATACGCCGTCATTCAATTTTTAATAGAAAATCGGGCAGCCTATTTAAAAAAATAGTTTGGCGATGCATTTACCAAATCAAAACAAACACATCCTCGTGGAGAAATACGTAATTAAACTGATTAACATTTTTATTGCCGTCCGTATAACTTAATGCGTCGATCGGCACTGTTTAAATGCAAATCGAACTATCGCCATTCTATTCGCAGCGGACTACGTATCTTCGAGCACAAAGTGTTCCAGGTAAAATATTTTTATTAGAAGAACTATTATTTTTAAATAACATATATAAATAACTGGTCAATAACCTTACAAGGAAGATTAGCACATATATCGGCAGATCAAGTCACATTAATAATATATTTAAAAAAATCGGAAAGAAAATTACAGTTTCGAATGATCCAATCTATCAATCCGGAACCATTGAAAAGTCAATGACTGCATTTATTTTTTATGGTTGTCAATCAAGATTCGTGTTTGGTAAGATTTACCTCTAGCTTAATTGAAATCAAATAAAACTCAAAACACAGAGTGAGCGCCATTTTTAAATGTGCACGGTCATTGAAACTTGAGATGCGTAATGTTGATGAAATCGTCAATAATTCGACACAAATTAATATCATCAATAACGATTTCGCACAGGACATTACGCAAGCAAGTACCAATGTACGTACACGAATGCACTTCCTAGGCGTTGCGCCCGCGCATACGAAATGAGACACCCACGGTAAGTGAGTCACGTCCACACGCGCCTCCGGCCCTACTTTACTATTGTACATACATTATATACAAGCAAAGACAATAATGTTGTTTATTGTACAGACTTCATCGTTCAAATGACGATATTAAATGTCTACAGGATGTCTTTACTGTTTCTTAGAACGTTTAGGGCTAATATTAGCACGGCTAAAAATGTTGTTCCAACTTTGTATGGCTTGGCTACTTTAAACGATTCACCACTCATCTTCACTTAGGTTTTCGATATTATACAAAGCGCTGTCAGGAGTAAAGGCTAATTAATTAAAGAGACAGCTGCAGATAAAAAAGATACAATATTTTGAAGGGTTCATCAAGCGAAGAACGTAACTCAACGTTTAAAAGTTTAAGGTCAAACGTTTCTGTCAGGGGCGTGCTTAAACGAGAAATGGGTTTGATCTTTTTTTTGTGCGTCTACAAGTAGTAATTCCCTTCAATTTGTATGAAGTAACCTTCGAACCTCGTACAGACAAGGTAACTTTAGATCATTTATCTTCGTTGCGCTTGAGCAGGACGTGAGACAGCGTGATGACTGAACACGTTGCAATTTCTTTGGCAGTGCTCAAGGCCTATGACATGAATATAATTAGTAATAATAAGAACTGTTCACTCGCCAAGCCGTATTATTACTGATGGGAACGTGTAAGTCTTGCTTTGGATGTGTATAGAGTTATCGCTCCTTACACATTTTTATTGGCAGAAAGTTGGATTGTATTGTTACTAAGAATAAAGGGGATTGCATGCATTCCTTGGCTTATAAACTAACCTGCCAAATTAGACAGATCGAATCCCAGCCAAATATTGACATACTAATGAACAAGAAATAATAAACAAAGTTATAACTCTATATAAAGTCTAAATAGAAACAATATCTTCTCTAAATATTTCAAAGTAAACCAATCTAATACAACAAAGAAATCATTAACGTTATGCAAGTATAGACTATAAATTACTTGAAAATAAGATCTTTCAAACTATGTTCGTCCAAAGCAATACAGCATGACTAATACAGAACCATCAATCAAGAACTATCATTACTCACATGCCATCTTTAGACTTGAAAACATAGGTCAGTTGCATTTATAATTCCCTTTTCCTCAAATAGAGCGAGTGTGTTTTATTCCTCGTTTTCCTCTTCGAGAAAGCAGGTGTGCGCTAACGAGGCGACCAGTATCATTTGGCCCTAATGTCGGATCAAACGACCTTTTCCCATCTCGCTCAGACTCGCACCCATTTTATAGACAAACTATATCGACGATAGAAGTTTCGAGAAATCTAGATTATAAAGCAATTCGATCAACTATCTAACGATTGAGCGATTAGGATAGTGAGTTAATCATTTATATGCACGTCTTTGTGGCAAATAAACGATTATCTTTCAGTTCTTTTCTTTCAAGTTCAGTGTCATTGTCAAGTGATATAACTGAAGCATTTAATATCTTCATAACAATGCCACTCGAACCAGAGTGCCTACCAGTTAAGCTCAAGTGACATTTTAGGTAATTCTTCCTGATGTGTTCCTTGAAGAGATAAAAGTTATTCGCGTTACGTCTCTAAGTACATGTGGGTATAGTTAATAGCGAGACAGAACAAAGATTCTCAGAGCGCTGGTGACCCACAAACGCACAATGGCTATCGAATTTCTACCATAGCTAGAGCAAGTCGTGATCGCCTCAAGCACGACTGCATTAGATCGCTTTTTGCATATTAAAATTAATCGTCGAAGCTTTATATGGGTCTGAGTATTCGTCTATTATGAATATTTGCTTGCTTTGATTCGACCAAGTCACTTCCAAATTGGACAACATTAATTATATGTACCATTTAGTATTTTGAATAGGTACGTGCAAAAATTATTTCAGCCGCTAGACGTGAAAAAATAATCCTAGGCTTAATTCAAAGCATTCAATGATTATATTTAAAAATACTGAATACTATATGGGACACTTAAGATTACCAAGAGATTACGAGGAGGATACTGGATTCCGCAATCGAAACGCAACAAAATATGTTAAAATAAAAATATTAAGTAAAGCTAAACGCAGACGCAATGAACCGCATGACGTCCGTGGTTGCAGTTTAAAAACAACGACAAAATTAAGGCAACGTGCAAAAAAGGAAAACACAACAACAGAAAACACGACAGCAAACATTGCGACATTCGAGCGGCGACAACATACACTCTCCCGGCAAACTCGTACACTTTACCTATAAAATTTGTAAACACTCAGAGTTTCGGTTATCGCGAGTCGGCAATCGTCACTAGTATCGTATGGGTCGTCAAAGCTACCGGGCCGTTGAGGCGGTTTCGCGGTAAGCGCGTGCGCAGGCTTATACGCGCGGCCGTTGCGCCGGCCGTCCGTTGCGACAATGCGCTTCCATGTTGCCGTGTGCTGCCTCCCCCAGTCTCACCAATTGCCTAGCCACCTCTCTCTTTTGAGTTGTCACGGGTCGGGCCAACGGTAAGCACTCGGCACGGTAAGGCTCGCACTTTGCTATCTTTCATCAGTGTTGAAAGCGATTGATGTAGGTATTTGTAAGGGTGTCATACAAATCTGAACATGGCTTTGATTAATATCCGAAATTAATAATGAAATATGAAACGAAGAGTCACGAAACACTTCAAAAAGGATTGCGGGGCCTTTGTTATAAAACAAAAAATATTTCAAAATGAGTCAACATAAAACTTTAATAAGCAATATTTAAGGCTTCCATTTGGTCGCGTGTTTAGAATCATGAGAAATCAGAGGTGAAATAGAGCGGATATCGTGTGCATAATGAATCGATTGAAATGTTAACCGAGTTCATAAATTACTCAAAAGAATGGAATAACTGAATTATCTTTATTAAAAAAATATTCCATTTAATGGTCTCAATCAAATATTAATAGAT
This sequence comes from Mamestra configurata, assembly GCA_002192655.3. Classification (NCBI taxonomy): domain Eukaryota; kingdom Metazoa; phylum Arthropoda; class Insecta; order Lepidoptera; family Noctuidae; genus Mamestra; species Mamestra configurata. Next base: position 442,052 of record NDFZ01005392.1, on the reverse strand, counting down.
TTCACCTCATATACTGTTAACTGAGGGCTACTCAATTTGAGTTTAATTTACTATTATTTCAAAAGATTTAATATTTAATTTATTTATGGAAGGTATGCCTTTATTTCCTAGACATAAAACGTCTACAATAGCATTCCAAATTTATCTAGTTTCCCTACTATCAACAGCGAGTTGTACTATAAAGCCGTTGGAAACGCTTTGTTTGTTTAATTTAGGCTAACCACAAATCTTTAACCGCTATTCTGCTTCGTAATACACGACTAGCTTTTGGTATTAAAAATTGTTATATGTTTATGAGAAACACTTAACGATAAACTGAAGTGCAGCTTGCGGTATCCTTGTCTTCCTATTATTTGCGTTTAAGTGAGTGAAAGATATCAAAATCTCATTATGCGTTGACAGGAAAAGTATCTACTTACTGCATTAGTAAAATAAAGCAAGAAAGAGAGAAGAGGTTCTCGAAACGGCTTATATCAAATTTACGTCATGTGAGGCAAACCTCTGCTTGAAACCATTACCACTTTCTGACCTAATCTCAACAAACTTGTAGCTTCCTGGATAGTTCACCGAAAATACCACGAAGGCAATTTTGCTTGAATAACTACAAAAAAATCCATTCCGTGAAGATATGAGAATATTAGTTTGCAACAATTGGCGAGACAAAGGTATCGTGCAATAAAAAATTAAACATACCTACCTTCAATTGAACAAGCCGACAACAAGGAACCTACTACCTATCATACTTCATTCAATCATCATCATCATTACAATCAGCAATGTGACGTCATTAATTTGCCTTAGTATAGTGATTTACTGGAATGATCAAAGTTCAGTAACAGACAACACTATAACAATGTATCCAGATGAGACAGATTTAGCAATTCTACATTATAGAATGTGGTCCTTTCAAAGCAAAACAGGACTCCAATAAGTATAAGGAAACCGTAGAATGGAGACCGCATAGTCCAGTGGCTCAGACTACAATAGCACATTAAAAATTATGGCTTAGCCCTGCCAGGCACTGTCACTCAGATCTTTAAAGTGTTGCAGTTGGAAGATTTGACCTCTCTAAAGCATTTTATACCATTAATGTAACGACGAAGGAATCCAAATTTACGACTTCACTCTTTAAAAAAAAACGATGACTCTGTTTGTTTTAAGAACTCGATGGATATCATTGTGTTTAATCAATAATAATTATGGATTATGGCTGATACTTTAAGCATTGTATCTAACCTGTTTTGTTTATTAGATATTTACGTTTTTCCATTTGTCCTTGATTAGAGTTGAATCAACGATAACACAATGTACAATGTAGCAGATAATCCTTTCCTCATTTACAAAATCATATCTAAAGACGTGTCCATTGCAGATATCAATATAATCATAATACCTAAGGACATCAAAGTTATTTACTGAGACTTCCTTTGCGATCGTTAACACATACGCGCAACTCTTATGAAATCCGTAATATAAACATTGACATAGGCATTAACCGTGTCAATGCAGTAAAACAAACAGACGAACAGTTTGCAAGGGCGTCGAAATAGACCGAACATATTGGCAGAATCAGTGCTAATTTGTACTTGAAATACATGAAAATGTTTAGACGAATATGTTAGGAACGTGATGTATGTCGCGTTCGGAGAACAGCTAACATCATCGATGCAAAAGGACCGGCTTGGGTCATTGACCAGCTTTTCTACCGTAGTGACTATAGGCCTTAACATTTTATTTCGGAAAGGCCTATCATGTCCGGTAGTACGGTTGAGCAAATTTTGTGCACAGTTGAATTGAAAGATGAGATTTACAATGATGATTCAAGAATAGAGTCCGAATTGCCTAGATAAATAACAGAATTGGTAAGCTGAAGTGACTGAACTAGTAACCATCACTACCGAAGGATGACCAGCCCACACTAAAGGCCTTATGATTATGAAGTTATGGATGCAAAAGGTAGAATAATGAAGTCTTGAAGTCGATGGCGATGGTTTCCTCACATTTAAGCATTGATACTCACAATATTATGACAAAAAAGTTCCAATCATCACAGCCATGGTACTTGAGAAAGTCTTTACAGATGATACTTAATTTCTTCACGTTTAACTTTTCTAGCGAGAGACATGCTTAAAAACTTATATTGCAGCAGTTATTCTTGAGATAAACCCCGATAATGATAAGCTCGATTCTTTCAGTACAGATACACATCAAGCAAGAGATCAATGTACGCAATGAAATCCCCCACAAAGGAAAATTACCTAATTACATAAAAGAGATATTGCATTTTAAAAACATATTGTCTTGGAGCTGTATAGCGGAACTTCAGTGATTTTCCAAAATCTGATTCGCTACTCTTGGAAGGAGTAATTTGATGCATAATCTCTGTAGGCAAAACAAAGTAAGGCAAACAACCAATGATGTTGGCGAAAATAGAGAGACAGGTATAATTCAGAATTGTATTGTGTGTTGTTATCACATGTATACATTTAATATAGGAAACCCAGAAATAGATGACAATTATCTAGTTGTTAAGATTTGCCATGAGAATCATACAATAATTATGACATTGGAGGTGATAGAGCAGTAAGGATGTGAAGCATAATGTGCTGTATCTGAACCGATAAAGACCGATTATAATAAATTGGTAAATAGTGCTAGAATAATTGAATCTCAATGTGTTGATCTAATACCAAAATTACCGTTTCAAGAGAGGGCAGCCCTATTCGGGTTCGTACAGAGTAAATTTTGCAAATCTTGTGCTATGTGTAAACAGTTCGGCGCAACGCCTGGATGGTGACTATCTAAATCGCAAGGCTAGCGTGAGCGGTGATTTTCAAAGACTTCGTGTAATTGTTCTCTCACGTTTTATAAGAAAATAGAACTGTTTTACATTTAAATTGTATCGTAAACTGTAGGCTATCGATTTGGTTTTATATCTCTGTCACGTATCGTGAACTGTTTAAAATACCTATACATATTTCTATGTATTGAGAGTAATGATAAAACTAAATTCAACCCTAGTGCAGATAAAAAAAAGGTTCACAATATGATACTGAGAATAAAGTCCTTGCTCACAATAAGTAACAAATGTTCGTCCCGCCTATATTCGTAGAAGAAGCAATTCAGCCTGAGATAATAATAGGGACCGAGCCCTGCCATTTATCAGTTACAATGCAAAACTCCGGCTGCTTCAGAGTCTTTCCTTAAAGGCAAAACCAAACTTGCCTCACAAATAATCGAAGTCAGAAACCAACCAAACGTGGAAGACATACAGGCAATTGATCACCTTTTAATCTATATAGACATTATATAAGACACATACGTAGATTCAAGCCACGTCTTTGTCTTTTCAAGTTCAGAAACACAGACCTACCTCAACTACCTACTTAAAATAATGCAGCACATTATTAAAAACAGGAAGTCTATATAAACACCTAATTGATATGACGACATATCATTTGCATACTCGAGAATATACCCTACTCTATCGAAACTCGTAAACCTGAGAGCTTCCTTTTACTAAATGGTTTTACTGCAGTATTTTTAATATCATTAAAACAAATGAACGCTGACATATAATTAGACCTGTATTAATTGGACGATATATAAATAAGAACAAATATTAAATGACTACAATATAAATGACAACAAAATGTAAAAGAGATATAAAAAATCGGCCAAGTGCGTGTCTGACCACGCACAACGTAGGGTTCCGTAGTTACTCGTCTCCTAAACCATGCCAGAAAAATAGTAAGAAGTTCTTAACTATTATTTCAATACAGAGTTACAAATGCATTTGGTTAAGTCATTTTCTATGGAATTATCAGGAACTTTTTACTTACCCAGTTCCATTTTATAAGTTGGTCATTGTACCACTTTGTCGGCGTGATTAATAAGTACCTATACCCATACCAAATTTCAACTTTCTAGCGCTAAGCGTCTCTGAGCTAAAACGTGGACAGTCAAACAGACAGACGAACGGACACACGGACATGGCAAAACTATAAGGGTTCTTTGTTAACTTCGGAACCCTAAAACAGATCTGTTAAAATTAAATAGACTTCACACGAAACGTTTCTTAATTTGGAACTGTTTATTAACACAAGCCAAAGCAGTTCGATGATTCTATTACCTACCCTTTGTTGCGATGAATAAAGCCTGTCATACACCAGAGCGGTCTGTCGTCAAGTTCACAAGTTATTTCTAAATCAATGGACACTAAATTCAGTTCAGCTTTAAAAAAGGACATTAAAAAATCTTCGATAAAAACTACAAATCCTTTTCAGCTGCATTTTTCCTTAAGACTATCTCACGATTTACCTGACGAGTGACAATAAATGGCAGGGTGTACAGCCAGCTTTAAAGAAATAGGAATATTAAATTGTATAAAATCGAATTTTATTGGCAGACTACCCACAACTTAGTTACACTGAAATTACAGTTCAGCAATAAACCCATACCGCGGGAAATAAGCATACCCGCAGGTGGTAGTAGAAAAATGAAAGACACGATTATAACTCCCCACAATAGTGTCATTAATCCTTTATGGGTTCCTCGACCCCGGTTCTCGAGTGATAGACAATGGTGGTAGTCGTGTTTGTGAGCTGAATTAATGCGTATGCACATGCAATGGGAAGCGGGACTCGACCAGCCTTGAACTTGTGCATGCACTTCTATGCAAGCGATGAATGCGAAAGCAGTCGCCATTTCTAGTCGGCACGTCATGTAACGCGTACGTAAAAGCCGACACGCGGCATTTTCCAACTAGCCGGACACAGAACGCACCTACGCGTCGCTCCCACTGCGCCGGACTAAATGCACTCCGCGCTTTCATCTGTGTTACACTGTGTGCGCCGGCCAATAACTCTGAAAAATGTTAATTAAGCGTTGACGACGCCGTATCTAAGTGCACTCGTCAGATAAATATAATCCTCTACTACTATTTCAATAACAGGTAGATCATAACTGTAGAATTTATCATTAAAAAAAAACAATTTAAATAAAAAAAAACGTGTATTTTTGCATTTTACGATCATTATCTCATCCGACTGAAATGATACAACATGCTCTAAGCGGGGCTGCGGGGAAGAGTCACGATAGATTATAAAACATGTTATAAAATAAATTAAAAAAATGTAAAACAGCAGGAGTACAAGAGGTACCTAGCTGAAAATCTCTCAGCATCTGTCAAGTCGACGGTGGGAATGAAATTGCGATTTCACCTCGCAAGTCCATCTAACAAATAGTAGGAGCAGTTGGATATAATAAAAATTCTACGTTTAAACACCCGTGTTTTATATTCATCTTAGTAAATACATAAATGTCAAAGTTATGGTAAGTTATCGGTTTCGAAGATATTTTCACTAGTGGTTCTAAAGAAATGACATTTAGCGATTTAGGTTTATACGTTTTAAAAATTTTATATGTTTAAGCTATCGTAGTTGAAATGGACCACGTTTATTTATTAGGGGTACAGTACATCTATATACACTTCTCATCAAAAAAATCGAAACACTTTCGTTTTTATTGTTTTTGTCCTAATTTTTTACAAAAGAGAATTAATTCCATGAAAAAAAAAACATTATTGTGTAGCTGGCAGTTTGGTCATTACAGTAAGAAGAAAAAAATCAAAATTCGAAATTAGAATTTCATTTGTTTATCCTATAAATGAAATTAATCACTGTTTTGAGACAAATGTGTATTTAGGGTTGGAGTACGTTTCTCGTTTAAAAACTAAAATTAGCGCTTGTCTTTAAACTTTTTGTTTCTTATTTCATTTACTGTGACTTTGGGACGTCTGAAAAAACTTTTTTTTCTAAAACATATGGATACTTCGCCCGCAGAAGCCGCCCAAGTGGTGGCATTGCTGGATTCTGGACTTAGTCAGCGTGTTGTGGCTGCAAGATTGCATCTAAGCTTATCATCTGTTCATAGAGTCTACAAACGCTATCGGGAGACTGGTTCGTTCACGCGCCGTTCAGGATCTGGCAGGAATCGGGTCACTTCTGAGCGAGATGATCGATTTATTGTAACAACCTCTTTACGAAATCGACGCCTTAACGCTTTTCAACTGCAGCAGCAGCTTCGCGTTGTACGAAGAGTAGCTGTAAGTGACTCTACAATAAGAAGAAGGTTGAAGGAACGCGGATTGGCACCGCATAAGCCAGCGAATGGGCCGAAATTAACTGCAGACCATCGAAGAGCGCGCCTTAACTTTGCACGCGAGCACCTAACTTGGTCATACCTTCAGTGGAGCAAAGTACTGTTTTCTGATGAGTGTAAAATTATGCTGTATGGTAACGACGGAAGGAACAAGGTCTACAGAAGAGATGGAGAACGCTTTGCACAATGCTGCATTGAAGAAAAGGTCAGCTATGGTGGCGGTTCGTGGACGGTTTGGGGAGGAATCAGCGCCGACGGTAAGACAGAACTTGCCTTTGTATCTGGGCCACGGCTGCCTGCACTAAACTCTCATCGGTACATCGAACAGTGTCTTGAACCTCATGTGATGCCCTATGCACATTTTATTGGCAACGACTTCATATTCATGCACGACAATGCTAGAGCTCACACCGCGGGCGTCGTACGAGATTATCTTACCGAAGTCGGTATCTCCATTATGGTATGGCCAGCAAGAAGCCCGGACATGAATCCCATTGAACATCTATGGGATGAATTAAAGAGACGAATTCGAGCAAGAGATCCAGCCCCAGAAACACTTAGCCAGCTGCAAAATGCAATCCAAGAGGAATGGGATAATATACCACAACATGTGATCGTGACTCTCATCCGATCGATGAAGAACCGTATGGAAGCAGTAATAAGAGCTCGCGGAGGGAATACAAGTTATTAAATAAACGTTTCTTACATTTTTTTTCATTTACGCGTGTTGTTTTACCCATTTCCTTCATATTCCATACAGGGTAAAAATTACTCATTATACAAAATACGAAACCTATGAAGACTTAATTTGAATTTAGAACATTAACATTAGGATTTAAAAACCTCATACTACTCACTATTAAATGACATTTTACATTTATTCCTAAATATACACATTTTTCTGATAATCCTTATCAAATCATAAACTGCGAGGTGTTTCGATTTTTTTGATGAGAAGTGTATTTGCAAGTAGATTAAAAAACCTAAATTGCGTTAGTTTTTTATTTATTTACGTATTGCATTTACTCGGTCGGTAGCCATTAAATATAAGGTATCGCGTTCTGAGAGTTAAGTAAAGGATAGTTTAGTAATTTTCCAGCGATCTCGCGAATTGTGCGGAGTAAACAGCCAGTAGGTTGCGGGGTCAACGACCCGCCAACCGGTCGAGCTTTAAGCTTTGCCGAGCGGCCATAGTCAGGCAAACTTGGCCCACATTTCAAAGCTATTACAAGTGGTATAAACGTGTAGGAGAACGCGAGAGATCCTGGATTATATATTGTCTGTTTTAGGGCACGCTAAGGCTAAAAAAATCGTAGCACAAAGTCACCTAGGCCTTGTGCTTTTCAGCTTGATTATCAAAGGTGAAAAATTCTGACTGCACCTCCTCTATTTGAGATACAAATTCGCCTGTTGTTCACCACTTCAGGGTAAAGGCCTATACTTTAACCACGATATTGCTACAGATAATTTTGAAATGCTGAGGATTTTGTTGCACCACTTGTGACGGACTGGCGTTTTGGGGGTCTGTCTTGAAGTAAACATTGACGTTCAAAAACTGCTGACACTCAGCCTTGTTTGATCATGACTTTTAATTTGAACCTGAAATATTCCATTCTAACTATGAATAATATAGCGGTTTATTCCTTTACATCACATGAAAAGCCAATCGTTTACATGCCACTCTCGAATCGAGAAAGGATATTGCAAAATATCCAGTTTCTCCAGTACCGTCTACGTCAAAAGTGACATTCAATTAAAATAGACCGCGAGCATCTACGAGTACCATAGATAGACCATATTACTATTTTCTTACTGACAGCCGCGGGTCTATCACATACCAGATTTTTGTAAGGGATGCTATCGGCCCGCCACGATTTTGCCCGGGTTAATTAATTTTATATATTTTTTTTATTATGATGATACAGAATTGCTTTTGCAACGTATGACTTAATAACGAATGTAAAGTGATGTTTTTCGCTTATTTAGACACACATGTGAAAATGTACACTCAGCACCAGTCTCACACACACACCACACATACTATTTTTCAAGAGTAACCTCAGTGGTTCCGGAAATTAGCCTCCACATACATATAAAATCATAAAATCCGCTCTCTCTCTCTCTCTCTTTCTCTCTCTCTATATGATATTAAGATTAGAAAACATAGATTTAGATTAGATAGATAGGTATTTCTATCTGAAATAATGGACCAATGAAACGGTTAAACAATTATTCAAATAGGTGCAGTGATTCTGGAGATTCCCCTCTACAAATTGACGAAATCTTCTGGATGTTAGTATAGATTCGATAAAATCTGTCATGACACACACGTCTTTGTATTGTCCTCGACAAGAACAATTAATTATAATAATAGTGGCAACACTTTTCTTATTATTTCCTTGTTCGCCACGTCATCGACTTTTATTAATTTGCAACATTGAAAAGCTTCCAGCGACACTCCGCAAAGTATTTTAATGATATTATAACGGATTCTGGTAGGTCCTACCTTTTACGTGTCGTTCGAGAATATATTCTCTTGTTAATAACTTTGTTAAGGATACCTAATATGTATTGCATGGTTAATTTTTCAGAAATAATTCGAGTTAAAAAAGAATGAATATAATTTAATCGTCAGGAAGTAAATCTTGCATGACTTATTTTGAAATATAAGTTTTTCGTCTTGGATTTTTAAATTAAATCATTATTGTTTTCAACTAAAAAGAGCTTAGTAAACTTTGAATACTAAAATTACTCTATGTAGATTATGTTGAGTAAATAATATAAAGCAATAAAGCTTGATCTTCATCTGCCTAGCGTTTACCCAACTCTATATTGGGGTCGGCTTCCAGTCAAAGTGGATACCAGTATATTTTATGTAAAACGACTGCCCGTCTAATCTCCACAACCCAGAGCAAAACGGTACTTCTTGTTCCCAGCTTTTTAAAATCTATCTATCTATCTTCTTAATATATATATTTCTTGCGTACGTGTGTATTTCACTGAACTCCTCCTAAACGGACCGATGTTGATGAAATTTTGTTTGTGTGTTGAAGGGGATGCGAGAATGGTTTAGATTCACAATTGGACCCGGTAGTTGGCGCTGCGATCGATTTCTAAAAAATTTCGTCAGACAAAGCAAACGTTCGGACAGGACAACGTCTGTCGGGACCACTATAGTAGGCGCCAGATAATCGTGGAATAACGGTCATTGACCCACCTACAATTATTGACATTTTTAATTTGAAAAACGGAATTAATGACACAAAGCTGTCCCGAATCATCATCTCTCGTGATCCTTAACATTGTCTAATAATGAAAAACGATTCATATTTAATTGTTCAGGTACCTATGAACAGTTATTAGGGAAAGGTCAATATACTTTATTCCACATTTATCTGGCGCCTACTATAGTCTTCTATATAAATAAAAATGAATCGCCGAAATGTATGTACGCGCATAACTTGTGAACGACTTGAACAATTTAAATGATTATTTTTTGTTATGTTCGTAATTTTAAGGGCGAGGTTTGTATGAAATAAAATTTTGAAAAAAAAACATCCTTGCGAAGCCGGGGCGGGCCACTAGTTGAATATAAAACAGCAAACTTCGTAAACGATATCACACATAAAATAAAAAATCTTCTCCAAGCCATAAAATATTTTTAAAACGGGACATAAATAGTTTATTTTTTAGTATCATAATATTATCTAATTGCACAGGATCTAATAGGCAATTAAGTTTGATTTAAAGCCCGATTAGACCATTTAGACGTTTGAAATTAATTTTATGACCCATTATGGACACCTGTTTGAGTCCTTTAAAGATAATAAAATGTAAAATAATATGCTTTAGTAGAATGATGACTACAAGGCACTATAACCTTTATACACTCATACTTTTCATACAAATATAATAAAAATAAATAATGTCCAGATGATTTTGATAAAATTTGGCTTACAGATAGACTGGATCAGGATCAGATCAGATTTTCATCCCTGTAGTAAATTCCCTTGGTATAATAAAAGACATTTCAAGCAGGCGAAGCTGCGGACAGAAACTAGCATGATGTGGTTTCCACTAGCTAACTGTAAAAATAAGTAACCCTTGTATTTATGGTGTCGTAAAACAACTATTATAATCATAGGTTAATACCAACTTTCAATAAACCCACCCAAGTACCGCCCATCGTCATTTTCAGAGATAGAAATAGTAACCGCCTTTTTTATGGAAATCATCAAATGACTTCTTCCGCTCTGGGTGGAGCGGAAGGGCGTGTCAGACTCAAACCCATCCGAGTTCCTTCTAAAGCCCTTTGCGTTCCAGGGCCGCGGTGACTCTTTCGAACAAATTCCGCAACCCTGGCAGGCTCTGGCCCTAGCGGACCCCGTCTTCTGTGCTAACATCTCTTTGAGGCGCGCGTGAAACACAACGCGCCATCGACCCGGGGCTGGTGGTGATCGGACAGCGAGCCACCCAACGCTCGCTGTCCGCAGGCCCGCGCCTACGGTGGCCGAGGATCGCCCTACGACTCCCGACGCCCGGGGAGTAACCGCCTACTTAGTGCAACTAAGCATGCCATACAATTAAACATCTCGTAGTTCATGGATTAGACAGTACATGGTATGAAGTTACGTATACGTAGCTTAACGCGACGGTCACGTATTCGCACGATAATCACTTTGTTAGGACGACACCTATCTTTAACTTGTTAAAACTACTTCAAAGTTTTCTACATTTTTATTTTATTTGATTTTGGGTTGCTCTTGACTCTAGTCTAGGTCAGAGATGAGAGAGACAAAGCCGAAGATGGAGCGAGCTTACCCAGAAGACGCCTGTTCACTCTAACTTTGAAGAGATTAGAGTTGTATGCGTTCGGAAACAAAGACGCAGGCAGAGAGTTCCACTCATTTGCTGTGCGCATTATAAAAGACTTTTGGAAACCCTTAGTGCGAATTGGTGGAATAGCAATAAGGTAGGGATGGTAACTTGCAGTGCGTCTAAATGTCCGATGGTAGAAGGGGGCCGGTGGGATGAGGTCGTGGAGTTCATGGGCACACTCACCGAAGTACAATCTGTAGAAGACCGACAAGCAGGCAACTTGCGACGATGAGCCAAGCTGTGAAGCTTGGCAGCCACCAGTTTTACGTCGCCAATGAGCCTCTTAGCTCTGCGTTTCACCGAGTCAAGCGCGGCAAGTTAACATAATATAACGCTAGGATAATCTCGTAGCCCTCTTTTGGGGATGAGAAATCATCAAATGATTTCTTACTAACTAAAACCACCCGTGTTCCTTCAAATACCCTTTGCGTCCGCAACCCTGGCAAAATCTCGCATCCATATGTCGGCATCAAGCCTTCAAAAACACAACATTGTAATTCCACTAAACGATAATTTTATACTCACACACTGTTCACGTGTCGGCGCATTTAAAATAACTTCACAACCTCAGACTGTTAAGAAGACAAAGTAGTTAACTAATGTATCTTGAAGTTTCTCTCAAGTTTCTACTTTGTAGTCGGTTCAAAGACTTTGATACCTGAAGCTTAGTTCGCCCCAAAGAGAAGAGATTATGTATGTGCTAATTTCCCGGCAAGCTTTCGTACGTCGTAAAATGTTTTATTGTTATTGCATCAGCCTGAAAGCGAGGTTCTGGGAAGTCAGAATGGAAACTATTCTAAGTTACCTGTGGAATTGAGTACCTACTTACGGAGATGGGATACCCATGGGATGCGTTGCTGCGATTTTTAGAATGTGTCAGACTTTAGTATTATAAGGCAATACCAACTAACCATATTAACTCTATATGAGGTAAGGAATACCAAAGAAACGATGTATGAACTGTGTGAAAAATAATATGGCTCGAAAAGGGGTGACTACTGAGATACCCATCGTCATCATCCACAGCCCGACTTTGCTTACTGTAAGCCTTACTGATAGGCCTGTCTTTTCATGTGCCAATCCCCACTTTCCTGTGCCAGCCTCATCCAGTATCTACCCGTAATGGCGATAAAGGAGTCGTATTGAGGAGGAAGACATAATAAAAGATTTTAATTTTGTAAGTCAATGAACATAGGAAGCATCCAACTGTACCACAATTTGAGTCACAAGATATTTATGAATATGCAGAACGCTCATCTCTGTGCAAATATATAAAGCATGGATCCTCATAACTTTGCATAATGATAGAAGGACCTCCCACGCGTAAAAGACTTACTAACTTCGCACTCACTGTTCAAATTAACGTATGAGTCCATTTTTCACTTCCAATGGTAACAAAACTTCCATCGGTAACTGTAACGATTCGTGCATCGGTATAGGAACCGCGCATAATCAAGCAGGCCCTTTGAACTGCGTTCCCTTCGTTTCTTGTTTGCCAAAGACAAAGAAAGCTACGGCATGATTACAATCATAGAGCCGTACATCTATCTTCGACCTATTTCGTGTCGGAATGGCACTATGAACCTTTGTAACCGCCCTCTATGCGCCTGAGCAGACTGGTTACATTAATCTCCCGGTTTGCGGTTAGTGTGTCGAGTAACGGTACTGCAGCAGATGGAGGCAGCGCGCCTACACCGAAACATAGATCATCAGCCTTTGTAGAGGCGATGGACTTTAAACACGTGTTGCTAATGTATGATTTAGATCATACTGGACTTGGATATACGAAATGGCGAACTCGAGTAAAACTTTTACCAAAAAGGTATGTTTATTTTAAGAAGAGCCTTGAAATTAAAGTATTTAACTTACTTAAAGTTCAGGAAGTTTCAAACATTTGCTGCTCAAAATACAAATCAGTCTATTTTCGGTTTCAAAATCAAAAGCCATTTATTCAAAATCAGCTCTCTTTGAACTCCAAAATTAACATGAAGACCGTCCCCCAAAACGCCCGCCCGTCACCACTTCCTAGTGTTTTAGCTGGGAAGAAGAAGTGGCGCAATCAACTCCCCAGCAACACATCTGTCTGTTAAGTTTGAAGAACTTGAATTTATACAATGGTACAATTAAACATTCTATGATAGAACAAGAAAATTACACTAAAAAAATAAATAAATGGCACATGTCAACTACCACACTATATTATGCCAGTTTTTTTTGTTAAATTCCCACTTCGTATCGAATCTATCTTTGTACCTAATTGCGTGTCTGTAAAACGTTAATAAAAGTAGCTTGCGCGGGAGTGTTGTGTCATGAGCAGTTATGTGATGCCTGCGACCCACTTAATTGTAAATCACACAAAAAACCTTATTGATCATTGTTCACACTGTCAGATTGGACTCGTGTATAAATAATACTGTCTGGTAATCTTTTTTTGTAGCTGAACTTCGCTTTTATCTTTTATGCTATTAATTGTTAAATGGCGTCATCAACCAGCGTAGGAGGTGTAAAGTTAATGACCGTTCCAACAAATATAAAAATATGAAATAGAAAATACCTACCAGAAAATACGTAAGGATTTTAGAGTTTCACAAATTGTAAATTAAGGAATTAAAATAAATTATAAAGAGTTCTAAAGAAAACAGTCGAAAATTATGTTCTTTCCATTCTTTTAGTGTTAAAACCATTATAGTAATTGCACCGATCCATTAGATGCTATTTCTTTCATTAGTACTGTATAATGGCGCACACACCAATTTCGCTGAAGTAAATTGTGGTAAAAACGACGAATTTCCCCAACTTAACTTTACTTTAAAGTTTAAACTGTTCAAAACCTCTGCAAAGTATAGTTTGCACCCAATTCTATAGAATGACGTGTATATTTCTCATTACACTACAAAAACGATCAAGTATAAAATTACAATGAGCGACGTCACATATCCAAACAGTTACAAACTATAAGAGACTCTATTTGCGAACAAAAAAAAAGATCACGAATCAAATGCATAACCTAGATTTGGAAGCAATAAAAAATCTATACAGTTATCTATCGAATCATATCATCTGTGAGGCAGGACCGGAGAGCTGAGGTCGACGACCGCTGCATCTCATGTTTTCGGTTTGACGCTTTGCTTTATAGAATTAGATAAACTTGAAGTGGCAGAAAATAAATAATTTTGATGAGAAATGATAAACTGGTTTTGTAAAACCAAATTGAATGTGTTAACTTATAAAATGACAAAGAAAAGGAGTCACGATTATGTATAGTTAGATGAAAAATTACGGTTCATTGCGAGGCCGCAGGTAACATTTATCATTTTATCATACACTGACAAAACGTAATTTGATTTATAAGATTAGAAAGTGGCACATTGTTCGATATGAGAAACGATTTCGCGAACAATTTTCATGGCGAACAATAACGAGATTGAACGATGGACAAATTTTGAGTTATTGAGACAAAGGAACAGTGGAAGTAACTACTCAGATTGAATCACATAATTGTTAGAACATGAGCATGAATAGACTGGTGATGATATTACTGATTCTGATTAATTTAGTAGATGAAGTATTAAATTACCATTGTTGTGTAGCAGTACAGTGCCACTGGCTGTATGCTATATGAAAGGTTATTGGATTTCTATTGATATTAAAGAGAATACATGAGAAGGCTCACGTATTCAAAATACTACAAATCTAATATCGAACTTTAGGGCTTAGAACACATAGGCCACAAGTATAAAAATCTGTATTCTCAAAGATTTTGGATCTTTATATTTTGAAGAAATGAATATCGAGCACTTAAACTAGCTAACAAAGAAATAAGAAATATATTTTGCCAGTTATTCTTCCCAAACGCAAACCAAAATCTTGAAAATTTCACTCATTAGAACCTAGCTGTATCAGCGACCTCGCCAACCAAAAATGTACCGTACCCAATTAAAATCACCTGCTACATCAATACATCGCTATTAACAATGATGTAGGTGGTATCGGAGGCTGCCAACTGCAAGTCCGGTTGCGTTGACACAGAAACCTGGTGCAGAGCCGGCACAGCCCGCACTGACCGACACTCGCTCTCACCATAATTGCAGCGGGTGCAACGACCGCCAATCTTCGTGGACGATCGCGAAAACAAACATTGGTCCCCGAATTACTTCGTGCAGGTTCATAGGGGGAATTAGTCGGTACTGAGTAAACTGTGAGCCGTGGTTTACGGTTAAAGGAAGATTTATTGTATCGGAGTTTCTTGCGTTAACTTTTGGCCGATCGACGCGACATTTCATGATTACAGTACTTTTATTTGGAATGATGTTTTTTCTAAATGGTTTTAAGATACCATTTTAAAGTGAGAAAAGTGAGTTGCAAACGAATCCAGCTGATTTTTAGATGACAGCCAATATTGTCATCATAACTATTGATTTTTTCGTCGCGCTAACGCGTATGAAGATTTTTTTAAATAGGGAAATTAGTCAGCATTCAGTCAACTTTTTATCTGTGGGCATCTACGGTTAACGGAGGAATTGAATCAGAAAACTCTTTCTTTCGTCAAGTTATGGCCACCGCTCCACGATTAGAACTACTTTTATCCCCAAAGCGTCGGTACTTTTTGGTCCCCGAATTACCTACTTCGTGCGAAGTACGAAGGAGAATTAGCCGGTGTTGAGTCAGTTTTGAACCTTGCTTTACAGTTTATAGAAGATTTGTATTGGAGTTTCTTGCGAACTTTTGGCCTCCATTTCACGATTGCAGTACATATATTGAGAGTGATGCTTTTTTAAGCTGGTTTCTAGCGACAGGATATTGTGGTAATTGTATCCTTGCTTGTGTCATAAAAATATTTCTTGTGCCCAATACGAAAGGGGCATAAGTTGGTGCTAACTTTTGAACATTGTTGAGGTTTCTTGCATCAAATAATGTGCGTTGCAAACGATTGCAGTACTTTTATTCAGAACGGTGCTTTTCTAAATTGTTTGTGGTATAGAACGGTGCTTTTCTAAATTGTTTTTATTCTTTTAAGAGGTGTTTTCATTGATGTAGCTATTGTGTTTCTTTTAGAAAATGATTTGAAAAGTTTTCTGAAACGAGTAAAACTTTCATTGCATTGTCTATCGACAATGCATGTGAAACGTTGTTGGAGTTTATATCTTCTTTTCTGTAGCCATCCGTTTTTTTGGAAATCATCAAATGACTTCTTTCAAAGGACGTGTCAGACTCTTACTGACTAAAACCCATCCGTGTTCCTTCTAAAGCTCTTTGTGTTCCAGGGCCGCGGTGACTCTTTCGACTAAATTCCGCAACCCTGGCAGGGTCTGGCCCTAGCGGGCCCCGTCTCCTATGCTGACAAAACTTTGAGGCGCGCGTGGAACACAACGCGCCGGGCCTGGTTGTGATCGGACAGCGAACCACCCAACGCTCGCCGTCCGCAGGCCCGCGCCTATGGTAGCCATCCCTTACATGATAGAATATACAAACATACGTATACCTACTTGATACTTCACATTCTGCTGCTAAGGACCCACAGTAGGAATGCTTATTTTATCTTTTGTTTGAATTTCGTATACTTGAACTGCGAGTTCCAACGATTTACATGAACTCAACCATCAGCAAAGAACGACAATTCATCGAAGAACGCCCACATTATTACATCTATTCGTATCATTTTATATTTCCCTACGGTATACTAAAACTTTATATTTGAATGTAATACGAGTAAAATGGAAATATGTAGGTATGTCCTGTTCCATATGGAAATGTGTGTCGTCATCCCTATTGAGACATTATTTTTTCATTAGACAATAACTATCTTAGTTTATTATCTTGTTTTTCCCTGTCGAAAACTGTGGATTAGTAAGATATACGTAACGAGTGATTTTGAGACCACTCTGGGAACTTAAACCATTTCATCTGTGAGACAACATACCCTAATGTGACTCATTTCATTACACGCAAATAAGCTATAAAAATACTATGTTTTTGCATCCACGGCATTGTTATTAAATGTATTTTTTTTTCAATCTCAATCATATCTCATCTCAAATCACTTAACATTGGATTTGAAATGTTTCTATGAGAAAATCCTTTTGTCTTGCCGCGTCAATTTTCTATGGACCTAAGAGATCAAAAACTTAAAACGCGTTTTTATCAAAATCGCAGCTTTTTGGCTTGACATGATTTGGCTTGCGGGCCATACACGTTCACGCAGATTAATAAAATTGCCATGATTGAATTGATGAAAATTTGATCAAAAATTGTGTGGCATGAAGTAATATGAAATTTCGTATTTCTATTTGATGAAACAGTTTGGACCAGCTTGTTTGATCAAATTACTTGAACGTGTATGTTTGGCCCTCATTATTTGCGTCCAATATTACAAACAAAAAGTATAGCGTTGCCTTTCCATGCTCTGCCGATCCCAGTTGCTACGATACCCTATAGGTAATTTAATGATACAAACAAATAATAGGTGGAAGTCAACGTTTCCCCTTTCTCCGCAATCACCGGGGCTGAGTCCCCCTCTTTCCGCACCTAAACATTAACTAAGTGGGGGAGGGCGATCAACCTCGGACCGAACGCAAGCATGACTCAACATAGCCTTACTTATTCTTTTTTGTTTTTTATAGTTTACGTTTTGGGGTGAGCAGAAGTCAAAGTGATAGATATTGAAGGTTGAATTCATTTTTTTGCCGTTAGGTATGTCTAATTTCCAATAGTAGGTATTCCGGACTGATCTATCCGTTGTCATCACTATGCAGCGTAATTCTGAAAGGCAATTGATATCAGCGAAGTGGTGTTGCCATTATTTTGGTCAACCAAATACGATTAATATATATTTTTTTAACAAATAGGTAAGTATTATTGATCCGTTCAGTCCTCTTTAGACATTTGGAGAGTTGCTTGGTAACTAAAAAAATATGGTTTCTGCACTTGTTTGAGTATGGGTGGTCATATTGCTCACATTTTTTTTTCAATAAAATTCGTTTTTTTAAGGGAAATCATCAAAAGACTCTGGTCGGAGCGGAAGGGAGGGTCAGACTCTTACAGACTCAAACGCCGTGTTTCTCCAAATTCCCTTTGCGTTCCAGGGCCGCGGTAACTCATTCGAACAATTCCGCTACTTCAATAAATAACGAGCTTTGCTATTTTATAAGGAGTCAACTTAATTTTACAGCCTATTCTTCTAAACCAAAACAATTTTACTAATCGAAAGCAAAGTCGCAGCGTCAGCAAATAAAATAAAACAAAGTTCTTTCTGTTCTGCCTCATATGAATGAAACCGATTGAAATCTCAATAACCCGCAAATAGCTCGAGAGGTTGCCAACCTATCGTTTACGAATGCCATAATAACCCGTTTCTAGTAGTAGACTCTCGTAACTTGCGTAGGACAATGAACTAATAATTATGTTATTTAGAAAATATTACGATATTTATGGGGGATTTATGTAAAACTTTCGAACTGATATAGGCAGCTTAGTGGCCGAATAAATATAAAATAAAATACTGTTCTTTGGTAAGTCTCTTGTGCATCGCTTGAAAACGATTGGACGGATTTAGTACTTTTGCGAAAAAGCTGAAAAAAAAACCCGTTTTTTTTTTTAATTCCGAAAATAGAACTAAACAGTTTTGATGTAATTAACAAATTTTTATAAGCATAACAAACTTACATCTTTTTTTTCTTTAAACATGTACATTTTATATTTTAAATCCTAATCTAACTGTTACACTTTAAAAAAAAACTCCTAACTAAAATATGGCGTCACAAAATTCATCCGTATCGCTGTCGACTGGAAGTGAGCCCAAAAGATTGGCGGCATTGCCACGTTGTATGGCAATGCTTATCCACTGTCCGAGGTAAAAGCCAGCCCTTGGGTCACGCGAAGTGTCAACTAAACGTTTAGCAGACTTTAAATAACACATTTTACTATTGAATTTTTAAATGAATTTAGAGGACAGAACAACGATGCCGGGTCAGCATTATAGAACAAACAGTAAAAAGAAACTGTTGAGGACTGGGCGATGTGGCGTAGTTTGGATACCTAGGCCTTTGTCTAACATTGGGCTGCGATTAGCAGAGTTGATTGATATAACATTTTATAAAGGCGCCTATAAATTATTTCATGAACGATTGTATAGCTGCTGTTTAACATCCACTTTGCTATGATAACCTTCAAAGGTACCTTATGATGGTGAAGATTTGACGACTATAAGTAGAGCCAGTAAATTCGCCTGCGTGGAAATTGGACGATATGCCAAGAGATTTACACTACCAGGATAAAAAGTATCCTTTGTCCAGGACACGTCCTACCCATGTGCCAGATTTCAACTATATGTATGCATTCAGCCGTTGAAGCGTGATTCATTATCACACCTCCAACCACATAAACATCCAAACATACAGGCTTTTACGATAATCTTACTAACTAGCTGTTGCCTGCGACTTCGTACACGCATATCCCGTTTTTTCCTGTTCTTGAAGGAATTTCATGTTCCAGTATAGTCTATAGCATTCCCTATGAACGTGGCTATCTATATAAAAAGAATTTTCAAAATCGGTTTAGTAGATCCAGAGATTACCCCTTACATACAAATTTAAAAACTTTTAGCATAGATTACTAAAAAACATACAAAAGGGAACATACTCCCGGGATAAAAAGTATCTAGTTTTATTCCTGACTATAATCTACTTCTGTGCTTAATTTCATCAAGATTTGGTTAGCCGTTCTGACGTGATTGAGTAACAAACATGCAACCATCCAAACTTTCGCATTTAAAATATTAGTATTGAATAGATTTACCCCGGATTTCCGAATTAAGCATTTCAAGTTGAGTGATTGTGAAAAAAAGTTTAGAATTAAAATAGGTTTTACAACGATATTAACTCCGAATATTCAACGCAGAAACCGGCCCTAAGGACCTAAGTAGTATTATAAGATTCTAAATTCAAAAGCAAACAGGGCTTTTTTCGAGCAAAGTATCGGATTTATGACTTGTCGCTAAGTCTAGCGAGCTTACGACCTTTGTAATTTGGGTACAGTCGCTTGGTAACAAGAACTTAGGTCCTTTCAAGAGGAACTTAACCATGGTTTACGGCGGTAAAGTAGCAATGGAACTACGTATGGTTAAGTCGTATAAGTAAAATTCATGAAGAAAGTTGGAAAATGCTAGAGAACCCTTGAAAGTTCAGTTTTTAGTGTCCAGTTGTGCCTTTTCTAGACACGAGATACCTATATTAAATCCGGTTGCAGAGTATGTTTGAGCTACCCTAAGTTAGTTCAGCTAAGCGTAGCTGAGGTCCTATGTCATACTTATACAGCGCGAGCGTAGTCAGTATAGTTTGAAAACAGTCGGCTCTAGGCGTTAAGTAAGCTGCCGCCAAATTGTTTTCGGCCTTAGCTTAGCTTTTCCAAATTCACCTTCTTCATTCTGCAATATCAACAGTCTTTAAAAAATATATATTAAAGCCGGCTGCAGACCAAGATCCTAGGCCCTAGCTTCACTGCAGGTCTGCAACCGGCTTTAAACCATAAACTTATTATTACATTACCATTACGCATAACAACAAAATAATTACACAGCGATGATATTTTTGCTACTCCGGTTATTTCATGCTTCATAAACGCTGGCCGTGAAATAATTATTATAATAGTGGCCCGCAGTGGTAGTTTGTATCGTACAATATCGACATTTTGCCGCGAGTGAGTAGTACATTTATCATCGATCTGCTAGACTGGGGTATCTATTTTGTATCTACATTTGTTTCGCCCGAGGTCATGACTGACTAACGTGTATTATGGATGCTACGGTACGAATGTTACGATCAATCATTCTGCCTATAGTAGGCGCCAGATAATCGTGGAATAACGGTCATTGACCCACCTACAATTATTGACATTTTTAATTTGAAAAACGGAATTAATGACACAAAGCTGTCCCGAATCATCATCTCTCGTGATCCTTAACATTGTCTAATAATGAAAAACGATTCATATTTAATTGTTCAGGTACCTATGAACAGTTATTAGGGAAAGGTCAATATACTTTATTCCACATTTATCTGGCGCCTACTATAGTCCTTTCCTAACTATGTAGAGGTCGGCTTCCAGTTGAGGTATTTGTTCGAAAGAGTCACCGCGACCCTGGAACGCAAAGGGCTTTAGAAGGACCACGGATGGGTTTTAGTCAGTAAGAGTCTGAGACGCCCTTCCGCTCCATCCAGAGCGGACGAAGTCATATGATGATTTCGAAAAAAAAGGGGTCTGCTTCCAGTCTGACAGGTAATGTATTTTACTAGGTACATGGAGTGACTACCTATCAGACCCAGACTACCCAGTACAAGAGCGTACCCAGCTATGGACAGGAGGGGTAGCTACCCCCTAGAAGAAAAAAATAAACGTTAATTTTCTTGGCTATTTCTGTTACTGGAAACTAGAACGTGAGAATTAAAAACGTGTTTCTCTGTGCAAAATGAAGTGTTGGAAAATTAATATTATTTCACTCGTTATTTTTTTTTAATTTGATATTATTATATTATTTTATTTAAAATATTACACAGCATTCGATTCGATATAGTATAGAATTCTATGATGGTGTCTATCAAGGGCCATCCATTTAGTACCAAGTAGACGTACTACACTACGTAGGATGGGCAAATTTTCCCAGACCACATGTATTGACACCAGATGGCAATCGGAAATGAAATTTCCAGATGCCACCGTCAATGGGAAAAAATGGGATACCTTTGCGCGTACGAAGTCGCGGGCAAAAGCTAGTAAGTAATATTATTAAGCTGACAGAAGAGTTTGTTTGTTTGGTTCAACGCGCTGATCTCAGAAACTACTGCTTCGAATTGAAAAAATCTTTTAGTAGTGGATACACGATACCCTTGCGGCGGGTTGTCTAGCTTCTGACTACCGTAACGACTGTCAAGAGTGTCAAATAATCTATAAATGGCAGCCGGGACTAGCATCTTGACATGTTTTCCAATGCACTGAGGAGTCTCGGTATGCTATGGATGGTCCACCTTGAAGATCGACCCGTACAGCTGTTATAAGGTACTCCACCTAAATAGTCACGAGCTCCTAACAAGTATTATGAATGATAAATTACAAATAGACAAGCAACTGGCAATTAGAAAGGTGCTAGGGACGTATTGTTCGAAAAATTTAAAGCTGTCAGCAACGTTTGTAGCTGTTTAAATAATTATGGAACAATCTTTAAAACAATCATCACATTCAATTAGAAGTTTGATTGACGGTTCTTTTAGACCAACGCTTTGTTAAATGATGATTTTATGAGCGGAATAAGTAATTTGATTTTTTTGTAGCTGGATACTTTTATAATTCGGTTATTTTAGCTTTAAATAGTATAAAAAGAATAATAATAAATAATATTTTTTTTATTTTACACTTTTACAGTGATACCCCACACCTAACAACACCACTGGAAAGACAAAGGAAAGCAAAACACGCAATTTCGTTTACTTGGATGATATATTTTCTATTTCCTCCAGCTATTTTGATTTAAAAACCAAATTACCGAGCCGATTTTGATAAAATTTCTATGAGACCAATCGGAACATATTATATCCTTTCATATGTTTTTTTCAAATCGGTTAATAAATGTCAGAGTTACGAGGTAACAAACATGAAAAAAATACAACCGAATAGAGAACACCTTCTTTTTTTTGGAGTCTGTTAAAAACAAAGTCGCTACTGCCTCTGTCTGTTTCTCGGCTTACTTTTACTAATAGAAAGAGCTATAAACGAGGAAAGTCTGTATATTGTGAAAGTAAATAATTAAAAAAACGTTTTTTTATGGAAAATAGCTCCAATACTAATATTTTTTAAGCAACGTTCCCTACATTCTGACAATTTGTGATCGAGATGTTTTTCGAAACTTTTTGTCAAAAAAATTGTTAGAAAATACTTTGACCAAATTAACCATATAATAACTTATGTATTGAGAGAATTCTTATAAAACTATGGGCACTTAAAAACTACATAGAGATGATAAGTAAAACAAATATCTAATATTTATTATCATGTCCTCATTGCCTATTTTAAGAGATAGCTCGAGTTAATTAGTAATCAACAATATTATTATAATTACTTGAACACGAGACTTACTTTAATTAGTGTTAGTATATAAATCAATATTTAAGTTATTTCGTAAGTAAATAAAACTTTTAATATAAAACATATAACTACGTGTATATTTTGAAGAAGGCGGACCCGTGCCTATAGTATCCGTCTAAGTATTTAACGATCAGAAGAATTTTCAACAAATGCTTCAGTAATTCAACGCAACAATGTTTGGTGTCAGAATTCCACAAGCGACCTTAAAAACTACGAGGAAATTCAAACTGAAATTTCGTTAATGCTCGATTTAGAGTTCGCAATGAACCAAAATTTATATTAAGTGAAAAAAGAAACTCACTTTTTGATGACATCTTGCTGGTCCGGATACAAATTATTCAGCACGGAACCTAAAAACAAAAAGACAAGAAAAATAAAAAAATAATAATAAAACACTTGTTTTCGTATAATAAATTGTACGACTGTGTCAACCAACTGACCTAGTGCGTTTGATAATATGAATTCAACTAGTGAATACATGCAGTCAAAATAATTTCGGATCTTGTTCAGGTTAAAATATGGGTAACTATTACGCAAGCAGATGCTATCATCAGAGATATCAATCAAGATAATTTAGAACTGTGTACAATTCACCTAGTATTATATTATCTGCAGCATCGAATTTATTGTACAGGATTATTTTTTATTTCGATGACCACAGTCTAAAGGTAACTGATATTTAAATGTAGGTATTTAGAGTTTGACACAGTTAAATGTTCTGTTTTCCTTATCATGTTCTTATCATCGTTTTATGACGCTCAAATGTTGTGTGTTTGACCAAATTAATGAACGATGTAAGGATCGTAGTAGCTGGCATTCCTCAATTATTTCTACCACCGTAGTAAAAAGGCGTGAGTTTATGTCCACTATTTTCAACCACTGCAACTCTTGAAAACCAGGATCAACAGTGGCGGACACCAGAAAGAGTCAATGAAGCTCGAAGAGTACCAAAGAAACCATTCAACTGTCCCGCAACGAAATTATTCAAGAAAGAACATCGGAGGAGTATGAAAAACATAATTTCCACTTCCCTCCACCTCAAGCACGAGACAGAACAGAACTAAGCCAATAGTCTCCAGGGATATTTACATCTTGGTTAAGCCCAGTGGCTGGCTCCACAGATTCAAAATTCACACTAATATTGATGGGTCCTAAATTGTGAGCTTTATTTGATTCCAATAGGTATGGCGAAATCGGACACACGGTATTAAAGTTAGTTACTGGTGTTTCGTCCCATATAAAACTAGCAGTCCTAGTACCAACTCACCTTTTATTAATTTTACAAAACTGCCCATACAGTATACCTACTACGAGTAATCTACATAGGTTCTCGATTAACTGTAAAACCTTCGGCTAACATAGAGGCATGGAAAGAGAAAAACGTTAGCTTGACGCAGGGGGTTAAACATCGACTGTCGGGAGGACACGGCGCGGCATACGCTGGCAGAATGTGCCGCTTGGGAGGAGCCGCGCCGTGCCCTCATCTCTGTGGTAGGCGGTGACCTCTCGCTGCCGGCCGTAGTTCATGCTATGGTCGGCGGTGAGGAGTCCTGGGACGCGGTGGTCTCCTTCTGCGAGACAGTTATCGCGCAGAAGGAGGCTGCGGAAAGGGAGAGGGAGATCACAACCGCTCTCCCTGCCCGCAGCAGGCGCATCGGGCGTCGGAGGAGGGCATACGCTGCCCTCTTCCGGCCCCCCTAACTGGGTCCAGGGGCGGCGGACTTGGGGATGTCCGTCGCCCCCCATTCATCCGGACCCGAGGTGGCGGCGCGTGGTGTTCCCGTGCGCCCCTCTTTGACGTAGCGAGGGGAGTTAAACACCTCACTCCCCTCGCCGACGCGAGGTGGCCCGCAGAGGCGGGCCGGCACCAGCCGGGGATTGCGGAAGTCGCATACGTTCCCGCGATCCCCGGCGTAGGTGGAAGATGGAACACCGGGGTGGTTTTAGTCAGTAAGAGTCTGACAGACCCCTCCACCCGCCCCAGGGTGGAGGATTTCCATGAGGATTTCCCCCCGAGATCAAAAAAAAAAAAAAAGGGGGTTAAACATGGTGACTCAGACTCACATGAATGCGTAAAAAATATCTGCAACGCCATAAAATGCTATTGCCGTTTAAGCAGGACGACTGTCTCCAAATACGATCTCTTCTTTCACAGTTCGACCCATTTATTGATATGGATAACAATACTATTTTCGTGTGAATATTCTATTTCTGTAATAGGCAGGTTAGACCCCAAAAGTCCAAACTCAAAGGGTCTGTGTAGATGAAGTTTATAGACTTACAAATGTTCCCACTTCTGTTAGTAAACAATTCCTGTCTACCGTTGTCAAAGTGATTTCCAGTAGTTATGTATGTATCTTTAGATTCTATACAATACCAGCAGTATTATTTTCAGGAAATATAAGTCCATAACCTGAATGTAAGTACTCGTACAGCCATGAAAACGCCATCTAGAGAAAAATGGGTCTTCCCATTACAATAAGGAATTTCGAGACAAACATATTATTAGGAATATTGATCTGCCTGAAAACATTCTGTACCATGCCAGATTACCTATCGGCAATAAGTAGTGTTTTTTTTAAGCCAAGCTGGAGATGGAAACTAAATTCATTATTTTCGTGTGTTTTTGATGACAAACCAATTAGACCAACAAACCAACCAGACGTCGTATTTGTTATTACTAGGAGTAGGTACTTTTCTGAAATCCAATATTTCACGACATTTTATAAACTGTTTCTTTGCCAATACAGCAACAAATAGGTAACAACTACAAACATAATTTCGTTATAATAGCAGAAACTAGTCAATATTATTGTAAAAAGATACTATTTTACCTTGTAATTGAAACCGATGTTACAAAATTTACTGCAGATCCCGCAAATTTACACATTTATCCAGTCACTATTTTTGTTACAGCAATTATGTTCAACTAACCATGATTAGAATCAAATATTTTACAAATTAAATTATCATCCAACATCGTGAATGCAGATATTTATTTTTATTTATTCATATTTTTGACAGAAATGTGTCATAAAATATTCAATCAACATTAGTTTTTAAAACTTTCAGACAAAGAAGAGGTTTTAACTTTAGAGTGAATACTTTTTAGTAGAAACTAATTCTTTTCAATGACAATTTTTTTTGCTCAACTGAAAACAAGACCTGTCTATAATTGTTATTAAAAAAAACAATATATTATTTCAAAGCACTGTCATGTTACCTACATGATAAAACCGAATTTCAAAATAATTAAAAAGCCACGCGGGTAGGAAACCATGATTTGTATCACGGTGTTATACCAAGTTCATTGATAGTGAACGTATCGATCCGGCCGATTTTATTTAGTTCTGCAGCGTATCGAGATGTGGAGCACATGTTTAATATAAAAATAACGGTACCTACTCATAATAAACAATGCTGAGAAGGTCAGACGTATTCCAGATTCGAACACGATAATGAACTCAGAATGTGCACACAGGTTATTATTAGGTGCCACAACATGTTCAAAAAAAAAAAAATTAAAGCAAAATATACTCACCAAAGAGAAGGTAAAAGTACTTGTATCTTCTATTTTTAATCACACAATCCCATTACGAATCAGCAACTGAGATTTAATGCAGTTTCAGCTCGATTGATTGATGCCACTAATTTATTTTAATAAATACTCTCTATTCCTATAAATTTACCTAATTACATACACTACGAGTATTAAACTAATATTTATTTACAACATTCTAATAAAATTTACAATAATGTACAATTTCACTGCACTATTTTATACACACCGCATTTCCAGTGATGTGAGTCGCGGAAAACGAAAACGCGCTGTCTAGCCAACATTTTTTTTCTAAAAGGCTTCTTCCCGCGCATGCGTGGATTCATAGAGGTTATCTACTTTCCCTCTCACTTTCCTTATTACAGGAAAGAGATAGGTGCAAACTGGAGCCACATGCGCAGTGTTATTGATGAAAATTTTGGCGGGAAAACACGCCATCTGGGGTGATCCTTTGGCTTCTCGTGATTGGCTGAATGTTAGTAAGCAATGGCGAGCGTATATTTGCTGCCTTCATGTGAGCGGGCTTTTGCTCAGGGGTATAAAATGAGCAATGGATAGCGTTGTACACGGATACATACTATATGTTTCTTGGTTACCATGGCGTAAATCGATAATGCGTAGCAAATTCATTTATACCGTAGGGTAAAAATCGCTAGCCTAATTGGGTAGCGATTCTAACAATCTGCTGCAGTTTTCTTCTGATTTCTTTGAACAAGATATCATAGGAATGCCGTCTTGCTATAAATAGCTGATAATGCTGATGGTAAACCGTGAGCACGGTGATTGAAAAAGTAGCTTCCGCGCTGCGTATCGCCAGATTCGATTCTCGGAAAAATATTGAATACCTTGGTGTTGTATTGTAATGGCAATTATAATTTTTGTCACCAAAGTTTATATTTGTCATCAACTTGTATCATCTAATTATTAGATCTATCGCCACGAAATATTTTAATTCTCAGATAAATAAAAATTGTTGCCAGGTATGAATTACCAAATTAATGTGGATATTTATGTTAAATATGAGATATCAATAAAATCGTAATTCATCCCTTTGATAAAACTTTGTTCTCAAAATAATAGGTTTATCCCTTAAATAATAGTTTCGCACTTAGAATGGTATATCTGATAAATCGATTATCGTCCCCAGATTGCGACTTATTTTTAGCCGACTTGACTTCAAAAAAAGGAGGTTGTACTCAATTCCTCTGGAGGGGATCGGCACTATTACTCCTTAATACTTACTCCTTAATATAGGCTATTCCATAGCCTAGCAAAGAGGACAGCACGTCACCCACTTGATTGCCAGAGATTTAATACAACCTACTTTGTGAAAACTTTTACATGTACAATCTGTTTTTTTTTATTTAAATAAAGATTTAATATTACAATGATTAAATTCAATAGTTTCCAATATATCAATGTTTCCGATATTTTACAATCGCACGGCGTTTGCAATTTTCCGGTGACATAATATTATACAAATTGTAACTCTATTAATTGTTTTTATTTTCAGGGTGAATTTTAAAAACAATATTTCTAAGTTCACTTTGTTACATAAATAATAAATTAGGACTTACATAAAGTCAGTTCGACATGAGGAAAAATTTTAAAGTAAATGCTAAATTTCATGGACTTCCTTTTATTTTAGATGGTATTTTATTTAGAAAAATAAATGTATGTGATTGAGCTTTTCAATCGGTGTAGTTAAATTACAGGTTATTTTTTATTAAAATTTAGTGGGTTCGATTCCCGGTTCAGCCAGGCTATTATTTAAAATTCTTTGAATGCCGTTCGTATTCAAAGTCAAAGTCAAAACGTTTATTTCAATTAGGCCATTAAACGGCACTTTTGAAGGTCATAATTTACAGTTCAGTAAAATAATAATATTACATTAATAAAATGACTCTACTGTCTATTCGGAAAGGTAGATTCTTATGGAGAAGAACGGACAAGAAACTCCATAGTTACTCTTTTCAAATCATGATTTTACAAAATTGGTTTACAAAAATTAATTTAATATTATGTAAAGACTATGCACCCAGAGTATGCTACTTATAAGGACAAAGTATTACCATCAGAGGTAAACTTCTTCATTTTCTAAAGAAATTTAGGTAAATGGTACTCACATATTTACAGATAATCTTAATAACCATTAATTAAACAGAAAATAAAAACACAAAAAAAAAAACAGTATATCTATAAAGTTAATTCATAAATCAACCAGTTTGATTTTGTCTACACCCTTTTATATGCTTGTTTACAAAGTGTACTTTTAACATAAGTTTTAAATTTTCTTTAATTTAGTTCTAAATGTCAGAAGGTATTTTGTTGTAACATTTAACACAATACCCCATGAAAGAAGTGTGGACTTTAGCTAATCTAAAAAATGGTTGATCTAATTTGTCTTTATTTCTAGTATTAAAATGATGTCTATCACTCATTTTACTAAAAAGATGTCGTTTTTCCGCACATACATAACATTTTCATGAATGAATTGGCAAGGGACTGTCATCATATTAATCTTTTTAAAAAGTTCCCTAAGAGAATCACGGCGACGCAGATTATAAAAGGCTCTGACAGCTCTCTTTTGTAAAATAAATATGGATTCAATATCAGCAGCCCGACCCCACAGCAAAATACCGTAAGACATAATGCTTTGAAAGTAACTCAAGTAGACCAAACGTGCGGTTTCTACGTCTGTTAACTGTCTTATCTTTCTAACAGCATACGCGGCTGAGCTTAGACGACCCGCGAGAGATGTTATATGAGGCCCCCATTGTAATTTCTCGTCCAATGTGATACCTAGGAAAACCATCTGATTAATGAACTCCAGTTTTTCTCCATTCAACATGATGTCACATTCGCTACTTTTAACATTTGGTAAAGAAAATCTAATACATTTAGTTTTTTTTATATAAAGCCAATTTGTTTGCCGTAAACCAATTTTGGACCTGATGAATGAAAATGAAAGAACTATTGACGTCGTCAAGATTTTGTGAACGTCGGTCTATTTTAAATATTAATGATGTGTCATCCGCAAATAATACCATCTTTGGTTGATTTTTAATTAATTGGGGCAAATCATTTATGTAAACTAAAAAAAAGAATGGACCCAAAATTGAACTCTGAGGAACGCCCATTGTCGTTTCTGACCCTATTGAGTTTACACCGTTAATCTGAACTTTAACCTGTCTGCCCATCAAGTATGAACTAAGTAAACTAAGGGCTCTATTCCTAATCCCATAGTGCTCAAGTTTCAACAAAAGCGTCTCATGATTAACGCAGTCGAACGCATTCGAAAGGTCGCAGAATATTCCAATGGCATCTTGCGACTCTTCCCAGGCGTTAA
The DNA here is from genome assembly GCA_002192655.3 of Mamestra configurata. Taxonomy (NCBI): domain Eukaryota; kingdom Metazoa; phylum Arthropoda; class Insecta; order Lepidoptera; family Noctuidae; genus Mamestra; species Mamestra configurata. The sequence goes on along the minus strand of NDFZ01005392.1, from coordinate 411,972 downwards.
AAGTTTTCTTTATTAGGGTGACACCGGCGTCAGTTGTACAACGCCCTTTGGTGAAACCGTACTGGTGTTCATGAAAGATGGAGTTTTTATTAAAGTGACGTAACATCTGACTAAGCATTAACTTTTCAAACACCTTACTGAGAACTGGCAGAATTGACACCGGCCGATAATTGTTGGGTTAAATACTCCTTTGTCTACACTAGTGTTAAATATGACAGCCAAGTAGGGGGCAATAGTTTCAATGATAGATCTACAAACTTTTACAGATATTCCCCAAAGATCTTCTGTTGATTTAATTTTAAGATCTTTAAAAGCTTTTATAATGGCCTGGGGGTTTGTATGTTGAAACTTAAACTCCGATGGGCATACCTTTACATTCTTTCTAAGTAAGTCAGCAGCGAGCGTGGATGACGAGTTGAGAGCTTCTGTAGTTTTAAGAGGAATATTGGCAAAGAAGTTATCAAATTCCTGAGCTACCTCTGCGTCCGAGTTTATTTGGCCATGTACAGTATTTAAATTAAATTTAGTTTCACGCTGTTTCTTCCTACCTGTTTCGTTATTTATTATTTTCCAAGTAGTTTTTATTTTGTCGTCTGCTGATTTTATTTTATTGCTAATATGCAGAGCTTTTGCTGTTTTGCATACACTTTTATATGTTTTTGAATATTTTGCAACATACTTATGAAAACTTATATTATTCATATGCTGCTT